>JAFBJS010002163.1:37581-54483 GCA_016785265.1 Paraplagusia blochii | reverse complement strand
GAGGGACAGTGGATACATTGGTAGAAGAATGATCCTAGAGATGGAGCTACCAGGTAGGAGACAAAGAGGAGATATTGGATGCAGTGAGGGAGGACATGGAGGTAGTTGAGTTACATTTGAGGATACAGAGGACAGGGGGAAATGGAAAATGTTAACTCACTGTGGCAAAGAAAAATAATTTAAGTTATTTAGAATCTAAACATATATGCTTCCAACCACCACAATAAGATCTTGAGGAGCAGCTTAAAAGATAAATATAACATTTGCATAATAAAGGTCAATTGAAGGCCTTTACTTTAACATAAATTGGAAGTTAGTTTCATCTTTACCTGAGCAGAAGCTGAGACTTTCGTTAGCACTTGTTTTCAAAGTCTGATCCGACACGTTACAAATAAAAACTCCAGTTTTCCACTCTCTGTAGGTGACACTAACTTCACTGGTCATTGAAACACGTCCATCGGCTCCCAGGGTGGTGCCATTGTTTAAGGACACTAGATCAGGTATCCATTGAATTTGAGGATTAAATCCATGTCCTGAGCATATTAGTCTCTGTAGTCCAGAATCTTTACTACGGACGACATGAAGTTCCACAGAAGGATTCTCTAAATGCAAATAAATTATTTTGGCAATGAATTACACTGTTGAGATAAATCCTGTTTAGTTTCTAATATCAAAACAACACAGGTGTCATTGGTCTCACCAAAAATATAGCCGGTTGGCTGTGATGTGAAGGTATTAGTGAAGCCTTGGTGGACAGCACAGGTAAAACGATTGTCATTCCTCCAGTATTCCTGAGGGATGGAGAACCTTCTGCTGACTGAATGGAGGCCGACGTTTGGAGACAGGTTTACATACATTTTGTTAGAGATGTCTTTATTGTTGGCTTGAAATGTGACATAGAGGTCATTTGAGGAGAGTTGTGTAATGTCACACTGGAGAACAGCACTTTGTCCCTTCAATAAATCTGAGAGAGACCTCCTGATCTCCACTGTTGGTGAAGAGATTGCAGGGCCTAGTGAGGAGGCATAGCAAAGTGTCAAAAGTCTTGACATATAAATCCATTTATATGTGGAGTTTTTCTGTTTGTCGTCTTACCTCCAAGATGAACTATCTTCTCAGTGGATGGAAAGCACTTGTGGTCAATTTTGCATGAAATGACCTTCAGGAGCTTCCACTTTCCTGATTTAACAGTTACCTCAGAGATTATATGAGTTGCATTTTGGAATGTATTCACTGCGTTAACATCTGGACTGTTTCCATTCATCATCCAAGTCACTTTGGCATCAAGTATTGTGTGAGCATAACATGATGCTTTCACTACCGATGCTTCCATAACAGAATGGAAACTGGGAGTCTCCACACTAATGCAAGGACGTCCATCTGTATAAACTACGAACGACAAGTGCATTAACAAAGTATTACAAATTAGAACAAATAATTGTATACGAGTGTGGTAGTAAACAGCATTTATACAAAATCATGCATCATCGATAAAGGTAAAATGAGGATTGAATTCGGATTTTCCGTTCACACAGCTGTTGGGGAGCAGTGTGGAGTAGTGATTACTTCAGGGACAATCATTGCTGCCACTGTGTATTGATGAGGTGTCCCTTCAGAAAAGCAAGCTCTCGGTTTACACGCGAAAAAGAAGACTTAAGCCCCCGGTCTTTGGTTCATTTAAAGTTCTTATGGTTATCTTAAGAAACACAATGTCTAGAGTTGTAAAATAACAACTTTTCCTTATTTTTTTTTTTATAAAGACGCTTTGCTCGTTGTTGGACTCACCGACGACTTGGCGACGTTCCCTCGCTGAGTGATATTCTTGCTGTGTTTCTCATTGGCCATACGGATTCTCTGCTTCGCAACCATTTTGTCGTGTTTCTTTCCGATATTTGGTTCGGTTTGTTGGATTGTGATGTTCCCACTCCGGTAGACGGTGTTGTCTTGGGACGCAAAAGAACTGGGAGACCGAACAACTTGTCTACGTACTCAAAAATGCAAAGCCCCTCCCCACCCACGCCCCTTTTAGTGACGTGTAACTGTGCGTCACGCTGAAACCTGCGGTTTACCCTTTCAAAATTCGGTAAAGTCTGTACTAATGTGTTATGGAACAAGTTTTCCTTTAAGGTTTTATAATGTTACCAGTAAAATTTGAATTTTAAAATACAGTAAAAGTTGCCATTTTAGTGTGAACATGCCAGGCGCAATAGAATGAATCTTATTTAAAAAAAAGCCATTTCGACCAAGTTAAAAACTAAATATCAACAAAATTAAACTTCACATACAACAATTTTTTTCTTTATATATATATATATATATAAAGAATATATATATACATATATACAGAATATATATATATATATATATAATGATACAGAATTTGAGTTGATGTTAGCAAATTTTATATTTGCTAACATCAACTCAAATGTATATTTTATTTATATTTTATATCGGTTCCTGTATTTTTAAAAAAAGCAAAAAATGTTAGTCACACAAGTTATTTCTAACTGATGAAAAAAGAAAAAAACATTTAGAGCCAATTACTGGGTTCACCACCTGCAGGAAGGTTCATGAGGGGCTGAAACCTTGTGTTAATTTGATGGTAGTTGTAGAGACTGCTGTCCCCCCCATGCCAGGAGAAAAAACTAAAGAGGCCAGATTGAGATGGTTTGGACATGTTCAGAGGAGGGACAGTGGATACATTGGTAGAAGAATGTTCCTAGAGATGGAGCTACCAGGTAGGAGACAAAGAGAATATTGGTGGATGCAAAATATTATTATGTATTTAACTTTCGTATCAAGATGGGGGCCGCATGATATCATTTAATGGGCTGCAAGTTTGGTTTAGAGACACTAGCAATGGGCAGAAGACAGGAAGCAGAGCTGGAGGTGGAAGAGTTAAAGATGCTGAGGTTATCTTTGGGGGTGACAAGAATGGACAAGATCAGGAATGAGGTGATTGGAGGGACAACACAGAAAGGCGGGTTTGGAGAAAAAGCTAGAGAAGACAGATTGAGATGGTTTGGACATGTTCAGAGGAGGGACAGTGGATACATTGGTAGAGGAATGAGCCTAGATATGTAGCTACCAGGTAGGAGACAAAGAGTAGATTGATGGATAACATAAGAGAGGACATGGAGGTAGTTGGAGTTGAGGATACAGGGGACAGGGTGAGAAAATTGTTGACTCACTGTGGCAACCCCTGAAAAAGGGACAAGTGGAAAGGAGTACACATAAAATATGAATGTGTACTTCTCTGCATGAAAACAATGAGGACAATCATGGTATTATGAGCATAAGCTCCACGGTGCTATGCTGACTGCAGTAGCAACGTGGCAGATGGTGGATTGGACCAATTGGACATCTAGTCAGTCTGAGTGCAGCCCCTCAAGGAGATACAACCAACCAGGGAGGAGAAGCCAAGGAAAAAAGGCTTGTGAGAAACAAAGTTCATGAAAAAGTTGAAGTTGTGATTAGGGCTGGCATCCCCGGGCAGTGATGGGATATTCACAAACACAAACAACACATTTAAAGTAATCTGGAAAACTAGTGACAACAAGGATGAAAAAAAAACAAGAATTACTTACAGCACGTCAGTAACGAGGTGAGGTTGATGTCTGCTGAGGCGCTGGTGTCATCACAGTCAGATTTACAAATATGTGAACCCTGCAGAGAAGCTTATTCAACATTTGATTGGCAACATTATTTGTGATTTGCTTAAAATTTCAGCATTTCATCAGCATTTACATACATATACAACCCTCGACCAACTCGACCCTCGACCAAAAGCCGAGAGAGCATTTGTCCAGCAAGTCAAGCGAAACCGCGCGCGTTCTTTCCCGTCCAGAATTCAACACGAATAGACCTGCGACCAGCGTGGCTTTTTATTTAATTATTTCTTATGGGAAAAATTTATTCAGACCTCGACTAAATCAGACCTCGACCACCAACCTGGAATGGATTAAGTTTAAAAGCTGAGGCACCACTGTATACACAAACTGAAGCATTGAAATAAAAACTTGTGATAAAAAAAAACTCACTAAAACTAAATTAATTAGCGTATAAGCTTTACTTGTAAATGAAGTCCATGTGCTGCCAGTTTTGAATAAAAGCATCAATAACTTGTCTGTAAAAGTCCTCCTTATAGTCCTCTTTCAGTTTAAACAGTCTCTCTGTCTCAGTGGAGATCACTGCTAGAGAACAAAGTCATCCCCGATCACTCCTGTTCCCAGGGTATGTTTTCAGTCTTTTCAGTGCGGAGAATGACCACTCCACTGATGCTGTAGACCAGTGGTCCCCAACCTTTTCTGTACCGCGGACCGGTTTATTGTCTGACAATATTTTCACGGTCCAGTGTAGCAGATATAAACCAAATAAAATGATGAGATCGGCATTAAAGACTATTGTATTTTCTCTATAATAATAAAAATGACTGTAAATCCACTGTGTAATCATGTGCAACTTTATTAGCGACGTCCCTGCCCCAACACAATGAAACACACTCTGGTCGCTGCGGTAACGTTTAAACATACCTTCAAAATAAGACACAACACCAAAACAAAGTGTATGAAAATACTCGTGACTCACTCACGAAGCGTTCTACTTAGGTCCGTAATTTTGTTTTGGTTGTCGTCACTGCAGAAAACCCTGCTTCACACAGACACAAAATCGGAAACAGGGTTTTCAGTGCTGTTGTGGTGATCTCAGGGATCTCTGCCATGACTTTAATCCAGAAAAACGGCAGAGTTGATGTCTCCAACAGACGTTCAAGGCCCCCATTTGCGATCTCCAGCAGTTGATCTTTTTTTTTTTATTTAGCGGGATGTATCACGTGACTTGACACGTGACATGCGTCAAGTGAGACGGATGTAACAGAGAGATTCTGGCCACTTTTCAAAATAAAACATCATTAAGACTGGGACAATGAATCAAACAAATTATGTGTTATATTTTTTCTCTCTGTGCGGCCCGGTACCAACCGACCCACGGCCCGGGTTTGGGGACCACTGCTGTAGACCATAGGAGTCAAACTGGTTCCACTAAGGGCCATGTGGCTGCAGGTTTTGGTTCCAGCCTATCCAGACCACAGTGACTGACCAATCAGCTGTCTGGAGACCCAGAGCAGTTGAATAAAAAATGCCAACTCAGGTGTGCTGCTGGTTGTTTGGAACAAAAACCTGCAGCTACACCGGCCTTTTGTGGATCCCGTTTGGCACGTCTGTTGTAGACGCTGGCACAGTCAGCACCAGCTGGAGGAACTTTGTCTCTACAGGAACAGTTACTATAAGATCCCTCTGGGCCAAAAAGCTGAGAAGCTGCCCAGGTCATTGACATTCTTCCTTCACCTTTGGTGATCTGTACAGTCCAACGAGAACCTGCAGTTTCATGTGGTCTTATGCCACCAGTGAGGCCAGAGAACTGTGCGCCTCACAATGCAGCTCTGTGCTGTGGTTTCCTGACCGATCATCACGAAAATATTTTACAGACATACAGTTGATGATAGAAAAGGAAAGCAAACTCCTTGTCATTGTGATTCACACCACTGCACACAACGAAAAGCGACCTCTGTCGTTAAACCATCACCAAAGTGAACAGCGGGCAGCTTTGAGCGCCCGGGGAGCTGTAAGTGGGGACGGTGCCATGCTCAGTGGACCTCAGTAATAACTCGACGGAAGGGGGATTCGAACCAGGGGCCTTGCGGACCGAGGTCTGCATCTTTAACCATTGGGCCCACCAATTAGAAATAAACGCAATGCATTACACACACCCGTGGAAATGATTTATTTGATTCGTATGGCAAAAAGTGTTTTTATATAACATGTTGAGGGACGACAAAATGGTCTCTCCGTATATACCATAATCTACGGACTATAAGTTGCACCTGACTATAAGCCACACCCAATACATTTTTAAAGGAAAAAAAAAACATTTTGTACAGACATAACCCGCACCTGACTATAAGCCGTATGTGACCACATTGAAACATGAGATATTTACAAAGAAAGACGGTACGCAGAAAGAGTTTTCAAAGTTTAAATGACAAACACACACGGGGAAAAGGTACAGAGACACAGCAACACAAGTAACACAGCGCTAACAGTGGTGGCTAAAAGAACACACACTGGTAAAACTTACCGAGATGCAGCAACACAGCAACAAGTAACAGCAGCGTGCTATAACATGCATCATATACTTTTCTTTTTGCATTTTCCATGATAAAGGTCAGTTTATGCTAATTTTATTCATGTACAAAGCGCGTACCGTACCGTTCTTCTTTTATGGTGTTTATTTGTGGTTGTGACTTGCGTCTTCACTCTGGCTGTCGAAAAAAATGCATACATTAGCCACATCTCTGCATAAGCCGCAGGGTTGAAATTGTGTGACAAAAGTTGTGGCTTATAGTCCGGAAATTACGTCTCTCAATTAAGTCTCTCTATCGCAGGACAGCATAGAAATCCACTATATAAGCACTGCATGCTTGTCTCTTCTTAGTGTTTAAATTTGAATATTAAATAATTCAGCTATTTTACTTTAACACTAAATGAATATAGACATGAGGCTGTGCCTCACTTGACTTCCCTGACCACACGTCCCTGCAGCACATACAGTCGAACGGCCGATAGCAGCACAAGGACCAGACCATTACCGCTGAGGTAGGTGTCACACCCCCCACTGAGTCTTCACGGAACTGCTGCTCAAATACTGCAATCCCTCTGATTGAAGGCGACGCCCACTGGTGCTCTGGCTCATCAGCTCTGGATTAAGTGCAGCTGCAGGGAAAGATGCCACAGCAAAAACAAACAGCAATTACATGTAAAATGTAATGAATTAAAACTAAGTAATGTCTAATTTTATGATACTGTTAAATTGATAGCCTCAAATAACATCAAATAAAAAAAATAAAAAAAAACAAATGTACTGTTGGGACATCATCACTAACAACCACAGCAAGGCTCCCATCATGGTGGCAGACTCCTGCCCCTGTGGCCCTTCAATAGATAAGCTGATGAAGTTAAATGGAATATTTTTTTTTTTCGCAACTCAATTTTCTGTCAACTATAATAATCCAATTGGAAGAGAAATATCTTGGTTATTTATGTTTTGACAAACGGAGGAAAATCCATGAATGGGTAGACATGTATGATATAAAATATATTTTAGCGTATTTTCACATACCTTATACAGTGAGGCAGTCTTGTTAAGGACATTTTCCTGGATGATGATTGGTTAACTGGGTAGGTTGTGGGTTCTACAGTGTAGTGGTTAGCCTGTCTGCCTTACAAACAGAGAGATAAGGGAGTCCTGGGTTTGATTCCCAGAGGAACCACATGATTGACACCTGTCAGGGGCAGCCCGTTAACAGCAGTTATAACAACTGCTCTGTTAACGCAACAATTTAGTCAGTTTTATAGTGTAGCGTGTCACATAGTGTAGCACCCCTGCCACAAGATCAGCGCTTGTCAGAGGCAACCTCGTAACAGCAGATATAACAACTGGTCTGTTTAGGCAAAAATTTAGCATCGGTTAGCATCTCTCCCTTCCTAGCAAAGAGTCCTGTGTTCGATTCCCAGAGGAACCACGAGATTGGTGCCTATCAGGGGGCAGCCTGTTAACAGCAGATATAACAACTGCACTGTTAACGCAACAATTTAGTCGGTTCTATAGTGTAGCGGTTAGCACGCCTGCTTTCCTAGCAGAAACTCCTAGGTTCGATGACCAGAAGAACCACGAGATTGGTGCCTATTGTGTAGCAGTTAGCATGCCTGATAACAGCCTGTCATAGTGTAGTGCTTACCATGTCTGCTAACTGCTACACTATAGCAGAGAGTCCTTGGTTTGATTCCCAGAGGAACCACAAGATTGGCACTTGTCAGGTTTTAAGAAACAACTTGATTCCCCCAGAATAGCGATGATTAAAGTATAACTTTCTCAACTACTGCAGTTTATTAAACATAACAAACTCATCTGATTTATTTGGTTATCTTTAAATCATACAAAATCTAAAATGATTTACTATCTACACTATATTTTTCAAAGTAATAGTGTGGGGCTCCAGGTGTCTACATTGATTTTTTTTTTTTAATTCACTCAAACTGCAACATTAAAGTAAGTAGCTGTACTGTAGGTCTAAGGATATTAAAATGTTTTTTTTTTTCCAGGATGACGGTTGCCGATGGGAATTTTTGCACCTCCGAGGAAAGCATAGACAACCGAGCGTTCATCCAGCGTTAGATTTGTGTGTTAAATCTTTGCCTTGATGTGGTTAGACAAGAACAGCTGCTTTGAGCTCCCTAATGAATTGAATACTAGTGATTTAGGAGATTCACTTACCCACAGTGTGTGTGTAGAGAGACTGGATGTGTGGTCTGCTCATTTTCTTACCCCGTCTTTTACTGCCTGACTGTGTGTATAGGAGTGTGACTGTCAGTAGGTGCCTTTGCCTCTTTGTGTGCGCGCGAGACTGCAGTCGTCTATGTGCACTCACCAATAATAGCCGATAAACAAAGCAGAAGAATAATAACCCTCCTCCCTCTGCCTCCCTCGCACCATCCCACTTTGTCTCCCCCTCTGTGATGACAGCACAGTCTGCCGGAGTACACCGCTCCTTGTCTCCCAGCACATGGAGTACCCATTAACAAGGCCCTGTGAGCAAACCCAGCCCTGCTTCCTCACCATCAATCCTCATCTTCCTCGCTCCTAAGTCGACACATCCACCGTGCGCTGACACATCCAGGGTGATGCTAAGTGCTCTCTGTGAGACGGAGTCGTGGCTACGGCAGGATGATGTGGGGGGGAGCGCGGGGAGACGAGGACTAGTAAAAACGGCCTCACTATCAAGTGTTAATCCCTATTAAAAGATTAAATTTGACTCAGTACGGGCTTTAATTCCTTGGAGAGACAACAGGATCATTAGTAAAAGGAAACACTGCCCTGTCTTCAATACACCGCACCGGAGAGAGAAAGGTGATTACGTTTTTGACAGTGGGTTGGGTCCTGATGGATAGTAATGTCCTTGGCTCTGTGATGTGTAGCGTCAGGGGATTCAATTCAGTTGACAATGTGGAATATTGAGGTGTAATTTGCTCCAGTGACTGTCTGGAATCAGAAATGGTTCTACCACACTAAAGCAGCCACAGTCAAGTATTTTTTAAACATATTTTTTTGTAACTGAGACACAGATTTGTCACAGCCAGACATGCATTGTTAAGAAAAACATGAGCGACTGGAGAATGTCCCAAAAATAAAATTTTGTCATTTTGCAAATGGCAGGAAAAAGTTGCAGTTAACATGAAGGTTTAATGTCCTGCAAAAGGGAAAAAGAAACTCAAAATGTGTTGCTGTCAAATTATTCACTCATCTTCTCGACTCTCAATATATACAGTATATATAATGTATATATATACTGCATATATATATATATGTCTACCACCCGATATGTCTATATATGTATATATGTATATATATATATATATATATAGACATACATATATACACATATATACTGTATGTCTATATATATACAGTATATATATATAGATATATACACACTAATTATATATTTCCTGTAGGTTGGAGTACTGTATTTGGATCAGTTGCTCTTCGGCAGATTATTATTATATAATTAAACCACATATTATGTTTTGGTGTCAGTCATCGTGATCCTCATATCCATTACCAGGTCCCAGCAGCAGCAGTCTCCATGACTGCCACCCAAATCACATTGCACAATAATGTGAGCCTTCCCATCAGTGGCGAGCCCACTGGGACAGAGCTATGCCCAGAGCACCTCACTTGGCAAGTTGACAGTTGGTGGATTCGAACCTGAAGACTTGTGGGTTCCATAACCACTGGTCCACCACTGCCGCCACTGTCAATGTGTAGACTGTATAAACAAATATAATTCAATTAATTTAAGTCTTACTTTTCTCAAGTTGTGATGTACTTTTTTTTTGTGTACAAAGAAATAAACACAGAGAATGTTGATTATGTCTCCATAAAGTGAGACGTCAACTCCTCATCCTAACACAGGACTAATGAAGGCAGAAGAGACTAAGAGTCTGTTGTTTGGTAAATGTTTGACATTGTAACATAACATGTCTTACAATAAACTTTGCTGCTGTCTTCCTCTTGATTTTAAAATACTGTCTTGAAAATACAAAACAAAATGATGCCCTGAAAGACTAAAATATATACTACACATTACATGTAATAATACTACTACAGTCACGCACACATACTGGTGCTTCACTTCTCCTAAACTGTTCTTCTAAAGAACAATCAGCAACCAAAACAAGTCATTTTGCTCAGCAACATCATGTAGAACAGATAAAACAACACATCAGACAGAAGCTGCCGCTCATACAAAAACATTAAGTGGAGTAAATGTTTGCCTTCATCATCTACCTGTCTCATGTCTCTCTTGATGGAAGGACAGTCTCCCACACCCAACAACCGGCCATCTGTCCCCTTCACTTTCCCCAGGGTTGCACATGCTCAGAGGCCTGAACACCACCCATCACAGCAGCCGTATATTGTCACGGTGCCGTCGCCGTTAATCTCGACGAAACACTTCAAGCTCTGCGATGTGGAAAGTTATAACAATGCAAATGAAGCACAAGGTGCCGAGCGCTCCGATTGGCCCGCTGCTTCCTTGGTGGATGTCATTTTGCCATTCTTTTATGACCAAAATCTGTGTCATACAAAATCATACCAGCACATTATGTACTAGGACAATGACTAAAGGGCAGCGATGCAGATAGAATGCAGAAAGGACAAAGAGCTGCATTTTGAAACAGTATGTCCTCAAAACTGTGTGTCTCTGAAGTCTTTGTCTACATGCTGCTCACTAACGTTTGCTTTTTTAATTATCATTAAAGTGCTGTAAAAAAAAAAAATAACCTGCCTACTTGTTAAAATTTTAATAGAATGATTGATTTGGATGTTTATATATATCCACACCAGACACTTCAGATCTCCACGCGTCTGCAAGAAACTGAAGAAGAAAAGATGTCAAAAAAAAAAAAAAGAATCACGTTTCAGTGTTTGGGTAAGTTTGATCAAAATAAGGATTAAATAACTGACTCTAAAACAGGACACAAACTTGAGGGATCAATTCATCCATCCATCCTACCCAAATCACACTGCACTACCTTTACCTTCCAGCAGGTGGTGAGCCCACTGGAAGGAACCGATTGCACCAACATGGATTTGATCATGCCCAAGAGCTGAATCCTGGAGTTCCACACCAATGACAGAGACACTGACTCTGTTCCAAAATGCTACGTGTTCATGATATTTTTCTTGAAAAATCTGGTTCATTAAATATAAACACATAATAGCATTTAATATCCAATATATTATTGTTCTTTGAATATGTCCACATCTTCAGTGTGGGATTTATGGTCAATGTTTTGCTTCAGATTGTGATTAAACCCCACATATGGCAGCAGGAATGGATTTTTATGTGTGGTCAAAAAAAATGGCCTGATATGGCCGCCTTGTTTTATTTTATTTAGAGCCTTGTCTTCTACTCTCTGAACAAACTGAAGCACAAAGACCTTGTTTGTTCATTTGATCCACTGTTTTATAAAAAGCAAGCAGCTCTTTGGTGCCAGACTTTTCCCTCGGGAGGGATAAACCTGATTCCTTGAGTGCTAAATAAATAAATAAATTTCAATATTCAGGTTAGACAGTGCACAGCCAATCAAAAGACAGACCTATGTTTTTTGCTGTTGGACCAGAAACTGGTCCAACTATGTAGGGGCAGTGATACGCGGTCAGGGGAGTCAGATGAGGCATGGCCTCACCTAATCATTGAAATATAAAATAAACATTTATATATATATATATATATATATATTATATATGTTAAGTGGGTCTTTACTTTGGCCCAGAGGCAATGTCTCTGTCTTTGGTGCAAACTCTAGGGTTCACCTGCTGGGTAAGTGTGAATCCCTATTAGGGTGGTTTACTTCCAGTGGGCTAACCACCTGCAGAAAAGTGCGGAATGGTGCTATGTGATTTGGTGACCCGGTAATGGATAAGCAGTTGAAAATGGATGGGCTAATGGGAATTTTTAGTGTTAAAGTTTTCATATTAGTTAATAACTTCACAATTTTGCTATTGTTTTCAAAAATCGCAGATTTTTTCGCATTTAATCTTCAAATACTAAGAAGAGATGAGGGGCCATGGATTACGCAACCATTGTGGGCATGTCCGATGATGCATGTCGTTTTTTAAATTTTCTAACACTTTTACTGTGTAAACTAAATTAAATTCTTTCAACTAGTTTATAAAATGTACAGTGTTTGTGTTATAATCAACAACTGTATGTGTGTAGCCTAATCTTGTGCTGAGTGGACAGAAAACCACTACACAGAGCTGCACTGAGAGGCTCACATTCCTCCAGCCTCATGTCATGGCAGAAGAACTCTCTGAATCTAAAGGCGGATCTCACTGGAGATCACCAAAGGTGAGAGAAGAATGTCAATCCCCTGGACAGCTTCTCAACTTTTTGGCCCCGAAGGATCTTATTGAAACTGTTCCTGAGGAGACAATGTTCTTCCAGCTGGTGCTGACTGTGTCGGGGACTACAGCATCAGTGGAGCGGTCATTCTTTGCACTGAAAAGACTGAAAACATACAGTGAGAACAGGAGTGACCAGGGACAAATTTCTCCTCTGGCAGTGATCTCCACTGAAACAAAGAGAATTGAAAAACTGAAGACAGATCAGAAGGACTTTTACAGACGAGTTATTGATGCTTTTATTTAAAACGAGCTGTGCATAGAAAAAAAAGTCTAAGTAGACGATAACAGTTTTTTTTTTGTTTGTTTGTTTTTTACAGTTTGTATGTGTAGAGATTGTTGATTTTATTTTAAAAGAACATTATAATAGATGTTGCCAATCAAATATTAAATAAGCTGCTCTGTGAGGTTCACATATTAGACTTAATTTAGACTATGATGACGTCAGTGCCTCAGCAGACATGAACCTCAACGCACATTACTGTGTAAAAAGAGTGACATTAAACTGAACTTATAACAATTACATAACTTGACAGCTTTTTTTTTTTTTCACGAATTTGCATTCGTTTTTCATGCGCTCACAATTGGAAGGATTTGTGCAGTTTACACAAAAAATTAAGTAGCATGAGGTGCTAGCACTCACACCCGGTCAACATGGTTGCTCAACATTGTCCGAAGTTTTCAGAATTCCATATTTGCCAACATTTTTTAAGTACCCGAATGCCCTTCCAATTGGCAGGGCATTCCGAGTAGAGCTGGTCCCATGCTCAGAGCACTTCAATGCTAACCCGTTAGCTGGGGGACTCGAACCAAAACCACACAGGGCCTAAGTCCGCTTCCCTAACCCATAAGCCACCCTGCCCTGTATAACAATATATTTCATGTTATTTGTGATGTGCCGATTTGAACCTTTGTGTAGGTTGTAATTTCACCATTACTGGTCTTATATTAGGGGTAATAAACTTGCGGCCCGTGGGCAATTTACAGCCCGTGGAACGATATCTTCTGCCCCCTTTGATGTGACAGTTAAATTTAAAATAATATTTCCTAGATTTGTTCTCCACATTTTATGGTAAATCCAATAGTTCTCAAAACCCTGATCCAGTGTTGTATTACACAAAATCTAAAGGAAACTTGATATATATATATACACACACATACATATATATACATACATATATATGCATATATATATACACACACATACATATATATACATACATATATATACATATATGTATATATGTATATATATATATATACATATACATATATATATACATACATATATACACATATATATATATATACATATATATACATATATATGTATATAGATTATATAGATACGGAAAAATAATTTTCAAACACATTGGGAATTTGCCTTTGTTTTGTAAAAGTTCCATGATCTTAAAATGCAACAGTGTTTTTTAGATGTTTAAACTTCAGCAAACACACACTGATGTCGCAGCAGCTTCAGCAGACGCAGGGTAATAAATAAGTGTATGGCCAACAGCTGAATAACACTACTGTTCCGATGCATTCTTTGTTTCATGGCACTGCATCGTTCACCTAATGTGTGAAGCAGAATTTTGACTTATATTTTGGTATATTTTCCTTGACATTTTCCCATATCGTAATACAATCACTTGAGTTAGTCGCAAATAAAAACAGCTGCGAAATGCAAACATCTACCTGCTGTTGTTGATCTGTTTCAGCAACATCATGAGAACGACAATAAAGTGCCTTCATTTTCCAACACCTTGTAGAGTCTTTTAAGACTTTAAAGACAAATGCATCATCCGCTTTTATGTTCGTGTCTTGACAAGCCAGTGAAAAAAAAAAAAAAAAACTCAAGGCTGTTTAATTACTTTGTTTTTCTTGCTTGTTACAATCACACAAGTACCATGTTTTCTTTTTTTATTGTCTTGTTTTGTTTCTTGTCTACTCTTGTCTAATAACACCACAACACAATTCAAGACATTGTCTTATCGTCTTCCCGAACCAAACCAATACTCTGCGTCTGTGCACAGACAAAAAAAAATATTATTTAAGAACTTTGTCTCTTTTTTTTGTTTTGTTTTTGATTGTATATTAAATAATTTATTTTTGTTACAATGCCTTTTTAAATCAGTCTGGGGAACAAGACCAGACTGATGAAGACGTATGATTTTTTTTTTTTTTTTTTTTTTTTTTTTTTTTTTTTTTTCATTTTATTTATTTGTCCCGTTGTGTACCAACATATGTCATATTAACTCATGAGTCAATTCGGTTAATTTGGAATGAGAAATTCTCAATTCAAGCCACAATTACCCACTCATTTACCAGTACGTAGGGGCAGCAGTCTCCACAACTGCCACACAAATCACACTGCACTGCGCCCGTCCCTTACGAACAGGTGGTGAGTTCAGTGAAAGGCACCAACCGCCCTAACAGATATTCGATCTTGCCCATGAGGTGAACCCTGGAGTTTCACACCAAGAACAGAGGCATTGCCTCTGGGCAAAAACAAAGGCCAAAATCTTCACTCAACAGATGTGAAAAGTAAAATAAACAACACAGCAAAACAAATCTCTGCAGTTCATAACTGTTGGATTAAAAAAAAAAAAAAAAAAAAAAAACTGTTCCCTATTCCCTGATTGCTGGGCGTTTTTATTTCCTTCTAGATTACTGTTTTTCGTACAACAGATAATACCTCCGCTGATATCAAATAGTATTTTGGTACACAGCTTACAACCTCAGCTGCACCTGAAGTATTACTCACACAGCAGAGGGAGAAAGGCTCAGCAGGATCCACTGCTGTGCTCTTGTGAGTTCTGCAGCTCTGCTCCACTTCAGACCTCTCGGAGGTGAAAGATGGTAGGTGTCTCATAAAGAGCCATCTGTTATAATTATGTAGACCCAGAAGGGGCGAGTGGTGACTAAAGTGGGCTTCTAATTGAATTGGGTGTAGGAGTAATCTTGTCAGAGTGCTGGGGCGGTTGGCACCACTGCCAACAACTCCTCCACAGGCTTCTTTTTACCCCCATGCTAAAATGGTGCATGACAACGGTGGTTAAAGTAGATATATTATATGAACACTGTCTTCAATGTATGGGTAGGTACTTAAACCCATCCTGTAGTGTTTAACGTGGCAGAAGAGAGAAGTTTTTACTCATTGCAGTTCTAGACTTAGGCCAAAAGTTCTGGCGAATATTTTGACAGAAAAATATAAAATGGGTTTAAACTGCTGTCCTATTCATTTATAAGGTAACTAATATTTTTTAATACAAACCATGCCTATGCTTTTATATTGAAGATATATACTTTTCTTAAACAATAATCTTTATAGGGGAAATAAATGATTTAAAAAATCTGCAAATCTCCTAAAGCATATGACGTGAAAACAAAGAGTCTGCGCATACTATTTAGTAATACCATTGTACTTTTGGTAATTCCAGTTTATTTTGTTTTTTCATTGATATGTGTATAATTTATGCTGCTTTACACTATGTTTTGTATATATATATATATACAGTATATAATATATATATACATATCTATATATACATATATATACTTTATATATAGATTTGGACATGGGGACTCGAGTCGCACTTAAGTCGCACAAACACAAGAGTGTTGCACAAGACTTGTGACTTCACTTGAGACTTGCCATGTAAAACTCGAGATTTGACTTGAACTTCAGTGTTATGACTCACTCACATGAATAAAGTCCATAATCAAAGGATTAACTATTTTATCATTTAATTTATTTCACTTTATTGATGCATTTCCCAGTGCTATGGAAAAATCGTAGGCAGAAGTAGTTTAGTCCCTTACGGCGGTAAGGTTTGTAACGCATGGGTGCTGCCTCAAGGTTAGGTTTCGTATCACAGTGACCATGGTGGCGGTAAGCCAGACTGGAGCGATTCCTTTTGTCATTGCATTTGCTTATAAAGACTTTGCGCAGATGTCCAGTAAGCGCACGGCTACTTGTAAGGAGTGTGGCGTTAAGATACATGATGCTGGATCAAAAGTGTCAAACTTTCTCAGGCACCTCCGAACACACAAGGATAGGTCAGAGGGCAAAGGGAAACTGGGCTTGTGTGGGAAGATAACATTACTGCTAGCAAACTTATTCAGCGACAGTTATAGTCTGTTGGCTAGTTTTATAGTTCCCTGACGTTACGTTTTATTTTATACTTCAGGCCACTACGTTTAGCGGTAAGTAGCAGCCTGTGTGTATTGAGCCTAAGGTTAATTCTTTGAATGAACAGCTGTTTTAGTTTGGACTAATGTTGTCACTGACATAACAGGAATGGAAACCTCTCCTTAAACAGCATGTAATGCATATGATTTCTTAGCCTAAGCACAATCATAGTGGCACTATAGTAC
>JAFBJS010002163.1:3515-37031 GCA_016785265.1 Paraplagusia blochii | reverse complement strand
TCAGTGGAGACTTTTAAACAGAATTGATAAAAAATAATATCACTAGATCAAGACAACCTAGTAATTTGTTGGATATTTTTGCCCTTTCTTAGAAGAATAAATACTGTATCTTGCATCTTTCAAACTTGGATCATTTTCTCAAAAGAATCCATCACTGCAATCACTAATCTGGAATGAACTGGTTAAGTCAATTTCCTTTCTCGCTTTCATGTTCCCTGCACTTCCTGTGAGCTGAAAAGAACCAGACCCTCAGTTAACCACGAGTCAATGTGAAGCAGCTCATGAACTGTGAATTAAGCAGCCAATCGGTCACGCTATTGATCAAGCAGAAAAGCCCTCTACAATCCACCGACGACGTGATAATGCAGTGTTCTGGACAAAAAAAAAAAAAAAAAAAAGAAAGTGAAACTATCGAAAGTTAATGTGCTTACGCACACCCCCACATACAGACCAGCTGCTGTATATCTGACATATACGGCACTGCCCACCATACCAGCAGTTACATAAGTCCAAAGGCCCTATTTAAAACACAGCAAAACTCATTAAACTCTGGCACCTCATTGGCTCTTTACCAAACACAACAGTATGTGCGTCTGGAGATTTTCCCGAGACAACAATAAATTAGTCACAAATTCACACTGACAACCAGATGCATTGTCTGAATTGTCCAATAAAATTTTATGTGGTAATAATAAGGAAGTCATGGACACACAGTCACTGTCTGGACGAGCTGTAGCTCCAGTTGTTGTTGAAAGGTCAGGGTGTTAAATTTTTAGTGGTGGAGTTGTAAGCACTGAATAACACACACGCACGCGCGCACACACACACACACAAATATATCAGTGGTTCTTAATCTGGATTCGGTGGCGCCTCCGCCGTGGAGGTCAAGACACCGCGGAGGTCAAGACACACCAACTCACACTACTAACGTAGGGTTCGGTGAATGCGCATATGAAACTGGTGGGGTTTGGTAGCTCCAACAAGGTACATACAAGAGCAGGGGTCACTAACTGGCGGACCGCGGTCCGTGTCCGGACCCAGGGGTAATCCTGTACGGACCCGGATCTATAATCTATTTATACGACAGATGAATTTAACGGGATAGTTTTAAGGTGCGCAGTTTTTTCAGTGTTTACGACCAATTCAGCCTCACAACAATAGTCCATATAAATGGACACAGATAGAAACAGCTGCAGTATAAGAGTAAAAAAAAAACCCTCTTTAATGAGAAGGAAAACATTTCAGCATCGTCACAATTTGAACAACTCTTCTCCTTGATGACATGAGAGACGTCACCGAACGGCGTTTCACTGGCAAATGTCCCAGAAATACTTATTTCAAAGACAATTAGTCCTGACGTAGCCCGACTACAGAAACTCCACACATTTACTAAAAACAGCGTCCTGAACGGGAGAGAACGGCTGGTTCTCCCAGATGATGAACTCCGTGAATTTTGACTGATTTCTTTTGCTCTTCTCTGTTCTTTACCGTATTTAACTCCGAGTCTTTGAGAGAGACAGAGACAGAGAGAGAGCTGCTGCCGCCGCCGCTGCTGTGTTGTTGTCGTTTCACTGAGTCCATTTTGTGTTGTTTTTCTTTACTTCGCCGCATAAAAATGCCTCGTGATAAAGTGTTAAAATCTTACCCCCACACTCACATGACCAGCTCCTTGAAGACATAAAGAATTACATTTTTCTATCCACAAAAAACTCCAGACCACGGACTTTCACTGTAGCGCTGCTCATTGTAGCTGTCTCTTTAAATGACATCATTAATCACGTGCCAGTCAGAGTGTCAGTAGTGCTGACTCCTTCCTGATGCGGAAGTCCAGCAGAAGTCCGGTGTATTTGCTGAGACCGCGGCTTTGCAACATCGGATTAATGTTATCGGTGGAAAAAACGATACCGATATAATCCGATATTAAAAAATATGCTCATATCGGCCCGATATTTATCGGTGGACCGATATATCGTACATCCCTAAATAAATGTGAACTGAAACACACGCAGTTACACACAGAGTCATCTGAAACATCCTCTATCAGTATCTACTCTACAAGCATTCAAATCCATTAGGTCTACAGGTCCAGACATATCTCAGTGCAGATGCCATAAATTCTACATTCTTTCTTCCGGGTTTTGTACCAAATAACTTTATCATAAGCGCTCAGGTAGGTTTCTGTAAATACTGTACCAGCAGCATCTCTTCAAGTCCTGTTCCTGTTGTCTGCCACCTGGTATTGTACCGGGTGAATAGAGCATGTCATCCCAGGAGGGAGGAGGGGAGAGGAGCTGAATGGAGGAAAGGTCCTCACCCTGAACTTTGTGCAGTGAATCCCTTTTCATTTCTCTTTCCATTAGGTGACCTTCACAACAATGGCTTCTGGGTACGGTGTCAAGCTGGGTGAGGAACAGTCCACAGTGGACTGTCCATATGGACTACCCCACCGATGACCCTGCAGGTTTCAAAAGCAACTGGTTCCACTCTATTATATAAATTCATCATGTCTTCTGGATGATTTTGTCTTCTCTCCGCTACAGTAAAAACCTAATTTAACTTAGCAGTCAGGTATATTACTACACTGATTTCCTCATTTCTGATAACATCGGCCAATCATGTTATATTGGTAAGAATCATTATAAGTTTCTCATACGGAAATAAAAACCAGGTAATGGAATCCCTGAGTTGACATAAAGTGAAACTGAAAAAAAAAAAATCTTAATTTTATTTATACTGTAAACATTATGTATGTAAACTGCACAAATAAATGTAACCTTTGCATTCAGCTTAATACTGAGTATACTGACAAATCGGACATCGTTCACACTTTGTTGTTAACTTTTTTTTTTCTTTTTTTTTTAACAACCATTGACTTAAACGGACTAAATATGAAAGTTTTAAAATCTAAATAAGAGTAATCTAAGGGAAGCTGTTGGTTACGGAGCATTAAGCATTGCTGTCATTGGTAATGATACAAGATAGATTATGATTATTTGACAAATAAATATCTCTAAATATAAATATTCTACTCCTTATTGCTTGTCCCTTATACAGGGCCTGCCACAGCAATAAATATTTCTCGTCTCCAACTACCTCCATGTCCTCCCTCACTGCATCCATCAATCTCCTCTGTGTCTCCTACCTGGTCGCTCCATCTCTAGGATCATTTTTCCACCAATGTGTCCACCGTCCCTCCTCTGAACATGTCCAAACCATCTCAGTCTGGCTTCTCGCAGACCTTCCTGTCTGTGTTGTCCCTCTAATCACCTCACCCATGATCCTGTCCATCTTTGACTCTCCTACAGAGATTTTTAGCATCTTTAATTCCTCCACCTCCAGCTCTGCCTCTTGGTCATGTCTCTAATCTGTCCACCATGGCTGGTCTCACAACTGTCCTGTAAACCTTGCCCTTCACCTCAGCTGACTCTCTTCTGTCACAGATAAAAATCAATATTTCTGAATATGACCAAAAAGGACAAGTGAATTTGCAGATTTTGGTTGTCTGTTATTAAGTCATTCTTAAGAAACACCATTAATGCACTATATTTACATACACTGACGTTGTGTGCACAAGACCCTGTTATGACCCCCGCCCCTCCAGAGAAGTGCTGCAGGTGAATTATAGATGAATAGATTATTTTTTGATAGATAAATAGAAAAAAAAATGCCTGTATTTGTGAGAAAAGGGTAATCATTTCTGACAAATTAAAGTGCAACGTCTTTTTCATTTTTTTATAATATGGTTTGTGCCACCAGTCTGTAATTAAGCAGCGCGACTGAAGAGTCAACATTCAACAGCGCACCATTGCATCCTTTGAAAAGCCTGCTCCAACCTTGGAAGGTTTATTAGCACAGCTGTAATGAAGAATTCAGAATTTTTTTTTTTTTCCTGGTAGTCAAGGCTCATTAAATGCTGCACTTGTTTGTTTTTCATTTCTGGGTAAAACAGAATCGATGTCAGTGTGTTTAATTGGCCCTGAAGCACACTCCAGAGTGTGATATAAAAAAAAAGGGCCGATCTCTACCAAGATCTACCAGTTGTGTCATCAATATCAACCCAGTACATGCAGTAATACTGACCCTGTTTTGTTGTCGGGCCTCACGTCTCCACGATTTACCGCTCAATATGATCACACTTTATTGGTCCACCACTGCTGAATAGATGTCAAGACTGCCTCCCTCCCTGGCACACTGGTCCTAGTGGACAAGTTAGATCACAGAGGTGTAGATTTGCTGCCCTTAGCATCAAGTCAACATCAAGTCACAAACAAATATGGTTCCTTGAAGTGGACCGCACCCATGCCATCTCTACTCCAGTTATAATACATACAACTTTTTGACTCACGGGCAACTATTGGTCCTTAAAATCCCACCCTTTATGATGTCATCTACTGGGGAAAAGCATTATTGCAAGAAAAAGGCAGAGATATATTGACGATATAAATAAAATACATAATTTTGACAAGCTTGGTGGGCCGCTTTAAAAAGCTCAACGGGCCGCATCTGGCCCCGGGCCTCAGTTTGCCCATGCCTGAGTTAGTATCATATATGGACTCAACTTTCTCTTCAGTTCTTTTAATGTATCGGTGTACGCGGTTTTTTTTTTTTTTTTTTTTTAATGGTTAACTGGGAACGTAAGAGCAACCTCAAAAGTGGTGGCTCTATTACTAGAGTGTCAAACAAAACTACTTGGCAGGGGTGTTTAGACTGGTCGGCTTGATGAATTTTAGAGAATAAACAATAACCAAACGCTAAGTTCAGGATATTTTTTGTATTTTAGTAAATATGGATAAAAGGTAGGGGTGTAACAGCACGTCATGGTTTGGTGCGTATTTCATTTTGTTTGGGGGTGGATTTGACCAAAACACTTCAGTCCAACCCACACCCAACTTGGATCAGGCAAATGAAACAGAAGGCTCTGATTGGCCAGTACCTTGTAGGGCTGGGTTAGAAAAACAACGATTAATCGATTTTTTTGTTAATAGGACGATATCGATTCATAAATCCAAAAATCGATCTTTTTTTTCCTTCTTTTCCCAACAACTTTACATGAGCTCATGCACCACAGGTGATTACGTAATTACGTGGTTACGTGCAAGTTAACACACTCGCACGTAAAACAAATGTAAAAACAACATGGTACTAAAGTCTAAAACTAGAGTCTGCCTTGTAATTTTGGGTGAAGTCATGTTAAATAAAAATGCATGATGGCTTAATATGACTGCCTTTAGTAAATTTGTGATGTTTATTAAATTTTTGATGGAAATAAATGTAAAAAAATACATTTTTATTAGCAAATGGATTAAGTTTCAATTTTAGCTTTGATTCTTCTGAGAATAACGTTGGTACCGAACTATAATTGATATGACAACAACTGAATCGAAAACCGAAGCGAATCGTGAATTGAATCGAATCGAACCCTTGTGAATCTAATCGATTTAGAAAATTTGAATCAATACCCAGCCCTGGCACCTTGTGAGTGGCTGTCAATTTTTTTCATTATTTTGTCACCAAAATCCGCATCATACAAAACCATACTAGTACCTAAACATACCAGTACAGCAGGTAAAAGGCAGTGATGCAAGAAAAAAAAAATGCACAAAGAATTGCATTTTGAAACAATATGTCAAAAAGACATCCTTGAAGTGCTTGAGAAATAACCTGCCTACTGGGACCTCAAAGAGGACGTCTGATTTTATATGGACTGACCCATATATGTGTGTTCAAAAAAGTTAGGTAGGTCAGCCATGTTCAGGTCAAAGCTAAGGTGTTTCCCGGTCAAAAACTGTGAATGCACAACTGCTGCAGTGCCTTTGTTCAACTGACATTTTGTTCATCAGTTTAGTAAAAGGGAAAGACTGGACTCATCAGGGAGTGAAGGCCAACCATTTTCGTCAGATGGTTAGATTGACGTTGACAAACTAGAGGAGATGCAGGGGAGAACACCAGAACCAGACGCGAGACAGCACTGAGAGAGGATTATGGTGATTTAAAACCTCCCCAACCTCCTTGTGGTTTTCACACAGACTGGAACGTAATGAAGGCAGTACATCAGTCCGTCCGGCTCTTTATTTGAGCTTTCCATTTCACACAGCTGCGATTAGGGGCCGACATCGGCGAGCATGTGGACGAATGAAGGGAATCAATTTCTTCGAAATGTCTGGATGTCTGCGTCCCTCTCCGTGTACATCAACAGATTTCAGTATGCCCCCTGTGTGGGTATGCATACTTGTCCACAAAAATTCTGACTTCATTCGTCTGTCTGTCTTTTCTTCCCTTTTCTGCCCTCCATCTAAAAATCTGCCTTGTCCTAATGGTTACGGGCAATCGAGTGAAACGGCAGGCTTTCAGGAGGAGCAGGGAGAAGCAGGCAAATTAATGATCCAACAGCAGCATTTAGATCAGAGCTGAGACATATTTCCTTTCCAACAGGGGAAAAAAGCCACCTGTGTTAGATTATCACTCTCTCTCTCGCTCTCCTTCTTTTTTTCCCCCCTCGCTCAGTGTTCTTAATGCACTGCTGCCTTCACTGTCACTGTGGACCATTTTGTAGGTTGAGAGAAATTCCAGAGAACCGTCCACTCCACCGGTGGTGAAACACAGGAATTAGCAGCAAGCGGGTGTTTGCAACAACCGCTGACGTCGCATGGAACTGATTGTCGTTATGATTTCAAAAAAACACATTTTTACCTCGCGTAACATGCAATAAGAAATTCAGCCAGAAGCAAATCAGACGGTTCTGTTTCCACAAATCAGAACAGAACAGACTTAACTTGTAACTCTGCCTAAGCAATTCCATTTTCCATCTTAATGCATTCCTAAGTGAAAGGTAATAGTAATACTTTGCCGACTCTCTCTCTGCCTGGTTACTCTGAGTCGTTAAAAAAAAAAGTAAAACCCGATAAACAAACATCTAAAAGTTGTTTGAATGTAATGTAAATGTTTTCGCGTGGAGATTAAATCTGCTGGTGAACAGAGCCAAGATAGGCTGCCTGCAGCCCTAAGTGATAGAGCTTTATGCAAAAGAAACCAAAAAGAAAGCCCCGTGGCTTGAATTGTGTGCTGGAGACATACGTTGGCAATGTTGTATTTCACTCTGTGTGAAATCCCTCCTATGGGGCAGACAGAGTAAAACAAAAAAAAAGAAAAAAAAAAAAAAAGGCAGACAAGGGAAGGTGAGCGGTGGAATGTAGATGAGGAACGAGCTTCAGATCAGGGACGTTTGCTGAGTATCTGCTTCGTTTCCCAGTGCACGGTTGAACCCACTAATGCCCACTGAGGTGTCGGGTGATTATCCTATATGGTCCTTCTCCCTGTGTGTTGGTGGGTTTGTCTTCCGCTGTGACGTCTACGTGCAGAGCAGACCTTGACGATAAGCGAGTCATCTTGCCATGCTGAGTGGGCCATTTAAAAGACAGGCGTTTTACTGGCAGGTCCACGGAGAGGAGCTATGATGGAGAGGCATGGCTGGACTGGAGAGTGTGTTTCTACGTGTGTGTGTGTATAAGAGAGAGAAAGACAGAGGGTGAAAAGACAGAACATAAGCAGCCTGCAGGGACAAGACAGCGTTCATCACGACTTTATGTTCTTCATGCGTTCCGGCTGCATGTTATATGCTGCGCCAGGTTTATGCACGTCCATGTACACAGGCACAAACATGCAAATGACATACCAACACACGTCGACACACACACACGAGTGAATCGCCAACCCCCACTGATCTACCTACAGAAAAACACACTCGACGAACACGTGTTTCGTCTCTGTTTTTGATGTACTTGCATGTAAACAGTTTTCATCAATTACATTTCTTGGACGCACAGATGTTGCTATTGCTGGGACAAAACCTTCTCAAGAACTGTGCAATTGCTGGCATTATTTATATAAATCAGAGTTGACAAGTTTGTCATACGGCATAAAATAACACACACTCTTGACTAATTGTTGCAATTACACAGATAGTTCACAAATACACCTTAGGCATGACTGCTGGTGTATGGATTTTGCCTGCAGCAGGTGAGATAGGCTTGCAGTGATTTGCTGGTACACCACAGAAGTCATTACACCCCCTAATCACCCCTTTCATCACAGGAGCCACAAAGGAGCCCCGGAGATTCCGAATATAGGGATGCTCTGGAGGAAGAGCGCTGCATTCAGGCAAAATTCAACCTTCAAGTCAACCTTCTGGTGGTCAACATAACCAGTGGGCAGGACACGCTCTCGTGTTTTTTTTTTGTTTTTTTTTATACACCTGTGTGCACACATGACAGGATTTTTTATTTTTTTTTCTGTAAAATGAGAAGCTGGAGAAAGCATTGCATCACAGAGGCCATTTTTATGTTGTTAATTGATGCTTCTCGGTTACATGTTTATCAGCGGAGAGCAGTGTTTGTCAAAACAATGTCTCTATTCTTAGGTAGTTCTCTTACTCAGTGGACAAGCCTCTAAACATAACTGTTGGAAATATAGAGAAATTATACTGATTCAACCAGGTGATGATATCGTCCAAGAAGAAGTCCAGTTGCTTACAACTAAACCCTTTTTGGATAAGGGAAGGAGGTATTAAAGGTAAATTTCAATAGAATTATTGTGTCAAACTCAGGCTCGGGGGCCAAATCTGGCCCAAAGTGTAATAATATTTGGCCCAGTGAAATCACATTAAGTCTGCACTAGAGTTGACTTCCAGTGTAAAGGTCTTTTATAAAGCTGGGTTTATGATATTGGCGAGTCATATTCATATATGTTTGTCCCATGTTAAAACACATTGTGTTTTTTTTTTCCATATATATATGAAATAATATATATTAGCTATAAAACACTGACACCAACCAAATCACATTGGACAATGACGCAAACCTCTCTGTGGTTGGTGAGCCCACAAGATGGTATGTGGGTCGGGATTCGTACCTGAACCCCTGCAGACCCAAGTCCACTTCCTTGAGCAGAGATTACAATCAACACAAAAATATGAACTGCCTAAAAGCACTGTTTTAGCAAGCTAGTGATGTAATAACTTTTTTGGTTACTATCGAGAAAACAATGAGAAGTTGCTTTCATTGTTTCAGCTCTGAATTTAAACCCTTAGATGTTGCTGTTGTAATTATTCTCAACAATACAAATGTATCTTTTTACCAGCCATTAAAATGAACAAGAAATTGAAAAAAAAAAAAACAGTGTCTTATATATTTTTTTTCCAGTGTGTATAATGTGAATAAATAGTATATATAATAATAAAATGTATATGGACATATTATATGAATTAGGCTACCAGGTTTATCTATGGATAATACGGTATGTCACTCTTCCAACCCACATAACTTTTCAGTGGGCTCACCACCCCAGGAAGGCTCACAGTATGGGGCAGTGTGATTTGGGTGGCCGTCATGGAAACTGCAGCCATGGCAACCTGACAAGGGATAAGGAAGAAAAAGGAAGGAAGGAAGGAAAGCAGACTCCTTGTCATAATGACATTGTGATCCACACCACTGCACAAAATAAAATGTGACCTCTGCATTTAACCCAGTATTTCTCAATCATTTTCTATTACGCCCCCCCTAGCAAGAAGAAAACAATCCCCCCCAGCACCCACTCTCCACCGCAACTATAAATAACAGCATTTGTCTATAAAATAGTTCTAGCTACACCTCTGCATAACATCGTAACCTTGTTAACATAAAGAAGCAAAAAGAAAGAGATATAGTTCAACTTACAAGGATGTGTAATTACACTTTATTGTAATACGGCTGAAAAAAAGCATGTTCCTCAGGGTCACACAGGCCCCCTCAGCATTACACCGTGACCCCCCAGGGGGGCCCGCCCCACACTTTGAGAATGACACTGATTTAACCCACTACCAAATTGAACAGTTGGCAGCTTTGCGCGCCGGGGAACAGTGTGTGGGGATGACGCCATGGTCAGTGCACTTTAGTAGGCAGCTGGTGGATTCAAACCTGGGACCCCCCAGTCTGTTGGGTCAGTTCTCTAGGCCACCACTGCCCACAGCATGAAGATGAACGATCAAATGAATGTTATGAATTAAAGAGTTTATCCGTCCAGATTTTATGTCAGTTACGGAAAACCGTGGCCAGTTGATAAAGAGTGTTTGAGACGCCTACCCTGTGATGCCTTTACAAGCATAATGAAAAGTCAGAAATCAATACAAGGACTAACACTTTTCATTTGTCACCAGCAGTGTGTGATTAAAAGCCGACTCAAAAGGAGAAATCTATAAATACAGCAATTTCAGTTATTAAGTACGGCATGTGATTGTGATTCAAACTGCACTCTCACGGCCCCCCGACAGTCAGGTTAATTCCTGATCCCACCTCCCCCCCCATTTGTCCCTTTAGGTGGAAAAAGAGAACAGCAGTTATTATGACATCGTTCTTTTTCACAGGAAACAATCACAATATGCTTCGCCT
Organism: Paraplagusia blochii; assembly: GCA_016785265.1. Classification (NCBI taxonomy): domain Eukaryota; kingdom Metazoa; phylum Chordata; class Actinopteri; order Pleuronectiformes; family Cynoglossidae; genus Paraplagusia; species Paraplagusia blochii. The sequence goes on along the minus strand of JAFBJS010002163.1, from coordinate 26,610 downwards.
CTGACCTTTCACAGGAGGATAGCGTTCCCGACTGTTTCTCATAAGCCTCACTGCTTCAAATTACTACTTGTCATTTTCTCTATGATCCAGCGCCTTAATTGTGTTTTTTTTTTTTTGCTCCAATAAGTGGAGTTATGTGAGATCAGAGAGACTGAATTTGTTTGCAGTTTACTTTATTGTGGTTTGCAGTGGACGGCCCAGTAGATATTCTGTTAATGCATCACTGGACAGGTTGAAATAAGACGGAAATTTGAAAAAGTTCATACGGACCATGACTTTGCCAACAATGGCAGATAAATAAAAAAAAAGGTGATAAATAAATGTTAAATGAAAAAAAAAAAAAAATCAAAAACACATTTTACAGCATATTGCTAAAGTGAACTTTATGTGCCTACAGGATTGCGGACATCTGACTCTATTTTCTCTGTGACTCTTATCAATAATCAAAAATAGCAACTCTTAAATGTCAGCCTATGTTTCCCACTGGACCTTAATAACCCTACTTGTGGAATGCAACAAGTAAATGGTTAATATCTACAATATTTAGTAATCTGAGTCTAACAGTACATAAAACAGGAGACATGTTAGAAACTTTCACCGGGGCTTTGAATCAAACTTTTTGACTTTTGTTTCAAAAAGGAAATAAATTTTAGAATTTCTCATATTGGGTTCTGTCATTAAATTAACATTGACCCACAAAACCCCATAATTCTGGCTTCACATCCCTCATTGTTGAATTTCGACATAATTGTCACCAGGACAAAAAATGTCACATGGGATTCCCAGAATGTGACAAAAATATAGAATAAGTTTGTTTGTTCTTTACCATAGAAATCCTATAGTCTAACCAGAGGGGGCACTGTTGATGCATTCCTACACATGTATAAGATTTAATATTGACCAGGTCTTCATTAACATGGACAAATATATTGATATTGGGGCTGAAACTAACATTTCCCATAGACAAAGTACAGTATTGACCTCTTATTGTTGCCTTTGAGATGTCCTCCCCATATAGTCTGTTGGTCCAACCACCCTCTCCATTCAGTCAGTGAACGTCACGGTAAGTCAACCTCGACAATTCATTGTAGGCTTCCATAGAACAGACTAACATAGTGACTTTGGGACTGGTATCAAACAGTTACCATTGTTTCTAGATAAGCGTTTCTATAAAAAATGTTTATGGTTTCATTTCTGTTCAAATTGACATTGTTTTTGCAAAAAACAATCCTGATTCCCGGTGATCAATTGAGAATTTCACGCATCAATATTGAACCGTAAAGAATTCATTTCAAATTTCCCAAAATATTTTTGCATAAGAAATGGTTAGTTTAAAATAGTTCTTTGCTTCTACTGATTCAAACAAGTGTATAAATCTTTGTTTAGAATCCTCCATGATGTAATTTGGGGTAAATTCTTCTGTATCAGTCATTATAAGTCATGTGATGTCATTGTGATTCACAACGTCGGCACACAGCATTGAACCCATCATCAAAGTGAGCAGTGGGCAGCTAACAAGCGACCAGGGCACCTCAGTGGTAACTTGACGGTAGGGGGATTCGAACCGGGGACCTTGCAGACCCTAGTCTGCTTTGTTAACCGCTGGGCCACTGCCCTGATAGCAGCCATGTCGCCCATTGTTCTGAACGGCTGTAGCACTCTTGACTAACCATGAACCAAAATCTGACAACGTCTCGATGAAGCTAGCGCTGCATAAAATGCCTCGTCATAAAAAATGGACAGGGATTTTCGCAAGAAACTTTTTCCTTGTATGATCTTCTTAAATAATTACATGCACAAATCAGCTTATGTGAGCAGCTATCAAAATGCTGAGTGTAGAATACCTGTGCTCATTCCTCACCTGCGTCACACATGAAGCGGTCCGGGAGCCATTTGTCACTGATGAACCCCTCAGGCGCAGCTCACACCCAGGAGCCGTTAGCTTTGGCAGCGGTGGTGGAACAGAAAGCTCTTTCCAGCTTCACTAACATTAATATCGTGCACTAAACCATTTCATGGAAATTTTCTTAAACATTAAAGTTTTTATGTCAAAATCAGTTCCAGTTGCACGAGCTAAAACACTGCAGGTGCAGCTACCACGATCGATATTCTGGACTCGTGACCCAAGGGTTGTCCTTCCCTGTTGGTTTTTAGTCTGTTTCTCTCAGCTTGTGACTGATTGTTTGCAGGTGTGTTAGCCAACAGTGAGCCCTGTTTGCTGTGTGTGTTTGTGTGTTTGTGTGTGTGTGTGTGAAAGCTTTCAGGTGAATCCTGGGAGCTGATTGGTTCTTTTGGCAAAGGCTCCAAATAAGTGTCTGGATTATCACAGCTGTTGGTGAAGGACATGTGTCGATCGCAGCCAATGGACCAACAATAATGATTTCTGCTATTAATTTTTTTTTTTATCATTTAAAACACCCACTACATTACTGTTTCACACAGTATCTCTCCATGCCTGTCAGGAAAAAAAAAAACATAAAAAAATTGGAAATTGTATATGAATCATATATTAATGTATATATAAAAAATATATATAAAAATGGATGTTGATGTTGTCCATCCCAACCCCTCTGCATTTTATCCATTTTACCCAACTGTAGTTGCACCCTGTGAGCAGTATGTGGGGACAAAACAGGCTTCTTGTACACCTCTCTCAAACCGCTGTCTTCTGTGACCAAGATTTGAACGTCCTGGTCCTCGAAAAAGTGTTTTGTAGCCTTAAGTGTAGGTGGACGGCTGAGTCCTGACCTGAGGAGTTAGCCCTCTTGTGTTGGGCCTTGCGCCTGTGTCTCCCCAATGTAGAGGTCCACACACTCCTCACTACACTGAATGGCATAAACCGCGTTGTCCAGCTTGTGTCTTGGGATCTTGTCTTTGGGATGAACCAGTTTCTGTCTCACGATGTTGCCTGGTTTGAAATGTAGGGTTCCTGAGTTTCTCAAAGACCCTTGCGACGCAGGGCAGTGTTCCCTTTTTTTGTGCCACGCACCGGTTAAATGTCTCGTACTATTTTCGCGGACCAGTTATTAAGTTGTATTAGATGAATACCCCCTAATAAAATTTAATTTCCTGTGTTCTGAAATATTTTCCTACCTATAAAATCTTCCTACCCCAATTAACTGTGCATGGGCACAACAAGAATTTCTCAAGTGGACACAACCTATAACTTTCTGCTACCAGACCGGTATAAAAAGAAAGAATCTAGTATCAATGACTCTGCGTCATTTTGAGTTTATTGTTGTTGTCTTCACTGAGAAGATGTCTCCTAATCAAATATAGTCGCATTATTGATGATGTTCAGTTCTTTTGTTGATGGTATGGACCAAGTGTAAGAAATTGCCAGATGGAGCCAGAAGGAAACATTATTTCTCTGCGGGCTAGCACCAACTCACCCACGACCAGTGCCAGTCCCTGTCCCAGTGGTTGGGGACCACTTACATAGGGAATGACTCTCCCATGATGAAATCTACGTAAGTCCCTGTCTATATGTCCATCCCCTGATCTGGACCTGGCGTTACAATTTGCTGCTGCTCGTAAAGCAGCCGTTCCTGACATGGTGATGTGTCACTCTCTAACAAATGGTTGTGTTTGGATGTCACTGACGGAAAACCCACTGCACAATGAAAGCATAATTGTCTGTGTGTGATGGGATATTGTGACAACATCAATGCTGATAGGGGATGAGACTGTTCACTTGTGTGTTCAAATTACCATTCAGACTTGGCCAGTCATTCATGGCAGCCATTTAAATGTTAATGGTTAAAAATGAACTGCTACTTTGATGATGGACAAGTGGTACACTTGTGTTGTTGGTTCGGCAGCAGTTAAACTGACAGCCAGGCCACACAAATTCTACAAACGACAGACATTCACTTTTTTTTTTTTTGTTGCAAAATCACTGAATAAAGAAAAATCAATCTGGATAAGAGAGGTCCCACATTTATCATCAGATGACAGAGATGTATGTCATGCGTTGGAACGGTGCACATAAAACTCATTATCATATGTTACATCGGACATGTGTGAGTGTGAGAGCACTTTCAATCTTGTGAAAAATGTCGCTGTATGATTTCAAGTACACGGCGCTCAAAATGTCAAGGAAAACTACCCGCTCCCAGCGTGTACGCCTTGCAGGGGAAACCATGCTGAAATGGGGGATAAAAAAAAAAGCAAACAGTAGCATTTTGTATTGAAAGCAATTTTACAGCAACTTTTCCTACACGGTGCTGTAGATGGCGACAAATTTCAGAAGCGATGAAAAATGGGAAAAGAAAAGAAATCCATTAGCCCCAGCTAGTGACGAGGCTTGGTGTTTATCTTTTATAACGGAAACTTTCTCTCCAGCGCCCCAACTCCGCTGGCTGGTTCCCGGACTCCTCTTTTATGTCACCCTTTAAATGTGAAGCTTTACACCTCTCCAACACGAAGCCGCCCTTAATTCATCCTTTCTGCTTCTGCAAGAAATCTAGTCGCACCAGGATGGCACCTTTACTTCCGCTGTCCCACTTGGATTTGCCACATTAAAGTGTAATATTTTACAGAGTACTGACATTGGGGTACTGTGTTGGGGACAATGTGTGAAGATGGGTCAACTTCTGAATTACAGAGGTTCTGGGTAATTTTTGTTAGAACTAGTAGATCTTTTTAAGTGTTAGCCAAATGCAGTCGAGGTCGCATCAGGAATATGGTAAAACTGCATAGAGCAGGCATGTCCAAACTGTCCAAACAAAAGCCAGTGTGGCTGCAGGTTTTTGAGAACACAGTTTGACCAGTCAGCTGGCTGATGATCAGGTGATTAAACGTATGAACTCAGGTGTGCTACTGCTAGGTGGAACAAAAACCCAGAGCCACAGTGGTCCTTAGTGGGACAGTTTGGACATGCCTGGTATAGAGCAATGGCTCACAACAGTCCCAAGTATACGATTAAATGCTCTTAAAATATTTGCCATAGTCACCTCTGTCTTTGCACTACTCAGTTTTGTTAAACTCTTCCTCATGCCCATATTTATATTTATCTCATTATACTTGTCAAATTTCTGTCAAATTTCATCTCATTATACTTACCTCTGTTTTTTGCACTGCCCGGTTTTATTTGCACTGCTCGGTTTTATTTATTTATATTGGTAACTTCCATCCTATACAATATCTTTTCTATATCTTTCCTTTTTAATACTTTTTATTTTTATTACTTGTAACCATGTTGATTGTTGCCGAGAGCCTGAAAGAAAATCTCGTTATGCTTGCACAACGACAATAAAGTTCTTGAATCTTGAAATAGTATTTAAAATGAATACATTTGTCACATTAACTCCCAGTTTTTGCACTCTAGAGTGAGCTTTTGTGGGTGGTGACCCCACATGAAGTTATCAGAGTCATGACAGTGCCATACTCAGAACATCTCATCGGCTACCTGGCAGCAGAAGGGTTTCTAACCTGAAACCTTACGGACCCAGGACGGCTTCTTTTATCCGCTAGGCCACCACTGCAACCTCTCTCTAAGATCTTTTGAAGAAACTTTCCTCAGTTTTTGAAACATTGATGACTCCTGGTGTAAAGGTGACCATAGGTTACCATTATAATACATTGCTCTGTGCAATAAAAGATAATTTATTGAATTGAGAAACTCAGTAGCCTGGCCTTTTCCATGGCCTTTAACACACAATTTTGTGGACTTAATTTGGCCCCCGGATCGTAAGTTTAACACATATGCTATAGAGAGATGTAGTGAACTAGATATGTGACACAGTTGCACTGCATAGGGGCCAGGGGGGCAGTTTTGGACACAGCATTAGAATTTGGTAGAATTAAAACCTTTATGGCGGAAACCTGATAACTGTCGACACTATCTGTTTAGATGTTAATACAGACTTTTTTGCCATTCGTACCATTAACATACTGAGTATAAATTAATTGTTGTTGCTCAGCTCTACATAATTGCAGCTGCAGCAAGAGTTATTATTATTTTTTTTTTATCACAGAACAATAAATTGTAAACATACTATAGATGTCCTTTCTACCTCTACCCTGACATTCAAATATAAAGTTGCCACACAGCATTTATTTCCTCTACACATGTATCTCAATACAGCATACCCGGCAACTTCAAAATAAATTCTGATATCTATTTTAGCATAAATTTGTGTTTTTTAAAGCAATTCAACAAAAAGAATGTGTGTGTTTTCTGTGAGGGACTAATATTGTATGTAATGCATACAGAGAAGTGGTGCTGAACCATGAGTTATTAGATTTTTAGAGGTATTATAGTGGGTGGATGAGAATCCAAAGCCCTTATTTGTGTACCCATATATGAGTACGTAAGGCCTCCTGCATGTCAAACCTTCTGTGGTCCAGTTCAGCCGCCTCAGGCTTCAGCACAGTTAAACTCATTCAGGCTACAGTCCACAGGCATATTTAGACTGCAGCAGCTCATCTGACCACAGACCATGTCAAAGAGAAAGCTCTTTGAAATGTATAGCTGCAGGGGTCACACCGCATGCAGCGCAAGAGCACGGCTATTGTGAAGGTTCACGTTGAGGCGAAAAACATGATACTGTTCCAAAGCTGTGGATTTGCTTTTGTATTCCCAGCTTCTGTCTTTTGCAGTGCAAGACGCGAGCAAAGTGATATATGATCCAAACTATATTCAGAACCTGATACACAATTATTACGACTGTATTTACCAGCATTGAATTTACCCATCTGGCAACTGTTGGCGCCTGCACGAGAAATGTGTCTTATTGGACAGTCATTTTCTGTTTTTCCATACTATTTTATTTTCTTTGACTCAACCTGAAAGTCAGGCTATACGACAGGATATAACACCAACCCCAAAGTATTATCCCTCGTTATGACATGGTCAGCCCTCATTGGATGGGGCGGGCCTGACTGACAAGTGGATGAGCCCAGGCACAGTAATATAATACAGTGGTACCTCAGCTTTCAAACGCCTCAGCTCTCGACCAACTCGACTCTCGACCAAAATTTTTGAGAAAAATGTGCCTCCACTTTCGACCAAATTTCAGCTTTCGACTGGCCCGAGTCAAGCCAAGTCAAGCCGGGAGAGCATTCGAGCAGCCGCACTCGGCTGAATCAAGCCAAACCGAATGCGTTGTTTTTCGTTCAGAATTCAACTCAATTCAATTCAAGATACTAGAGGAAATGGAAAAATTGCTGCTTATCTTTATTAAGGAAAAAGAGTTGGAGCTGGAGACAGCACCTACGAAGTGTTGATCAGTTAAAGGGCTCACGCTCTCACCCTTTCACTGGTGCGGGTACGAGCAGCGAGGCGAATGTTGAAAGTGATGAAAAGGTCTTTACTGTTAAAGCCAGTCATGGCTGGTTTGTAAAGTTTAAGCAGAGAACTGGTATCCATCGTGTGACGAGACATGGAGAGGCGGAGAGTTCGTACTAAAAGACTGCGGATAAACACGTGATTGAGTTTGCCCAGTGCGTAAAGGCTGTTAATTGTGATGAGACCGGTCTTTTTTGGAAAAAACGCCGGCCAATACGTACATTACGAAGGAGAACAAAAATATATTAAATATACATCTACATGTTTAGGACTAAATTGCTGGTTAGATACACATTTTATCGTAAAAAAGTGGACTTTTCATATGGGCCAGAACGGATTAATGAGTTTACCATTATTTCTTATGGGGAAAATTATTTCAGACCTCGACCATCAACTTGGAACGGATTATGTTCGAAAGCTGAGACACCACTGTACTTTGTAAGCAAAAAGGCACTGTGTATTGCCGATATAAGACAAAAAACGTATGCTGGGGTGTGAGGAGAGGACAGAAGAAAGGAGAAAATCAGGTAACAGGAGGAATGTTCAAAAGGGTTTGTTGTTGTGTCTGTAAAAGAAAAACAAAAAAGGGGATTTACAAGATAGATACACGCGCGCATCCCACCACGACTGGTCTTTGAAGAGGCTGGCTGTGAGTGGAGACCAGTGCTTAGATGCCTTGATTAGTTGAAGAAGGTTTCCCTCTCCCTCCTGCGCGCACTGCTGTGATACTCTGAGCAGGAGACATGCTGATAGTCAAGGGGCTCAGCTGGAGCTGCCTTCAGACAAGTGTGTGTGTCGATGTGTCCACAACTGTGTATGGTGTTGAGAGGTTTACACCAGTAGCATACATTTGCAGGTTATGGACGTAATGCCTGTAGGAGCCCTGTGTCTTCATTGGACGGACTGTCAGCGTAATTGCATTGACAGCTCCTCCTGTGGAGGAGCCATCAGAGTCAACTGATGGATTCCTTGAAACACTTCCGTTGCCCTCTTCTCCCTGCTCCAACACCATAGCAACACTTCATTGCTCCTGTGCTTTTTGTTCCAACCTTCTCAAGGTGATGTGATCTTGATGGGGATGGAAAGGCTTGTGAAAGACGATGAGCTCAGGGTCCCCAAGCGCGTTCTCTGGCGGAATAACAAAGACGTCAGTGACAACCATGAATACCTGTCAGGGCGTGATATCCTGTAATTGCCTATTGACCTGTCCAGCGTACGGCCGACGTCTTCTACAACTGCCACCACAGCCACGATAAAAATTAACTCCGGAGGAAAACAAACGTATAAAAAATGGGCAAATATTTTTATATAAATCCCATCATATTTGTGCAATAACAATGCACATTTCGTCATTTCTTATTGCTTTTGGACACTGTTATCGTCTGTCCCACTACGCCGAGCCTGGTAGCCTTACATATTGAACGTGGAACTGTGGGACGCTCGTTAGCTGCTCTGTGTGTGGCTGATGGTTGGAGCCTAACAAGAACCATGGGAGTTTGAAAGACTACTGAAGAGAAGAGGGTATGTCTACCGTGGTTCCCCCTCAGACTTAGAGGTTTCTCTGCACCTGCTTCCTTCTTAACCTATCAAATCGATTATTTGTATTTTATTCTTATTGATATTGTGTGTGTGTGGGGCGAGGGAGTGGTGGGAGGCAATGGTGGACTTGTTGCTGAGGGAGTGGACTTAAATTCAGATGGCTTCAGGTTCAAATCCACCTGCTGCCAGTTTGCCACTGAGGTGGTCTGAGTAAAGCACTGTCTTGACCCACATACAGTAACTTCCAATGGGTTTACAACTTGCAGGAAGTTGGTACAGTATGATTTGTGTGTCAGTTGTGTAAATGAATACAGTGGTGCCTCAGATTTCTAACCCCTCAGCCCTCGACCAACTCGAATCTCGACCAAAATTTTCAAGAAAAATGTGCCTGTACTTTTGACCGAATTTCAGCTTTCGACCGGCCCGAGTCAAGCCGAGAGAGCATTCGGACAGCTGCGCTCGGCTGAGTCAAGCCAAACTGCGTGCGTTCTTTCTCGTTCAGAATTCAACTCAATTTAATTCAAGATACTAAATGAAATGGAAAAATTACTTTATCTTTATTAAGGAAAAAGAGTTGACTGGAAACAGCATCACCGAACCGTTTATCAGTGAAAGGGCTCTCGCTATTTGTGATGATCTAAAAAAAAAAAGGTGCGGGTACGAGCAGCGAGGGGAATGTTGAAAGTGATGAAAAGGGCTTTACTTTTAAAGTCAGTCGTGGCTGGTTTGAAAAGTTTAAGCAGAGAACTGGTATCCATCGTGTGACGAGACATGGAGAGGCGGAGAGTTCGGACCAAAAGGCCGCCGATAAATAGCTGCCCGGTGTGTAAAAGGCTGTTTTTAATTGCGATGAGACCAGTCTTTTTTGGAAAAAATGCCGGCCAATACATACATTACGAAGGAGAACAAAAAGATATTAAATATACATCTACATGTTTAGGACTAAATTGCTGGTTAGATACACATTTTATAGAAAAAAGTGGACTTTTCATATGGGCCAGAACAGATTAATGAGTTTACCATTATTTCAGACCTCGACCAAATCAGACCTCAACCACCAACCTGGAACGGATTATGTTCGAAAGCTGAGGCATCACTGTAAATGAATAATTATTTCTTTTGTTACTCGAAGACATAGTCCAAACCACTGAGCCAATTAGCAGGGCTTTGAACCACTTTTACAATTTTTATTTGTTTTATTTTATTTTTTTGTCCCAGGACAGAGATACTTATTTAAAACAAGGGGCAACCAGTTATTGATGCTGGTTTTATTTCATTCTTTAAAAATCCTGTGTTTCCTACAACCAAAGTCATTGGTCTCCTAGTCTGGTCTATGGTAGCCTACAATGACCTGATGAGGTTGACTTCCTGTGACGTTCACTGACTGAATGGAGAGAGTGGGTGGACCATCAGACTATATGGGGAGGACTGACTACCAACTACCGTCACATCTCAAAGGCAACGATAATAGGTCAATATTGAAGTCTGTCAATATGGACAATGTTAGTTTCAGACACAATATCAATATATTTGTCCACGTTAATGATGGACTGGTCAACATTGTACAGCAATGTTTTATCAACAGCCTGTCTGGTTGCATTACAGTATTTTTTTGGAAAGGTGCAAACATCTTCTTATGAATTAATAAGACAACAAGGACAGATGTACACATTCCAGGAACTGTATTTTCCGTTGGTTTGGGACCATTCATTTATGGTGGAACCCAAAGTCAGGATCGTTAAAACAAGGTTTCTGTTCGAAATAAACCAATTGGCAATAAATGTGGCTTCAAAGCCCTAATTTCCAGGCTTTTGATTTTAAATTGTAAATTAATAAATCATTTTTTAAATTAACCAGACTGATTTTTTTTTTTTACATTCCTTCCAGACATAACAAACAATATACTGAATTATCCTGCTGTGCTCTAAATCAGTCAATACAATGGATTTCTGTAGGGAAAAAGGTTTTTCACCTCCCGCCGCCAGCTTGAAATATCAACTCAACAACCAGCATGCATTTGTGATTTAAACTCTAAAATCCACAAACTCCATAAGTTCAAATTTAAATAAACGATTGATGAGCTGTGATTTATCGTAATAATGCAAAGTTAATTGGGTATAAAATGAATTTAGTTCCAACAGGCCAGATTAGATAGACAATAGTTATCTTTCTCATACTGTTGTTCCTTTCCATTAGCTGAGTGGGGGGGTGTACGTCTTATTATTCCTTTCTGTCTGACAACATAATTACGACTTTCAGTGATACACTCAAATACGTATTAAAAAAAAGGAGACAGGAAAGTATCTAGTGTGTGACAGGCTGGTGTTTTATAAGATGCCTGTGAAAGGAAGGTTTTCACTTTTTCAACGGTTTTGTCTTCATCCTCCGTGCGATGGCCAATTATGTGTTGGTCGCTAACACTGAAAATAGAAAATAAATAATGACAGAGGAGAAAAATAAAGTCAGAATTGTTTGTTTTAAAAACTTTTCCAATGGTTTGAGACTTTATTTTTATATATTTTGCAAAACTGAGATGTGATGCAGTTTTTTTTCACCATTGGGTGAAGATTGTTTCAAACAAGGGAAAGTTACATACAAACCACTAATGACCAATTCCATCGGTTGACCTCTGACATGGCAGACCATGAAGAAAAACAACTGGATGAGTTGTGTGTCGTAATGAATTACTACATAACCTCTACTTTTTTCAAAACAAAATACTAGTAGTTTCATTACTTTTATTAGAGATCAGAAAAAGACTTTTATTATTCAGTTCTATACCTTTATTTTGTAAGAGAGAGACTTCTCACCAAGGCTCTACCATGTGATTTTTGTTAAACCAATGTTACCCTTGTTGTTCGAGTGGTTACCCTTGTTGTACCCTAGCGCCTAAGCAACTGTACCTAGTTCGGTGGGTTTGTAGTTCGAATCCACCAGCTGCCAGTTGGGCCCATCCAAGGGCGTTCAACGCTGCCCACTGCTGACCTGATGGGTTAAATGCAGAAGTCACATTTTGTCGTGTGTATCAAAATGACAAGGATTCATTTTGCGTTCCAGTCTCGTCAGAAAACCATACTCAAGCATTGACAAAACCAACCTGTGGAAATGTACTGCTGTAATTTTGAGCCAAAATCTCAATATTCATCGAATTCATTCATGTAGCCTTCGTGGCTTTAAACTGTGTCATTAACCAGGTAAAACAGAACTATTCGCTCACGACTGTAGCGCGCCAGGTCAATGAAGCTATCTAAGTTGTTGTCTTCAAAGAGATAGAGACTCAAAGAGATGAGTGACCAGGAAAAGATTTTGAAAATCCCTGTGCCAGACTGAAGAGTAAGAAAGTGCCTTTAATACTCAAATCGTCCAACAGTAGCTTCTGAGGCAGGCTGGATTTGAGCTTACGGGCAAGTATGAGAAAAAAGTTGACTGTAGCATGACATCAAAATAGGTTCAGGAAAAGAAAAAATGGATGGATGGATGGATGGATGGATGGATGGATGGATGGTAGGTAGGTAGGTAGGTAGGTAGGTAGGTAGGTAGGTAGGTAGGTAGGTAGGTAGGTAGGTAGATAGATAGATAGATAGATAGATAGATAGATAGATAGATAGATAGATAGATAGATAGACAGACAGACAGACAGACAGACAGACAGACAGACAGACAGACAGATAGACTATCCTTCAAATAGAATATCCTTCTGGAAATCTAGACAGGGTGAAAATGCTCAAAGAAAATAAAACTTTATACAGAATATAAAAATATGTATTAGCAGAGTAAGGACACCTCACAAATCAAGTTGCAAAACTACCAATTTCCCCTGTAAAAATTGCATCAGCAACAACCTCCAAGTAAATCAGGTCATTTGTTCACTCCAAGCAACTTAGCTTTAGTTAGATCTCTTTTAGGTTTGGGTTCAGCAACCTGCTGGTCCTGTTGGTAATGTTTCAAACATGTACCAAAGAGCATCATCCAACTGTGAGTATGAACGCTGCAGTAAAAAAAGAGCAAAAGCCGTGCAAACTCAGCTGATTTATGAGCAGGACACAAGCACACGACAGGTCGAGGAGCGGAGGGATGTATTTTCCCTGTGTTTGCTGAAAAGTTTTGTTGGCAGCATGTGTGTGTTACACTTAGAAGGTAATGGAATAAATCTCCACGTTCGTATTCGTACAGAAAAACATACAGGGATGTGATTTGGGTACAGAGGTTTATGCCACAATCAGCCCTCACAGATACTGTTGGATGAAAACTTGAAAGCTTGCATTTTTCTGAAACCTGTAATGGATTAGCGAAGGGTATGCCAACCCTCAGAACAAGTCCAACCATCCCCATACGGACAAGCCAAGTCACACACAACATTGTAACATTGTAATACACACCACAAAATGTGCATTTTACCCATTACTAAGGTGAACTGTGGGCTGTTTTGAGGACAAGCAGAGAGTGGGGACCATGCTCAGTGCACCTGAGTATTAATTTTGCAGATGGTGGATTCAAACCTCTAACACTGTGGACCCCAGTCGAGATCTTTAATCACTAGGCCACCACTGCTCCAAGAAAAAGTGAAAAGTGTGCAACTTAAAGCCCCAGCGAGTGGGGACAATGCTGGTAGAATTGAACCTGGAACCCTCCAGACCACAGGTGGGCAAACTTTTTGACTCGCAGGCCACATTGGGTCCCAGAAGACAAAGGGGCCGAGTCAAGAGCAGAAAGATGGAACTTTTATAAAACTAAGTTGCATGTAAAACTAGTGTATAAAACCTAACATGGGTAACTTCTTATAGCCTTTCTGGTGTCATCTACTGGGGAACAGCAAGCATTGCATGGAAAAGACAGAAGTATAATGATAATACAAATCAATTATTTAATTTGGACAAGGCTGGCGGGCCGTATTTAGAAGCACAGCATGATGCATCCGGCCCCCGCGCCTTAGTTTGCCCAGGCCTGCTCGAGACCCAAGTCTGGTTCCTTAACCACTAGGCAGCAACTGACCACTATTTCTTTAGAAATCCAACCTTGATTTATGAACATGTAGTACAACGCAATGCTACTACATCACAAGACTCCCAGCCTCTCACTAAGCCGCATCCCAGTCCCTGTGTATCTAGTGTCTGAAAAACAAGTGCATAACCCTATCATTGTTTGGCAGGTTTGATACTTTTAGGTTTTTCCTTTGGTTTCATTCATTTCTAGTGGCGGAAGGAATCTGCATTGTACTATGGTGAGGGAATAATAGCTGAACGTGAAAGCAGTGTTTCACTAAGGTGTACAACGCAGCAGAAATCAACAGTCTACGTAGGCCAAAGAACATATTAACTGCATTTACATTAATTGCAATGCGGGAAATTGATTAGACTTACAGATTTTCAGGTCAGAGTCAAAGACTCTGGTACTAAATCAGCTCCTGGATGATGTTTCCATTGAGCTAAATTGCTGATTAGTCACATGAAGACAGTGTCACATACTGTTTTATCCCAACAGGTAGTTTGTCAGAGAGCTTAAGAAAAACACAAAGATGAATCCTGTCTGTACTTGCATTGCAGATTAATGTGCTGGTGCTGAACACCAGACGATGTTCTGTCTCTCGTTCTCTCACTGAATGACTTTGACCTGCGTTTAACATAAAGCTCAGATGCAGCTGCAAACTGCATTAATCTAAATTAACCCGTGAACTCTTTTCCATAGCGTGTTTCCCTCAACCACAGTATATCATGTCCCCATTAACATACTATAGACCCACTATGTTCAAGCCCATGTATCCGTTTCAATATGGAGATGGAAATGTCAGTGGAAACATCTTTATATGATGTCCGTTTCAGAAAGGACGCTACTGGCAGTCAATATTTTAACGCCAATAGTGACTCCAGGGTTATCATTTGTCAATTGTCTTTCAAAGCAAATTGAAATTCAAACGGAGATATGCTTTATATATATATATATATATATATATATATATATCTCGATTAAAATTGATTTTAATCGATTAATCGATTTTTTTAATAGGATGATATTGATTCATAAATCCAAATATCAATTGTTTTTTTTCTTCTTTTCCCAACAACTTTACATGAACTCATGCACCACAGGTGATTACATATTTACATGGTTAAAAACAAATGTAAAAACAACATGGCACTAAAATCTAAAATCTAAAACTAGAGTCTGCCTTGTAATTTTGGCTCAAATCATGTTAAATAAAAAATGCATGATGGATTAATTTGACTGCCTTGAGTAAATTTGTCATGGAAATAAATGTAAAAAAAAAAAAAAAATTTATTAGCAAATGGATTAAGTTTCAATTTTAGCTTTGATTCTTCTGAGAATAACGATGGTACGGAACTATAATTGGAATGACAAAAACTGAATCGAAAATTGATTTAGAAAATTTGAATCTATATATATATATATATATATATATATATTCAGAACTGGCTTTGTCTGTCGAATTTCATTATAGACACACAGGAAGCTCAACAAGGCTGGAGTTCATATGGACATCCTGTGCGTTTGACAGGAAAAGCAGGGACAATTCTTCCGATTGTTAAGGCTTCAGACTTGTCATACACAAGTCAGCAAAACCTCTCACTATACCGCCCAGTACGTAAAGGTGACACTACTGTATAAACCCTTTACTCTACAAGGTGACTGAATGTCCTTGCGACATATAATCATTAATGAGGTAATTACAATTTCATGGTGTGTTGCCCTCTACATGTATGCATAGTTCAAGTGAGATGAAATTCACTGCACATACAGTGATGTATATTTAATCAATATACGGCCATATGGGACACTAACTCCTTCCCCTAAGTTGGTGTCCCGGTGGAAAAAATATGTACCGTCTAAGAGTTGGCACTGGTATGATGATATGTTGGGTTCAATGTTTGTTCACAGCTACCCCAACCTTTTTTGCGCCCAGGACCAGTTAAATGTCTCGTACTAGTTCCACTGACTGGTCCTTAGGTTGTGGTAAAAAAAGACCCTTAAGAAAATGCAATTTCCGGTGTTCTGAAAAATTTTACTACCTATAAAATCTTCCTACCCAAATTAACTGTGCAGGGGCACAACAAGGATTTCTCAAGTACACACAGCTACCAGATCGTTATAAAAAGTTAAAATCTTGTATCGATAACTCTGCGTCATTTTGAGTTTATTGTTGTTGTCTTCACTGAGAAAATGAAGAAAACAACAAATGAATGAAACATCTTTTGTTGGTATGTTTATGGATCAAGTGTAAATAACAGCCAGATGGGGCCAAAAGGAAACATTATTTTTGTAACAAATCACCCTGGTACCGGCCCTCGGCCCAGTGGGTTTCACCAAGTTTGCAGCAATGGAGTATTTTTGGGGGTAGTAGAATTAGGTGCATGAGGTGTAGTCTACAAACTTGGTAGCCAAAAGATCACAGATGGTGACCACGGGGCAACCATCCACCAGTCCTTGCATCCTTAACATTTTCACCCCTCCTGTGCTCTTTTCCTTTTACAATTACTTTGTTCCTCATCCGTCCAACATCTGCATTTGCAGATTATACAGCAACAACAAGTATCTCCAAAGACACCAAGGAGGCGGGGCTGAGTCAACAATATGACCCTCAACATTTTTGAGACAAAAGAGATGATGGTTGACTTCAAGAAGGTGTAGCCAAGGAGATACGAGGAGATACTACTCCTCTCAAGACCCATGGACCCATAGTGAGGAGAGTCACTTTTGTGTTTTGTCACCTATTTGAGAACCAGAAGGTCTGGCAGTAACTGTTTTCCCCTGACGGCTGAGAAAGTCCTGCATCTGTTCATCACTGAAGAATCTTCATGAATCTTGATAGCTTTTTCTGAAGAGCTGGCAAACACACCTTCACAGATTTTAAAAGGTGGAGGCATTGAAGGGAGGTTTTGACATGTGTGAATGCGGTGATGATAAGAATTTGTTTGATATGGGTGATGGGGTGTGAAAATGTTATGATCAAATCTAAAGTAGAGCACAGTTAAGTGGCAAGCCAGTTGGGGGTTTTCTCACACTCTTCAGTGACGGGGGGGCCTGCAGTCCATATGGTTTCCACACTGAGGCAGGGTTGTTAGACGCAAAGTATTTCTCACAGTGTGTTACTGTAGTACTTTTTTTGCTTCTTTGATCTCCCTGGTCAATGGGTTTCCAGTCTGTTTATACAGGGCTTTGCCTCCCACCCTTGTAGCCCTTGTAGGCCTAAATTGGTCAAAAACAGTCTGAGATTTTTTTCTTTTTTTTCTGAACCATCCATACATCCATCTTCATCCGCCTATCCGGAACCGGGTCACAGGGGCAACATTCGGAGGAGGGATACCAAACTTCTCTCTCCCTAGACACTTCCTCCAGCTCATCTGGGGGGATCCCAAGGCGTTCCCAGGCCAGCCGGGCAACATAGTCACTCCAGCGTTTCCTTCCTCTTCTTCTCCTCCCAGTGGGACATGTCAAATCAAATGACAAATCAAAACACTATCACAAGTGAAGTCACATCTAAACATACGACCCCTTGTTGAAAAGGACCTTCTCAAGTCTTCCATACATTTAATTTGTCCGTTTTTGTTTAGTATCTGCTGGAACAGCCTTGCACGAGGACAGAATAACCTCCCAGAGCTGTTGTTGAGATGTGAACTGCCTCCCACCATCATAAACACTCCTCTTGATGATGCTCCAAAGGTTCTCGATAGGGTTGAGGTCAGGGGAGGATGGGGGCCACGACATAAGTTTGTCTCCTTTGATGCCCATTGCAGCCAGAGATGCAGATGTATTATTTGCAGCATGTCATGGTGCATTGTCATGCATGAAAATGCTCTTGTTCCTGAAAGCTCGATTCTTCCTTTTGAACCATGGCAGGAAGTGTTCTTTGAGGAACTCAACATACGTTGTGGATGTCATCTTCACACCGTCAGCGATCCTGAAAGGACCGACAATCTCTCTCTCCATGATACCAGCCCAACACATCACTCCACCACCTCCTTGTTGGTGCAATAGCTTTGTGTGTATGGGGTGGCCGTCAACCAACCATCCACTACTCCATCCACCTGGACCATCGAGGGTTGCACGTCAATTATCGGTGAACAGAACAGTTTTGAAGTCAGTCTTTAGGTATTGCCTGGCCCACTGGAGCCTTTTCTGCTTGCATGCATGGATAGTGAGGTCGAAACGATGGCTTACGCACCACTGAAGACTCTTGGAGGACCCTGCATCTTGTTGTGTGGGACACATTGGAGGCACCAGCAGCTTCAAAAACGTGTCTGCTGTCTTTCGTCTTTTGATCAGACGTATTTGCCTGTTAGAAGTCCTGGATTTTCCTTTATCCGCATGCACACATGTGTGTGTCAGCTACATACTTCTCGAGAGTGCGATGATCGTAATGAAGTTTCTTGGCAATTTTGATTGTCGTCATTCCTTGACCCAAACATTCAACTATTTGTTGCTTTTCAGCTGCCGAAAGTTCCTTTCTTCTTGCCCATCTTGGTTGAAAATGGTAGCCTGCTTAATAATGTGAACCAACCTTCTTTAGTAGTCTCCTCTTTAATTGGACTCACCTGCCAAACTAATAAGCACAGGTGTCTTCAATTGGTTTCAGTGATAAACAGAGCCATGATACACATTACCATTCATGAGTTTGAACTGACAAACACAAATCCTTACATTACCACTCTTAAATATTTTGGCATAATAATTAAGAACACTGTGTATAGACCAGTGCTTCTCAATCTTTTTCTGTTACGCCCCCCCTAGCAAGAAGAAAACAATGTGCACCCCCTCACCACACTACCTACTCTGCGCCTCAACTATAAACAACAGCATTTGTCTATAAAATAGACAAATAGACAACACCTCTGCATAACATTGTATCGTTGTTAACATAAAGAAAACAAAAAAAGAGATATAGTTCAACTTACAGGGATGTGCAATTAAAAAAAGAATGTTCCCCAGGGTCACACACTCCCCCTCAGCATCGCACCTCGCCCCCCCACGGGGGCCCGCCCCACACTTTGAGAAGCACTGGTATAGACCAAGGTGCAAAAATAACACCATATTTTAATCAGACAGTTCTGTTCAGAGAATTCCTCTCGCGCACTGAGCAGCTAAAATGGGCAGCACCAGCATCAAACCCATTTTCCCCATTGAGCCACATCGGCAGTGCAGTTCCACTTGAAGAGCCGGTCAATATAACTATTGTTTACTATGAAATGCAATCTGAGCCTGACCCTGAGAAACTCCAGGGTTCACCTCCAGGGCTATTTTGATATCCCGGTTAGGACATTTGGTTTCTAGTGGACTCAACACCTGCACGAAGGTACCATGCAGTGCAATGTGATCTGTGTGTCAGTCATGGAGACTGCTGCCCCCATGAGCCGATAATGGAAAAGTGGGTAAAAATAGATTGATAGATTTACTAAGCATTTGAAGTGAAGTGATGACTGCATAAATGCAACTATTGTGAGATAATGAGACAGCAGAGTGACCCACAGAGGTGCATGCATTCTTTGATCAACTCTTTGAAGTGGGAATTCAAAAACTTAAGGACGGGGAAGAGGAATAAATGCAATTTTTACACATGTTTTACAAAGGGGAAATTTAACAGTGTGGTAACAGACTTAAATTGTAAACTGTTTACTATCTGTCAGCCGAATATTGTGTGACACATTGTTTGGCTGAATAGTGCCTAATGAAAGAGATTGATCATCTAGCAATTGCAGAGAGGTTTCATGTTGGAGATCTTTGCGATTCAACACTGATCTGCACAACAATGTGTGTATGCGACTGTGCAAAACAGAGTCGTAACAACTTGACAAACTCTTGTTATATAAAATCGATGTGCGATTCAGTCACACACGTGTTCTAATTTTCTGACTTTCATTCACGGAAGGCTGGTGCAAATTTGTAGGCTCTCGATATCCCATGCCATCACAGCTATAGGAGCACCAGAGAGTAGCAAAGAAGACACCCAAGAATATATAATCAACTAAGACACCTGATTGGCTGGCTCTAGACATGACATCCATATAATCCAGTGCTATCCATTTCAGTAAACACTGCTTGATAATCCATGGCCCACTTGTAAGAGCTGTTGCTGCAGAAGAGAATGAAAGAATCTGACCCAAAGCAAAGGTCTGGGGTTCTACAGTCAGGGTGTGTTTTGTAAAAAAAAAAAAACTGCAACTGCAGTGAGCTGGTGTTTGTCAGATTATTAGAAAAATGTATCAATAATCTGTAAAAATTTGTAGTAGTGGAAAGGCTGGCTTTTTAAAGTTCTTCACAACTTTGGAGAAATCATAGGCAGACATGCATAAATGCAGCAAATACACACGAAAAGGTAAAAGAGGTGCCATCCTGCATCATCCTGCATCACGCAGTCATGAAAGTTGATAAAAATGAAAACACTTGGCAGGAGAGGAATGTATTTTATTCCACAGATATTCCCTGGAATGCTCACTGACAAGTTGTTCAAAATTTCTTCACCCCTTTTTTAAAGATGTCTGTACTCTGCTTATTTGCACTGCTGCACACGGATGCAGAAATGCGTAATATTGTAAGGATGTGTACGGGAGTCGGCTTGTGTTTACTTCACCAGCACCTGCTTCCTAGTCACCTCTCAGCGGCAGATGTTCTACTTAACCTAACAAAAAATGCCTTTGGCCGAAAGAAGCACATTTGCTTTCCCCTTTTCCTTAGGCAGAATATTACATGATTGGTTTCCTCTGGTGGAATACGGTGAAAAAAGGGAGGAAGGAAAAAAAAATACTGTTTTAAGAGGTGTAAATTGCTCAGTTTACTAAAAAAAAAAACAAAGAACATTTTGCAGTGTCAGCTTTGACATCCTCTAGAACAGTTATTTGAAGCATGTCTATGTATGTTTTCATGGCTTGGTGTGTGTGTACGTCAGCACATGCAAGATGTGTGTCTGGGGGGGGGCTATCTGTGGAGGGGTTAATGGAGTACTGATTGCCTGGCTGTAAGCAAGCATCAGTGGGTAATTGCAGAGCTGTGGTGCGAAGGTGCTAAAATGAAGACGCATTTCAAATTCGATCATTGCGCCTCCGTGGAGGATCTGTGTGAACGGGGCGACGGGTGACACAGGTGCAGGGATTTTGCAGTTCGATATCAACAGGCGTTCACAGTTATACCAAGTAACAGGATCCAATCTCATCCTCCCTGATATATATTATATGTTATTAGTCATTCAGTGGGTGGAGCTTTGGCTCAGAGGCCATGGCTCTTTTATTGGTATGGAACTCCAGGGTTCACCTCCTACGCAAGATCGAATCCATGTCAGGGCAGTTTGTATGGAGCCAGAATAGTCTCCATCAAAAAGGAACACTCTCGTAAGCACAGATCCACAAGCGTATTCTAAGAAGTGCACACAATCAAACAACGCTAGTTGTGATTCGTGGTACAAGCATGCAAATCGTGCTTTTAATTTGTGAAACTACGCGCATGCAATTTTTATTTTTGATACTCCTTTTACGCGGACCAGATTCGCATGCGGAATTTTGCTACGTCAGTCCGTGAACAGCCAATCGGAAGTCTCACTTGTTTACATCCAATCACACGGTAGTGTCCCCACAAGGGTCCGTGTGTGACGTCACTATACTGCATCAGAGATCCAAATTCACGTCCTACAAAATTCTTCAAACGTATTTTGAAGAATTCACAAACGTATTTTGATCTGTGAAGCATTGTTTGAGTGTTCTTCGGATCCGTGCGTACGCGTGTGTTCTTCTCAGAATACTTACGCAGATCTGTGTTTACGTGCGCGGATCTGTGCTTACGCATGTGTTCCTTTTTGAGACTATTCTGGCTCCGTAGGTTTGTGTTCTATCAGTCATCTCAACACCTGCAGAAAGGTTCATGAGGGACAGTGTGATTTGGGTGGTTCTTGTAGGGACTGCTGCCCAGTGATTTGATAGCGGGTGAGAAAAGGAAAGGAAACTCTTTGTTATTGTGATAAACACCATTGCACACAATAACGTCTGTATTATGCTCATCACGAAAGTGAAAAGTGGGTAGCTTGGAACGTGTGGGGAAAATGCCATGCTCAGAGAACCCCACAGGTAACCTGGTAGCTGATGGATTCGTACCCAGAACCATCTAGACTTAACCACTATGCTAGACTGCCAAGTGGGTAAAGATGGATGTATGGATCTTAATTCACCAACCTCTTTGAAACAGGGCTACTACTACAGGGCAGTGGTGTCCGAGTGGTTAAGGTTGTGTCTGCCACAAGGTTTTGGAGTTGAAAGACGTTTCATCCCTCAACTGAGGAACTTCATCAGTTTCTGGTTGATGTCAGAGGGAACTCTAGTAGTTCTACTCCTCTAGACCACTCCCTTCACCACTGGACAAAGATGTGAAGAGTTGTTTTGGTCAAACTAAAGGAAAGGAAAGCAAACTCCTTGTCCTTGTGACATTGTGATTCACACCACTGCACACAAGGAAATGTGACCTCTGTATTTAACTCATCACCAAAGTGAACATTGGGCAGCTGTGAGTGAAGGGGAGCTGTGAGTGGGGACCGTGCCATGCTCATGGAACCTCAGTGGTAACTTGGCTGTAGGGAATACGAACCGGGGACCTTGCGGACCTAGGTGCACTTCCTTAACCATTAGGCCACCTACTGCCCGGAACAGGATAGGGGACGTATCAGATATTAAACTGATAAGAACAGATACTACACTTGATGCGATCTGTCTAGTCATATGTCTAGATGTGAATGGGAGTCGTTGTCAAACCTGTCTATAGAAGACGGGTGTGACGGGTCTAGTCTTCTCTAGTGGTGAAGGGAGTGGTCTAGAGGAGTAGAACTACTAGTGTTTCCTCTGGCATCAACTGAAAGAAACTGCTGTTCCTCAGTTGAGGAGGAAAGTCTAATGAAACATCTCTCAACTCCAAGAAGAAGTCCAGTTGCTGACAACTAAACCCTTTAATGCCCCTACCATCAAGTTACCGCTGAGGCATGGTATTGTCCCCACACACTGCCCCCGGGCCCTCAGAAGCTGCCCACTGCTCACTTTGGTGATGGGTTAAATACAAAGGTGACATTTCATTGTGTGTCTGTGAAGATTCTCATTCATCCAGGTCATGATATCCAAAAAGGGTTTAGTTGTCAGCAACTGGACTTCTTCTTGGATTTGAAAGACCTTTCATCACTCAACTGAGGAACTTCATCAGTTTCTGGTTGATGTCAGAGGGAACTCTAGTAGTTCTACTACTCTAGACCACTCCCTTCACCACTGGACAAAGGTGTGAAGAGTT
>JAFBJS010002161.1:388107-409230 GCA_016785265.1 Paraplagusia blochii | reverse complement strand
CTTATTTTGAATAGAAATAGTTTCTATTTACTTGGTTCCATTAAAAAAAAAAAAACACGCACACATTTTGTGTACATCTGTAACTGGACAGTTGTCGGTTGCCAGCTAATGGGAGTTATTGCTTTAAAACAAAAAATATGACAATAATAAAATACTAGTCTGTTAATTAAAAACCAGAAGAAATATTGGAAAGAATGTGGTGATTAGAATTTTTAAAATGTTATTTTTGCTAATAAAAATACGAATGGCAAACATGTCACGAGAACTGGGATCAGTCCTGATGTGTCCATGTTTATACCATACGTTCTGCATGTACAAGTAGTTGACAATACCCCGTAGTATAGTATAATTTATTAGAAATACAGTGTATTCATTTATTAATACATTTATTCATAGACTGCAACTGAAATTTCAAATTATCAAAAGATATAGAGACTACATTTGCCAATTGTTTACCATTTCTAACTATTATACTTCTGCACCTGTTATCCAATTATGTTATTCTTATATAAATGCAATAGTAAACTCTACCTTGGAGCACCTGTCATAATATTTACATCTTTTTATACTTTTTGATATAATGTTTAAAATATTACCAATAATATCATACAAAGCATCACGCCCACAATTCAGTACAGTATGTGTATGTGTGTCTAAATATATATATACACATAAATATATATATAAATATATACACATATAGATATACATGTGTGTATTTATGTATATATATATATATACATATGCATGCATGCATACATATATATTTACTTTAAATAAAAAATAAAATAAGTTTTTTCTATATAATATTTAGCAAATGGTGGACACACAATTCCCTTTTTTATAAAAACAGTGACTTGGATATTTTAATTGCGTGCAGTCCAGTCAACAGCACACACACTTCATATTTGAGAAAGTGCAACAAATATTACCCAATATTTTGCAATAACTGTGACACGCACAGTCAAACCTCTATGGTGTATAGTTATCACAGATAATGATGACCAGTGATGGTCTAAGCTTGAATAGAAGTCTGCTGTAAAACTAAGGTTTTTGTTCTAAATGTCCCTCTTATGAGTTTGTGAAATGAAAAAAAAACCCAACACCTTCTTCAACTTTGTGTCTGTGAAAAGTGACCTTGTGTGGTGCAGTCTACTTGGTACAGTTTCATTTTCCTTACAGCACAAAGAGCTCAGTGTTAAGGCCTGTGTGGGTGGCCGGCTTCATCAGCCAAGTTGAGAATATAACCTGCTATGTCATCCTCTGTGGGGAAGTCAGGCATCACCCAAGATTCATTGGCAGCAGTCACTTGCAGACGACATATCGGGCAGTTTCTGCTTTGACCACTCCTGCAGGAACAGAAGACAGCGTGAAAAAAAAGATTTTCCCACCCGTGTGATTGAGGTTTCACTACTGTTTTTTACCATTTATCAATGCACTTCTGACAAAAGCTGTGTGCACACGGCAAAATAAGGTCAGCCTTCCCGTCCATGCAGATGCAACACTCCTCTTCATCGGTCAGCTGCTTCACTCTGTGTATATTAGTGAGAAAAGATAAGAAAAACATAAAACTTGAGTTTACATGAAATCACAGATGAAGAGTGAATGGTTTGTATTCCAGATGCCCAGCTTCCAAGATAGAGTAGTATGTGGTCTGGGACAAGTCAAAAGAAATAGTGACTGTAGACCAGACCTGGGCAAACTATGGCCTGGGGACCAGATGTGGCACATTTGTCTTTTTAATCTGGTTTGATAAACTTGTCCAAATAAAACTATTAATTTATATTGTCATCATCCTTCTGCCTATTCTGTGCAAGTCATGGATAGCATAAAAAGCTAAAAGTTTTTACCATTTTAGCCATTATTCATGACATTTTAACTTTTTGACATTTTTTAGCTCACACTTGAATGCTTGATCTATTAACTCCTTATCGAGCCCCAGTGTCAAGTTTTGGAATGATTAAGAGAATAACGATCATTATGACTGATTGAACATTTATTTTTTTCCATGTAAATGACTATATCATAAGGACTGGACACAGAGGAAATAAATTAGGTGGAAAACATTTGCATCTACAGCTGTAATTTATCTTTCTGTTAAAGCATAATACAAGAAACTTTCAAAAATGATTAATAAACCGAGGTAAATTTATTATAATCCAGAGCTTTCCTGAGGATAAACAGATTGTCAATCATTTAAAAACCCTATAGTATTATCATGTTAAAGTGGCCCAAATAAAAGAAGGTCTGAATGTGGCACCAACCAATAAAATGGTCGAGGATAAATGTAATATGTTCACTCAGATCTCAAGTTTCCACTAAATCCTAATGTAAGGAAGTCAATTCAATTAAAAACTGCTTAGTCACAACACACACATTGACTGCACAATGACTCCCTTCTATTGGTCAAATACTGATTTTTAGCCAACCTTCAATTTATTATTATTTTTTGTTTGGATGTCTTGGATAATTGTCCATGTCAAAGAACAGACCTTCCCATCCACATGCTGGCCTGGCAGGAGTCTGTGGATGGAAGCTGAGCAGAAGGACCTTCTGCTGACAGCACCTCAGCAGCCTGAGTGGTGATGTCACGGTACAGCTGGGTGAACTGGTACAGATTCATGATGCGCGATGCTTCAACCATACCATTCTCTTTGTTGATCTGGGAGAGGGAAACAGTTTTATTTCAATCAGTGAACTATAACATTGACTTATTCCATTTAGCTGCTGAAGTCAAGTCCTAACATGGAATAAATGGAGTGTGTAATGAATATTCATCACATAAAGGTAGTTTTACTGTGATTTTTCTTTTGACTGCCCACCCCCCTTATTGTGATGAAAGTGGTGAAAAATGTAATTCTCACCTTGGTGCAGACAATCCTGACAGCTACTTTCCACAAGGCTGTTGCGTCAGAACCTGGCTGAACCTCAAACAGCAGGTGCTTCTGCTGTCCTGCAGCCAGCTTGGCTGTACTGTATCAGATGAAAGAGGGTAATGATTTTAAACACAACACTGGACTTCAACCAGTGTTATGTTGTGTTCGCTCAAACCACAGGATATAGAATAGATGAAATGTTGACAATTTAATCAAAATAACGGTATGTTTGCATCAGCTGAGCATTTATTATCATTTAACAGTAATTTGTAAAATTGCCATATTGCAAAATTACTGCATTTAGCAGACAAATGAGTCTAATGACAGTGACGCTTACACATCATTAAGTTCAGCCACTCTGGCCAGAAACTCTTCATAGGTGACATAACCACTGTCGCGGACCAGTCCTATGTGTTTGACCACCTTCTCAGGCAGACGATTCACCACCTGACCTGAGATCTGCTGACCCATCCCAGCAGCAGCAGCACTTACAGGACAGTAGCTGAACAACGATGCACCTCATTCAACTCTGGTGAGCAAAAATTAAAGAGTTAATTAGAACCTGGATTGAACCATTTTGTAAATCTTTATATATATAAATAATACAAAAATGTACCTGGGATTGCAGCTTAGGTCAATTCAGCTCATAGTCATTTAAAATAACAAAAACAGAAATGCAAAAAAAAGTTCCAACTGTAAGGGTAATGTGTTATTTTTATTTTTATTTTACAAGGCCAAAGCCACTTCTTATCAGATAAAACAGTGTTTTGTACAAGGATGAAATAGTGTTAAAATGAGGAAATGATACAATATCAGTCAAGGAAACAAAAAATCTTCCAACAAAACACCATTCTCCTCTACACAATGCTTCTTATTGTCTTTTTGCAAGAAATATATAGAGAAAACCTTGAATTATTCCCTGAACGGAATTGTATCAAATCCACATTAAAATTTAAGGTTATACCAGAAATAAATTAATGTAATGCAGGGGTGCCCAAACTCTTTTGTCTTGTTGGATACTTCTCAAATGACCAGGTTGAAGTGATCTGCCTAGATTGAAAACTCTAAATATATTTACACATAAAACTGGATACCTTATTATGGTTTTATTAAATTATTATATATATATATATACTGTATATGTTATACAGTCTGACTCGATGTCTTTATGATTCTCAATTTACCCCAGTGTTTAGCATATTGAAATAGAATTCCAACTCTAGTGTTTTGTTACTATCATTTATTTTTTAAGTTTTTGCTCAGGATCTACCAGCACTTCTTTGGAGATCTACTGGTAGATCCTGATCTAATGAATAACATCCTTCGTTCCAATACTCTCCAAAAATCATAAAGAATATTAATTACATTTCAATATAACAGGTGTCTAATTCAATCCCATGAACAAACATGTAACACACCCAATATGTCAAGATATGCAAAGGGACGCCTCCTTAGCTAAATACAAAACGGCTCATCCCATGGAAATAAAACCTGAGGCGATATTGTCAAAGTATGTTTACCAAAACAGGGTCTGAACGACGAAAGTCATGATATGGTGGTCATTAAAACTTCTGTTGCTCTTAGAAAGCGTGTAATTACCCCATATAAAATGAAATCAGTATTTTATCCATACTGAAACCATATATAGTTCCCAGAAGCGTTTGTTTTATCCATACTGACACCATAGTGCTTCAATATGTCCACGTCAATAAATTACAAACCGAAAGTCAAGTAACACCTTTCGTGTGAACTCAAATAGTCCAATGTTTTGCGTCTAAAAACACCTAACAATTCTGGGAAAGAAACAATAAGGTTGATTAACAAGAATAAATATAACATCGACACTACCAGCCGCGTTATTGTAGTTTTACATAACTCAAGCGAGTTGAAAATATCTTTTTACATCGCTACGTCAACAGCCTTCAAGTAAACATCGGCAGTAATGGCAGCAGGCTGCTAACTAGCCAGAGTCAGCTCCATAACAAACGACAAACTGTCAACTAAACACATACAAATGCATGGAAACCACAACTGTGAAGAGCTAACAAGGGAAATGAGGGGAGAAAGTTGTATCTTACCAGAATGAAAACACGATCTGCAGAAGTTGGCTGTCAGTTTGGGCTGTTTGCGTCGACGCCATAGCCACTGTCGCTGTTTGATGACGTCACGGACAACCGTGAGAACAATATGTGGACGTTAAATCCCCAGTGTAAATAAAAAGGTTGCTTTAAAACATGGCATCAAATATAACAGTTAAAGATTATTTTACCAGTCGAAACATAAACCGAAAAGTATTAAAATTTATATTTCAAAACATAATGTATGTTAATTTGTGTCTTTTTCACATTTTAGGGAGTTTTTTTGCAAAAGGTACAAGTAAAAACGTTTGTTAAGTCCTTTTCTGAACAAATATAGAAAGAAAATTTGCTGTCCCACTTGTATAAATCCCTCATATACTGGCAGTATTTGTAGTATTAGTGATGCTTGGTCTTGTTTTATAGCACAGATATATTTTTTGTTTGTTTTTGTTGTAGGTCTATACAAATACATTAAAACGTAAAAATGATCGGAAAAAGCTACAGCTGAAGGCAAATACCACTGATGTGGGTTTTATTTCTGACAGAATTTCTTATGTGTTGTTAATATTAAGCTGTTTTAGATTCAATGTTCACATATATCAACATTTCATCAGGGGCGGCACTTGACGACGGGCAAGCCAGGCAGTCGCTTGGGGCTCTGACCACTAGGGGGCCAGGTCCATTTTTTTTTTCCTTCATGAGAAATTAGCACCACCCTTACATTTAATATATGGAGAAAAGGAAATATTTACAGTTTATTTTTCAATTAATATTCAGTCTGGCCCGTGACTTCATGCAGTTATTGTTGTGGCCCACTGTGACTCAAAACGAAATCAAATACACGATCACAGACCCCCAAATGTACTTTGAGGAAATGAATCATTGTTTGTGTGTTTATTCTTGAAAAGTATTTGTGAATTCCTCAAAATACATTTGTGAATATGTGTATTTATTCTTTTTGAGACGCTTCTGGCTCCATAGATGACTGATTAAAAAGGCAACCTCTGTCCTGAGATGTCAGCTCGACCCAGTAGCTGGAGGACCAAAGCAGGAGATGAAGCTGCTCTCCTGGGCAGACAGTCTCCTTCACAATTCAGGGCACGTTGTCTCTGCAGTGAAGAACTACTTCAGGTTCTTCCTGCCGCTGTGAAACTCAGCATGGCTCCCAGGTGGCCACAAACCCACAGCACCGCACAGTCTCCATCAACATGACACATATTAGGTAATTTCCACAAAAGATAATCATAGATTGAACTTAAAATATTTTAAAAGATATTCTACCACTCTTAAAATCATTTCCACCATACATTCCTTCTAATAAGGTACAGTATATCCTTTTAACGGACAGGCTCCTCCGTTTTGTCAGGAATCTCTATATGCAGATCCTGTCACCTACCAGCAGATGGAAGCAAAGTTTACCAACCGATTTCACACATCGTGTATGCGTGTTTTGCTGCAACCCAGTGACCAATCGATAGTTCATTAGAACATTTATAGTCTTTTCAGCGGAATGAAACCTGACGAGATAAAGAAAACGACTTTATACCGCTGCTGTGTCACAAACAATCAAAGGATATGTCTGTGGTCGTTGTCAGTCGTCCAGGTCAGTTAATCCAAAAGCAGTTAATTCGAGGGCAACTGAGCGTAATAGGATTGTGAAAGACTTGTATCTAGGGTGGGTGGTGAAATGTCCTTAATAAAACATATACTGTATGTACCAATATATGCACATCAATACACACACACACACACACACACACACACACACACACACACACACATATATATATTTTATTATATATATGTATGTATGTATGTACATATATATGTATGTATGTATGTATAGACAGAGAGCAGATAAAAACTAGCTTTTACCTCACAGGAAAACTTTATCAACAATTTCTAATTCTCACATTGGCTGTGACAAAAAGTCAATTTAATGACGTTCAGTCAAGACTTCACATTTTTAACATCTATTTATTTATCTGTCTGTCTATCTATAATCTACCTGCTTAATGCATTATTTAAATATCCCTCTGTAAAGTGATACAATAAACTGACTGCTAGTGTATAATTTAATGTAACTCTGCATTGATTTTGCGAAACAGCCGTTGAATTTTATTTAATAAACAGTTTGGTGTCGTCTGAATGACAACAAATATGTGTCCTTTCCATTTCATTATGTATATATTTTTTTATCTTGACTGAAATACCTTGCAGTAAGGTGCTGTGAGAATAAACACATTTTCTTCTGCTAAGAAAATCTGTTAATTGCGTCAGACAGCAGACTTTAGTGTTGAAGGTAAGAGAAAAAGCTGTAACCAGTCTTTTTTAAAATGTCAGTCAGGATCTACAGAAAAATATGACTGTTGAGTTCATTTATGATTTCTTTAAAACTAGCTTTTAAAAAAGGACACACACCAGCCTCCAGGTATTAACAACTTTATATACAGATTTTTCTGTAAACACACACCTTGAAAAAAATCCCTCACTCTGTGCACCTGGTCATTTTAATATTTCACACACAGTAGACGAAAGAACAACCCATGAAAATCTGGATGTGAAATTTGACTTGAAGATGCAGTATAAAATATTAAAACTGTACAGACACATGTTACCTCTCGTGTTACTCCTTTCATTGACTGGCAGGCTGCAGGGTCCACAGACTTATAGTTCTTATGATGAGCCATTCTTTCTGATTGGCGGTGACTACAATTCGTACGCATTCGATGTCGAAGCCAATCTTGTGATCCACGTTGTTTACCTCGATGTTTCCACCTTTGAACTCCCCCAGTGTGATGTAGGACGTGCACTGCCTTCCATGTTTGGTGTCCACAGACCTCTGTCCCACCTCCAGAGCCCCGTGATGAAGGAAGTCATTCTGACGATCATCTGAACCCGTAACAATTTTGATTTGACTAATTTTAGCCGGTTTATTGAAGATGATTACAAAGAAATCTCCAGTGCAGGGCGGCTTCCCCCAGAAATACTCATCAGCTATACTGCTGTACGCCTTGCTCGTGTCATAGGATTCAAAGATGTTAATATTTGTGTAAATACTGGCAGGAGGGTTGTCCGGTATGTCTACGGAATCTTCCTCAAAGTCGTCATCTTTTAGTTTGTTTTCTGCTCCCTTGTAGGAAGAGTAGTAGCCCATGTGTTGGAAAAGTGAGGGCTTGAATCGGATCACGTCCTTCTGAGCCAGGAGCCCTCTGAAGTGGATGAGAAGCCAGTCGCAGGGCATTTCCTGGTAGAACATGAGAAGGAAGTGGGCCAAGCGGGGCAGGTCTCTGGAATTGTACAACTTCCCAATGTAGCCAAGTTTTGAAAACTCCAGGGTCACCCAATAGGATCCTTCTCTGGACGTGATCACCTTCTTCAGCGCCGTCAGGAAGTTCCTAGAGCAGCGCACGTCGTCCTCCAACATCATGTAGAAGTCAGAGAGGTTGGTGCAAAAATTGAGGAGAAAGGCATAGTCGACATTTTGCTTAGAGCGGAAACGGACCCGGTCTTCTGGGTCGTTGTAGTTCCTTTTCAACCCCTCCAGAGAGGGATAGTACTCCTTTGGGGCCTGGATCACCAGAAGACGTCCAGCTATGATGTGGTGCGCAAACTTTCTGGTGATTTCCTGCATGAGGTTCTCACACCAGACCAGATCAAAGTCTGCCAAGTGGACTACGACCACGATCTCTTTCAGTTCTTCATAACTGGACTGATCGAAGATGGATTTGATGGTCTC
This sequence comes from Paraplagusia blochii, assembly GCA_016785265.1. Lineage (NCBI taxonomy): Eukaryota > Metazoa > Chordata > Actinopteri > Pleuronectiformes > Cynoglossidae > Paraplagusia > Paraplagusia blochii. The sequence continues at coordinate 400,537 of JAFBJS010002161.1, read as the reverse complement.
CAGAAGGTAGTTACCCTTTTTCCTCTTGACAGATGACAGACCAATTGTAAGATACTCTGTGAACATAAAGACGGCTTCATTACTTATGATACGACTAAATTCAAATACTTGCACTGCTCTTATTTGGATGAATTGCTGCCAAAACCATTGAGCAGATATTATTGGGGATAAAAAGATCGTAGATTATATATTGGGATTATTTAGGAATATATGATTGTTCTAGACTTCTTTCTCAAGCATTTAAAAACAGAGAGAACAGAACCAAAGTCTCAATCCTAATAAGATTAGATGTTTTATAAGATAAGATGTTTTTTTAGCATCCTGTACTCATTCACTCCTGTACTCATTTGGGATGGTCAACCAGTCAGAACTTAAGAGCCTTAATTTTTACTGAGCCACATAATCACCTATTGAAACGTCTGGTTGATGGTAGCATTTAATTTCCTTAAATTCCCTTATATATGAGACAGAATAGCTTGCCATCCATCTTCCTATACTAATCCAGGGCCAGGACTCGGGGCAACAGTCGGGGCTTCCCTGCTCCTAGACACCTCTTCCAGCACATCTGAGGGTATCTCGTGTCGTTCCCAAGCCAGCCCAGCGCCACAGTCACTCCACATGTCCTGGGTCTTCCTATGGATCTCCTTCCAGTGGGACTGCACCTAAGCACCCCCTGAAGAAGGCGTCTTACGATGCAAATGTCCGAGCTCCGTCAGCTGAAACGCTTTACTCTCAGCTTCTCCCGGATGACAGAACTCCTCACCAGGGAGGAGAAGGCTCTTCTTGACTGCTGTATGTATGTAGGATTGTATTTCTTTGGACACAACCCAAAGCTCGTGACCGCAGCGGTTCTGGGTAATGGCTCGTCATTACGTGTAAAAAATCTCTGCCCCATCTGTGTTCTGTTTTTGTCTTCAATTATAACTTGTACAGTTAAATTTTTACCTTTAATCTACCTTTGAGAGAGAATTCGTAGAGTAAATCAACAATACTCTATGGCTTTTTTTCCCAAGTGATTTGCAACTCTCTTATGCGTGAGACTTAAGAGAAATTGGCATGAATTGTGATCTGCAGGAAAAATGTGGCTCCCAAACCCTTGGTGACCCTTGGCATACAGGACATTTCTGGACCTGATCACTCGCCTGGTGATGGTCTCTAGTCCTGCAAGTCTTTAATCTAACCCACACAGGGAGGGTGGCTGCATAAGACAGACCAGACCCTGTCTACACCCCGCCCTCATAGCCTTTTCCCAGTGGTGTAGGTTTAAAGCTGACAGTATTGGCAGAAACACCTACTTTTGCGTGGCAGTGGAATCCCTGCAAGATAGCGATAAGTTACATTAATGGTCCCAGAGAAATTGGACCGGTCTCTGAATGTGTGGACGTATCTTTCAGAGTTGGCAGAATGTATCAGCGTTTCTGCTGCTGGCGTTTTTTCAGCCTCCTGAAATGATCACAACAAAACCATTAAGAGAAAGTTCACAGTAGTTAGTTAGGTATGGGGATGATGGTATCAGAAAGATCTACAGCAGGAGGTGAGATACTCACCAGAACGTAACCACCGTCCATGAAGAGGTTGAAGAACAGCAGAAAGACGATTAAGAAGCTGAGGAACGGGAACAAGGAACGTTTCCTGAAGCATCTCATCTTGTCCATAGACTTCCATGTCAGTCTCATGATCGCACCAATCACTGCAGGAAGTTACAGGTAAATGGATGTTATTACACATGACTGACTGTTTAGAATACACTGAAAAGAACCTCATTAACTTCCTTGGTTTTAACAAACAAATAAGACAAACAATATTTTATTAAATTTATCATATTTTTTTAGGCAGCAGTGGTGGCCAAGTGGTTAGGAAAGCAGACTTGGTTCCACAAGGCCTCAGGTTCTAATCCACCAGCTGCCAAGTAGCCTCTGCGCTGCTACACCAGTGTGTGGGCTCACCACACACAGGAAGGCTCACAGTATGGTGCAGTGTGATTTGGGTGGCAGTCATGGAGACTGCTGACCCAGTAACAGATAAGAAGATGAAAATGTAAATATTTTTCATCAATGTTTATTCATCATAAAAACCAGAGAAGACCAGATTTATCATAATTTTGTATTATATAATTTATATTAATTAAAAATGGAAGAATCCTGCTGGTTTGAAACTATCAGACATTATATTTAATGAAAAGCAGTTAGCACACCTGCTTCAGACCCAACAAGCAAAGAGTTCTGGGAGGAACCATAAGTTTTGTAATGTTATCCAACGTTTTAAGTAGCTCTGGACAGAGGTGTCTGCTTAAGGCATAAATGTAAATGTAACTAAAGTTTGCTTGAAAGAACAAACCGTGATGTGTTTGTTGACTGTTTTGGTTTTTGGTTTAGACTGAAGACTGTTTTATTGCATCTTACAAATGATAATTGATCATGATTTCCTTAGAGCACATTGTCAGTGGTCCAGAATCTTTCTCAACAGACTCCTGCAGCTGTTTGATGAGTGAACAGTAATTATTATAATGTAAAGAAATTTAGTTTTTTATTTTCTTCAAGAGTTTAATCAGCATCTGTTAGAAAATCTGATCTTGTGAGATTCTACAGTAACTCACTAAAGATAGATAGACAGATAGATAGATAGATAGATAGATAGACAGGCAGGCAGACAGACAGACAGATGTTGACTGAACACTATTTTTATTGGCTCTGTTGTCAATTAAAAGTCAGTAATTTTTTTTGTCATTATTTTTAAATTTATCGTTGGAATTAGCAATTGTTAAAAAATGTCTTTTGAGGTCAGAGTCCATTTTTATCTGCAGATCTAAAAAAAAAAACCCAAACCCTGCTGTCTGTCCGTTGTGACATTCACTCCTTTCTGATCTATTTGGTATTTAATCCTTAAACAGAAAACTTTTTCCTGACGCCCTCTTTAATTCTGATAACACCAAACTGAAGCACAGTCTGTGAGTACCAATGAGCTCAGTGATAATCTCTTCACAGGCCGCTGCCGCTGGGTACAATAACTCAATAAACAACTTATTGTTATTCACTGCTCAGGTTCTGTGGTGAAGAGGGCGAAAAGCATCTGGAACAGGAGTGGAACATTTTTTCTCTCTTTACAAAAATGATACACACTGGCACCTGGAAGTGGAAACGCACTGACAGCTGCAAATTAGAACGTACAAACATACGCACCAACCTCCATTTGTGACGACTGCGTGGGAAATCAGATAGGGAGAGAACGAAAGAATATCTCACAAGATGAAATAATAGCCACGTGTCGGCTCTGGGAGACAAATCACTGCCAAGAAATTAGGTTTCTGTTTGCCTTCACTTAGTGGGTCCACAACACAAACAAACCTCTAAGAGGCCACACACATTTATATGGAAATGACGGGACATCTATGAATAAATAAGTTACATTTGCTGGAGCTGGTGCTGTTCAGCCAATTCTTTTGTTTTGTTTTTCACACATAGATCATAAAATGTTATGTCCATCGAGTTATTTTAAGTCCCTTTCACAGTAAAATAACTAATAATGAATAAAATATGTTTTTTTAATGTTGACCATTAGAAGAAAAAAAATAATAATTCAGTAATGAATGGAAAAAAAAACAGTTTTCTGCTGAGGGCAGATGCCAGAGCAGGTAAAATGATGATATATTTTAAATATTTAGTTGAGCATCTTGTCCAGTCAATAAAAAGTCCACATCTCACCAGGTACAACAGCAGTCTGTGGGCACTTACGCCACACATCAAACGCAATTTGTTGAAGGTTGTTAGCGCGGCTCTTAAATTGCACATTAAAGCTACACTTCATCAAACTCTCTCTCTCCTGTGGCTGCAGCTGAAAGGCTCTCGCTCTTCTTTTCTGATTCAGACGGCATTTTCAATAGAGCTACACAAAACAGCTGTGCAGTTTCCCTATAAACACAGAGAAAATCAAAAGCCAACAAAGGTTCCCTGAATGGGTCAGGAATGAGCCAGCGGTAATACAGTAGGTAAAAGGACAAAGTATTAACAACAGGTCAAAAATGTACTGATGCAGAAAAAAAAAGATTAAAAAAGTCTGTTTTTCTGTTTTATTCTTTTGGTTTAGATGATTAATTATAAAGATGATATAAAAACCATCCATTCAAAGTTTATTTTATGCAGTATTTTGTGTATCAAGAATTCTGACCTGCCTTGTAGATGGAGCAGTGTTTACGGTAAAAAATAAAGATCCTAAAATAAGACCCTATAGGTGGCACTGTTTAAATAATCTTTATTTTTTCCAAAGCAAGAGAAAGAAATAAAGAATTAGTTACGTCAGAGGTGTACAGCTCCACCTGAAAGGTACTCAGTGCTATAGTACCAACTGTGACACTCAACTTGTAGGTGTTAATATCTTTTAAATACAACATCTGTGGAATCATTGGTGCCCTACATCGGTCCTGAAGGCCTCAGGTTCTAATCCACCAGCTGCCAGGTTGCCACTGAGGTGCTCTGACCATAGCACCGTCCCAACTCACATCATTTCCAGTGGACTCACCACACACAGGAAGGCTGACAGTTTGGAGCAGAGTGATTTGTGAAGATAATGGATGAATGAATGTAACATCCATCTTAAAACAGTTTAAATTCTAAAAATGACTCCCTCTGTTAAAGTAAAGAGGAGTGAAGGTCATCGTACTAAGACAGAGAACATGTGTATAAATGAAAAGGAGAACACCCGAATGGTGAGGTGTTCTCAAGGAGAAGTGGAGGAGAAGGAGCAGAAATTTAGATACTGAGGATCAACTTGTTCAGAGCAGTGGAGACTGTGGAAGAGAGGAGAAGAATAGAGTGGAATCAGGATGGAACAACTGGAGACAAGAATCAGGAGTGATCTGAGATAGAAGAGAGTCAGCTAAAGGTGGAGGGATGGTGGAGAGACCAGCCATGATGGATGGATTAGAGACACTAGGAATAGACAGAAGACAGGAGACAGAGCTGGAGGTGGAGGAGTTAAAGATGCTGAGATTCTCTATAGGAGAGACAATGATGGACAGGATCAGGGATGAGGTGATTAGAGGAACACAGACAGGAAGGTTTGGAGAAAAAGCTAGAGAAGACAGATTGAGATGGTTTGGACATGTTCAGAGGAGGGACAGTGGATACATTGGTAGAGGAATGATCCTAGAGATGGAGCTACCAGGTAGGAGACAAAGAGGAGATTGATGGATGCAGTGAGGGAGGATAGTTTTGAGACCAATAAAATTGTTACTATCCAGCCTAGACATTTTTACAATGGTCAGAAATTATAATAAATGATAGAAGTGAATAATTTCAGATCCTTGCTCTGATTTTTTACAGCGACACCTGGCAGCTGGTGATGTAAACCAAACCACTGCTTGTCCGTTGTCTCTGTTGTCCGTGTTTTTTTTTTCTTTTAAAAAACAGCCTCCAGTTCAATGTATTTTTTTTTCAAAGACACAGCTATTTATAAAATGACCTAATTTTTTGAAAGTCCACATTGGTGCCTCACTCAGTCCACCGCTAGAGCAGCGCCGTCTTCACTATTTCATTGTTTCAAAGTCCAGTGATGATCACAGCGCTGTGATGTGAGCAGGAATCTGTGCCAAGGGCTGAGAAGAATACACTCCATTAATTTATTTTGCTTCCCTTTTTTTCCCCCCAAACTGTCTTGTGGAACTCTGTGAACATATTTTAATACACAATGCCTTTTTCTCAGATATTCCATACACCCATTATTCTCCATCTCCTCTCCGCCGCCTCTGAAGGCCTCTGGCAGAACACTAATGTGGGTCAAAGCTCTGGCTGCTCAGAAGAGCCTGTATCCTCATTACAATTGCCACCAGTGGGATCGCTGCAGCCTTTTTATGTTCGTCTTTGACCTGAAAGGTAAATACACTCCAGATGTAATTTACATGCACTGCAGGCCGGCCGTACCAGCTCTGAAAGGAGACTAATGCCTTCGCTCAAGGCCAAAAGATGCAGAGCTCTCATCATGGATGCTGTGCAGACGTATTTGTAACCGTCCATGATCGCCATCATTGAGTACCAGGATTTGTCTTTTCTAAGACAGTGAGAAATTAATCTGAAAGGTTTCCAGGACGAATACCGTCCCTGCCTTTTAAAAATGACTTTTATTGCTAAAGAGGACCCCAAGGACCAAAGCAGAATTTGGGATTGGACTTTTACCAAAAATTTAAAACAGCATTTCCCAGAGAACAGAACGATCAATGTGAGTTTATCTAGAGTTTGGACAAGATCAGGAGGGACAGTGGTTACTTATATCCATAATGACATGGACAAGATTTGATCAGAGGGACAACAGAAACAGGGAGGTTTGAAGAAAAAGCTAGAGAAGCCAAACTGAGATGGTTTAGACATTGGTTCAGAGGAGGGACACTGGTTACATTGGTAGAAGAATGATCCTAGAGATGGAGCTACCAGGTAGGAGACAAAGAGGAGATTAATGGATGCAGTGAGGGAGGACATGGAGGTAGTTGGAGACAGAGTAGAAGATACAGAGGACAGGAGGAGATGACTTGCTGTGGCAACCCCTGAAGCTAAAAGAGGAGAAGGATGAAATGTATTTCTATTTTTTTTTCTGGGAAAGGATTATATTGAGAAAGATTAATGACTTAAAATACAACTAAGTCTGCCAACAGGTTGTCCCAAAGCTGACGACAATGTGTTTCGTCTCAGGCCCGAATCATCTGAGAATTGATTCATACACCCCTTCTAAAAATAGTGTAGGAAAACAACCACCTTCTTTTAAATCTTTTATCACAAAATATTTCTCACTGAAATAAACACGAAGCTGTAAACTAGATACTTATGAAACGTCTGGAACTGATGGGGAAAGTCGATGTCACAGGTTAATTAAAGACATTTAACCAAATCGTTATTTGAAATGTCCAGTTATATTGGAAATAATGCTCACTGCAGATCCTAAATGTCAGCAACAGACTGTCTAAAACAGGCCAGGACAAACTAAGGCCCGGGGTCCAGATGCGGCCCGTTGAGTTTTTCGATGTGGCCCGGCCAACTTTGTCCAAATTAAATAATTCGTTTATATTATCATTATGCTTCTGCCTTGTCCCTGCAATGTTTGTGGACATCATGAAGGCTATAAGAAATTTATCATTTTAGGTTTTATACATGACTTCTATCTTAGTTCAAGCGAATGATCCATCTTTCTGGTCTTGTCTCGGCTCCTGTGTCCAATTTTAGGACCAATTGTGGACCCAAGTCAAAATGTTTGCAAACCTCTGGTCTAAAGGTTTACATGTCCAATAGTACAGATCACTGGTTGTTTTCTAAAGACTCTTTCATATTTACTACACTGATCTGCATAAAACATAGAACATAAACCATAACGTCTTCTCTCCTCCTTTTCTCTACCGTGGACGTATTAAAATAAAATTTTATTTTATAACACATAACATAAACTGTCATTCAGTTTTATGTCTGATGAAGAAGGCTGCTGGGACTTTGACAAAATGGTCCTGGGTTTATTTTACAAGGCCATGTGGTATCTGATTCAGTGTTGATGGTGAGAGATTCTTCACTGTAGTAGATGTACAGTGAAGAAGTCTCCGCTGACACTGACCTAGTTGTAAACAGAAGCACAACATCAAATCAGGCAACTGGTCTACCTGGAGGAACCCCGGACAATCTCCTGAACATCCCCAAATCACTTATCCTTCTCTTCCAGTGGCCTATGGGATGCATCCCAGAAACCCTTTCCCCTAATTTGGTGTTTCCCTTGGGTCCTGCATTATACAAGTATGTATTTCTACATCCCGACCCACAACAACATCGGGAAAGCACCTTCGCTCACCGACACCCTGAATACCCTCAGTATTTATGGGCATCAAACGCCCCAAACCCCTGCAAGGTTAGTAAGTGTCTGTGGATGGTCAGTTCATGTCTGGGGCAGGTCAGACAAGAGAATGTAGGGCAGGGGTGGGCAAACTTTTTGACCTGCGGGCCACAATTTCTCCTAAAATTGGACACGGGGCCGAGTCAAGAGCAGAGAGATGGAGCGTTCGTGTAAGCTAAGATAAATGGCAAGTAAAAGTTATGTATCAAACCCAAAATACTACAATTCTAATAGCCTATTATGTCATCTACTGGGAAAATACAGACATTGTAGGGAAAAGTCAGAAGTTTAATTATAATATAAATAAATTATTTAATTTGGACAGGGATGGCGGGCCGCATTAAAAGGCTCAACGGGCCGCATGTGGCCCCTGGGCCTTAGTTTGCCCACCCCTGATGTAGGGATATGATCAGCTCCTTCCTTTAGGTGTAGTATCACATGAATCACATATACACATGTAACATGTAACACTGACATGACAACCCCTCTGTAATATAGATTATCCAAGTACTCTGAAAGGAGTACTACTGTGTGACAGAGTGACTGATATTGGCTAAATCAGGGGTTTGTGTGGGGTGTGGGGTGGGCCCCCCTGGGCGGGCGCGGTGCGATGCTGAGGGGGGCGCGTGTGACCCTGGGGAACATGCTTTTTTTTCCGCCGTACTAAAATAAAGTGTATTTGCACATCCTTGTAAGTTGAACTATATCTCTTTCTTTTGTTTTCTTTATGTTAACAAGGATATGATGTTTTGCAGAGGTGTAGCTAGAACTATTTTATAGACAAATGCTGTTATTTATAATTGCGGCGGAGAGTGGGTGGTGGTGGGGGGGGCGCAAATTGTTTTCTTCTTGCTAGGGGGGGCGTAACAGAAAAAGATTGGGAAGCACTGGGCTAAATTATTATACAATTGATTGTTATAATGAGAAATACTTTAGAAACGATCACTATGTTGTTTTTTTACCAACAGTATGTAGTAACTGTTTATCTAAATAATTGATTACTTTGGTAACCAGTGGTTAATTTACTTTTTCTTACTACAAAAATTATAAAAAAATCAATTGCATCGTATATACAGGGCTGTATGAACATTGGTTTTCCTTTGATCAATTTGCTCTGCAGCGAGGAGTGTTGATGGATCGGTGCATTATTTATGACCGGGGCTGCCATACGTGTGTGAGACCAATCTAATTTATGTAAAGTCAACACGATGAGATTGGACGCTGCTGGGCAAACTAGCAACACCTTGTGCTGAGATTGTTTTTCCTGCTACAGATGTGTTTTCAGGTCAAGTCAACTCAGAGTAGTACTTATTTAAAAAAAAACACCTGCTAAATGTCTGTGTTGGTGCTTCGATTTATATATATATTTAAAAAAAACATTTACAACATGGAGAGCCCATGTTTGATATATTCAACATTAGCACCCCCACTGGCTCGTTTCCAAATTGTATCCCGGCTTCTCGTGTTATGAATTTGTCCCGTCGTTATGGTCACGGTGAATCCATATGCAACACAGAATAACAATGAGGGGAAAAGAGCGTAGAAAATGGAATTAATCTAATAAAATGGCCACTCAGTGCCTGTAATGAGATGCCATTTTAATGGGCCTGTGTGAAGAACAACAAGGCCATTTGGTAAACACCATTGTTCAGTAGCCTGTTGACACCCAGGCAGTGTATGAATGCACTGAGAGCAAGCCAAGCTGCAGCGTGTCTTTGTGAGGGACACACAAAATTAGGCAGTAAAACGAAAATATAAATATAAATGTTAACATAAAGACCCATCGTGGCTGCGTTCATATGAGCTATTCCACTTTTAATGCTGCAGTTTACTTCACCAAAGTAAGGGAGGAATTCTGGAAACTGAGAACTTTGCCAACTAGCTACTAAGCTGCCATCTTCTTTTCCTGGGAATCAACATTTTCCATCTCCCCCCTGTCCTCTGTATCCTCAACGCTGACTCCAACTACCTCCATGTCCTCATTCACTGCATCCATCAATCTCCTCTTCATCTCCTACCTGGTAGCTCCATCTCTAGGATCATTCTTCTACCAATGCATCCACTGTCCCTCCTCAGAACATGTCCAAACCATCTCAATCTGTCTTCTCTAGCTTTTTCTCCAAACCTTCCTGTCTGTGTTGTCCCCATAATCACCCCATTCCTAATCGTGTCCATCCTTGTCTCTGCTAAAGAGAATTTCAGCATCTTTAACTCCTCCACCTCCAGCTCTGTCTTCTGTCTTCTACCTATTCCTAGTGTCTCTAAACCATATATGGTCTCATAACTATCCTGTAAACCTGTCCCTTCACCTTAGCTGTCACTCTTCTAACAAATATTACACCTGACACCTTTCTCTAGGTGTTCCATCCTGCCTGTACTCTGGTCTTCTGTCCTATTAAGCTGCCAAAGCTTTAAAATCTTTTATTTATTTGCAAGTTATTGGTTGCAAATTGTGGGCTTTTACCAGCAGAAGTTCGAGGCACATATTTAGAATTAAATAGACAAGAAGTAACTGTTTTACATATAGATGGATTAGTGATTCAATTCCAAAACCCAACTTTGTAATTTGCAAGTTGAAATTACAGAGTTGTTTGTCATTTTAATAATTTATGATCATAAATCAATGCACAAATGTGCGAAAATGCAAATGCAGAAGCTGGTCTTTGCGACCCACTCTATATTCCTGTCAGCCTGCGAACGCATTTGTATTATTTACTCTGCCTGGAGCGTCGCTAGGTTCAGGGTTCAGTTGTGCTGAGACTCTTGTCGTTCGTACTTCACCTCAACATTTGAAACAGGAGCTGATTGAACGGGAATTCAGATCAATCTGAAGTTGAACCCGGGTACGTTGTGAATATGTGTGAGAGGGACGTCACGTCCAGCCAGGATTACAAAATGATTTGTGAATATAAATGCAGTGAAGACAAAGGTTAATCTATTGTTCTCCGCAAACAGGGAGTTTTACTGACTGTTTTTCTGCCTGGTGTTTTCCTTATTTATCAAGGTGTGTACGTGGGAGTTTGAGGGGCAGCAGTTCCTCAGACTCCCGTGGTTCCCGTCCTCCTGCTGTTGGACAGCAGAAAACAGACGTATTAAAATTGCATGGCAATGAAACAGATGCTGCTTCAAGAATCGCAGCAAATATTTATCTGCCACAGCTACATGTTGGCTGCTGCGCCTGAGGATGTGGCGTCGTCAAGTGACCCTCTGCAGGACGGAGTCTGAGACCCAGCATTAGTACAAAAGCCTAGTTTGTATCTGTGACTCAGCTGAAATGGTTACTTGTGGAAACTAGATCCTCAAATGAATAAAATAAATACTAGAAATACATTTAAAAAGTCACACAATGCGTATTTTAGGGGTTAATGTCTCGTTGGTTGTTTAATGAAACTTTGCAGTGCGATACATTGTATCACTTGCAACAAAAACTGTCTGATAATGTGGATTCCAGACTGGGCTGAGTTAAGACCAATCAATCAGGTGCATTACACTGATTGCAATCGTGTTTGTGGAAAAAAAAAAGCAAAAAAAAAAAAAAAGCAAAACAGCGCATTGGCTTGAACACAAGTGCCAGTGAGCACAACCTCTCACTGGCAATTAAAGTAAGCCTGTGTTAAGTGCTATACTGCTGATAGAGACAGTTTTGAACATGAGGGTACTTGGCTACACAAAGGAAATACTCATAGTCACTTGATAAAAATGGTTTTGGGTAAATCCTCTCATAGAATAGTTTCTTTTTTAGAGCCTTTTTGTGTCCTTTTTCAGTTGCGTAGTGGAGTGAAGTGATAGAAGGTGGCAACATGTTCCAGGGCATGTTTTTTACCTTAACAGAAAAAGAGAAACCAAAGGCACAGGTTCCTGCCATAAGAGAACTTAATGTGTTTTATGTCAAATAAATGAGCAGATTATTTTTGGTTTGATGCTGGTTCCATTAAATATGAACATACGACATCACATTATCATATCACATTATTGATATGGTTAGTCCTGTTGAGCAAGGTTGAATTAGCTAAATGGGTTAAGGGGCTGTGATTAAAATGATTAGAATTAATCAAGTGATTAAAATGAGTCACTTAACATCTAAAAATTAGTGGAAGTATTCTACTCATAGTCATTCTATTCTACGTCCCCATCATATCTACCTACCCTCTTTTTAAGATGATGTTAAAACAGAGGGTAGGAAAATACTATGGTTGTTTAACATCTATAAAAATATGCCCCCACCTTTGAAACAGAGGGTAGGAAAATATTATAGTTGTTCAACATCTATAAATATATGCCACCACCTTTAAAATAGAGGGTAGGAAAATATTACAGTTGTTTAAGATCAATAAATATATGCCACCACCTTTGAAACAGAGGGTAGGAAAATATTATGGTTGTTTAACATTTTTAAAACTGGGCAACCAAAATATAGTGTTATGGGTAGGAAAACAATTCAGATATGGCTATATGTTTTCTCTATGGGTAGGGAAATATTATAGGTAGGATAATAACTTCAGAACAACGGCACCCACACTTTATGTCGAGGCACAGTCGACATAAGATGAAAAAAATTGGTCTCTGTAGGGAC
>JAFBJS010002161.1:354315-384055 GCA_016785265.1 Paraplagusia blochii | reverse complement strand
TCCTGTCTTCTATCTATTCCTAGTGTCTCTAATCCGTCCATCATGGCTGGTCTCACCACTGTCCTGTAAACCTGTCCCTTCACCTTAGCTGACTCTCTTCTATCACAGATTACGCCTGACTCTTTTCTCCAGTTGCTCCATCCTGTCTGTCCTCTATTCTTCTCCTCTCTTCCACAGTGTCCACTGCTCTGAACAGTTCAACCCAAGTATCTAAACTCCTGCTCCTTCTCCACCTCTGCTCCTTGTGTCCTCACCACTCCACTGGTCCTTTAATTTATATAGATACTCTGTTTATTCCGTCTCTACTTTGATGATGTATTTTCCTTCCCACTCAGAGCCACTTAGAGCCACCAGTTGTAACTGTCATATACACGTGGACATGAGACATCTAGAGACAGGAGCATGTCTTGAATTAGCTGATCAGTGCTGTGCACTGGAACCAGGCCCGTGTTGTGAGTGTAGTCTGAGAAAATACAGAACAACAGAGGCGTCATTACTCAGCCTCCTGCCAAGACTGCACACGGGAAGCAGCTACTATATGGGAAACATAATAGGATGCTAATCAATCCTCCAGGGATCACTGGGAGTTTAAATGATGTTTACCAGAATGTTCATCCATCAGCCGAGCGAGACTCTGACGAGCTGCTGGTTTCAACACCGCTGTTGTCTGATGGATACAACCGTCATCTGATCATTAACAACACAGTGACTCTGTCCATTCACTGTTACTCATGCAGATATTATTACCAACAATAAAAATATTGCATTGTGTTTTCTGGCCTAGTGGCGAAGGCCTAGTGGCTTAGGTCCGGGGGGTTTCAGGTTTGAATCCACCCACTGCCAGGTTACCGCTGAGGTCCACTGAACATGGTACCACCCCCCACACACTGCTATCCGGGCGCTCAAAGTTGCCCACTGTTCACTTTGGTGATGGGTTAAATACAGAGGTGACATTTCATTGTGTGCAGTGGTGTGAATCACATTGTCACAATGACGAGGAGTTTTGTTTCCTTCGTTTCTTTCTGTCTTAGCACGGCTGTCATTTTTGGTTTGACATAATTCTAATCGTTAACTCAGACGGGAGAAAACTTTTTAACACGCAGGTCACAATTGGTTGCAAAGTTGGCCATGGGTTAGGACAGACGTGGGCGTATTTTTTAAGTCAGGGGACACAGTTGGTCCTAAAATTGGACATAAGGCCAAAATCAAGAGCTGAAAAGCCAAATTTCTTATAGCCTTTATGACGTCATATATTATGCAACGAAAAGGCAGAAGTATAATGATTTTGTTGATAAATTAATTTTTTGGACATGTTTGGCAGATAATAAAAAACTTAACGGGCCGCATCTGGCCCCCAGGCCTTAGTTTGTCCATACCTGGGTTAAGAGCAGAGAGAGCTAGAGGAGATTGAGATGGTTTGGACATGTCGGGAGAAAACTTTTTAACACGCAGGTCACAATTGGTTGCAAAGTTGGCCATGGGTTAGGACAGACGTGGGCGTATTTTTTAAGTCAGGGGACACAGTTGGTCCTAAAATTGGACATAAGGCCAAAATCAAGAGCTGAAAAGCCAAATTTCTTATAGCCTTTATGACGTCATATATTATGCAACGAAAAGGCAGAAGTATAATGATTTTGTTGATAAATTAATTTTTTGGACATGTTGGCAGATAATAAAAAAACTTAACGGGCCGCATCTGGCCCCCAGGCCTTAGTTTGTCCATACCTGGGTTAAGAGCAGAGAGAGCTGGAGGAGATTGAGATGGTTTGGACATGTTCAGAGGAGAGACAGTGGATACGTTGGTAGAAGAATGATCCTAGATATGGAGCTATCAGGTAGGAGACAAAGAGGAGATTGATGGATACACTGAGGGAGGACATGGAGGTAGTTGGAGGTAGAGTTGAGGACACAGAGGACAGGGGGGAGACAGGGTCGCTGTGGCAACCCCTGAAAAAGTTACAAGCTGAAAGGAGAAGAATAAGAACCAACCAGAATGAAATATCTCCACACGTTTTACTGACTACTGTGTTATTGACTCTATTGTTTTATCCTCACATTAACTTCGACTGAGAACCCATGTAAAATATGAACAATGTACTGTATTAATAAAACAGCACTCTGTAAGTAGCATTTAATTACTTGGAAAGCATTACAGCACGTTAGCATGGAGCCACTTTATTTTGGAAGCAGACATAATTTCAGCAACTAATTTAATTATCTGTCAGTGAGTACATTATGAACTGTTTAGAAAAACTCCGAGCTCCAGGAAACAAATGCAGGACGGGCCCAGATTTAAAGGATACAATCCACAATATGGGCTGTGGTCGTTAAGACAGACCCGCAGTGCGTTTGTCTTCTGGAAATTATTAGCTAAATCTCTATTGGGTTTATTAAAATTCTACTACGGACGTGTTTTATTTTGTTTACAAATCACTGTTAAGAGCAGCACAACAGCAGCAGCAAATGGATCCATTAGAGTTTTTCTATTTAATTGAAAAAAAAAAACACTCAGATGATGGAGAGGACGTTATCATTCACTCCACACCCATCATTGCGATCATCAACATCTTAATATCTCAAAGTCAACCTTATCTTGAAGTCTGAGGGCTGCCAGTGGACCAGCCACTGAGATTAGAAATGCATTGCAGAAAGTGTAAACCATCGTCTCTCTGCTGAACCGATCAATTCTAATTCTGTTCCTCAAGTCAGAATTCCTCTAATGCATCTCTTTTTATTCAGCCACTGCATCTTTGGGCCTGTAGTCTCTCCAGGGGAGTTCAGATAATCAAATACCATGTTGGATTGGGGTTGGATACATATCTATACTATATAGATAAGGAAAGTTAAGTGAGTAATCATCCCATAAACCCATAAACCACGTTGTTATAGTTTTATTAAAGTTGTCACGTATATGAATCCTAGTGTTTTACAGTCATTCTTACTGGTTTTATTGCTGTTTTTTTCCATTTTAATATGTAAAAATTGTTGAAATATCACTCATTTAACCATCAGGTATCCTCAGTTGTAACCTGGCAGTTGAGGGACTCAAACCTGCAACCCCAGGAAACCACTAATGTTCAATAATGGTCAATTATTTACAAATAATGTCTATTTGATTCGGATCTAAAAGGTTCAAGCCTTTTTTTACATAAAAAGTTTGGGCAAATACTGATTTATAACAGTCTTCTCTTTATTTATGGCACTCACTGTCTCTGTCTCGTTCTTTGTTTCTGTCTCTTATGCGTCCTTTCTCCACCTCCTCCTCTTTTCCTTCTCCTTTTCTCGTTTTCGAGAAAAAGAAATCAAATATATTTTAGGAGATAATGTAACACGCATTACTTCTAACAGAGCTGTAAAATTCGACTCTGTATTCCTGTTCTCCTGAGGCGTGAAACGTAAGATCTGATCTGAGATCAATATCTGAACACGTTGCGGTAAAAGACAGAATGCTTTACAAAACTAAACTGTCTGACTAGGAAAAAAGCAGTTAAATAAACATATACGTTAAGCATCGCAGAAGAAGCAGAAAAGATGTTTGTGTAGATGCCGATTCCGGGAATCTCAGGATCACAGAGGAGCCTGGTGTCCTGAAATTCTTCACCGAGGACAAAATGCACAGACAGCACCTGTCTCTGTCCACAGATGCAACACACCGGTGGACGACATTAGCCCAGCAACAGCAAAACAATCCCTCACTGGTTTGCCACCCACCAGCGCTCCTCCCTGTCCCTGCTACACAGCGGAGGCTGTTAAAGGATCGCTGTCCTGTGTACGTGCTGCTGACCAACACTTTTGCAAATTCATAATTTCACAAACACAATGTCAACTTGAACAAATACCCAACCTGAGAAAGTTGCCCTGCTGACATTTTATCACAAAATTTATATTTTATTCTTAAAGATTTGTCAAGAGGAAATGATTGCTGCAGTCCAGGACCCAAGGACGAAGAGTCTGGTACTGGTCCATAGACCAGGGTTTGAGGATCTTTGGGGAACGTTACTTTCTCTACCTCCAGTCTTCTCCTCCATCATCTTGTGGAGCCCTTTGCACCAGGACCAGACCCAACCCTGGGAGGGTATAGCCTGGGCGGGTTATGCTGGTGTTTCTCGCTATAGTACGTGTCTGCCTAGTCCTTGGGAAGACGCCCCCTGTGGGTACTGGTGGGAAGAGTTCCTCTTCCTTCGTTTGTAAACCCCTAATGTGAATAATATTGTTTATGCTACTGCCCGTCCTGGGTGAGGCTCCCCGTCTTCCACCCCAAGGTTTCTCCCTCTCTTTCTTTTCTCCCTAACAGAGTTCTTTCTCAGCCACTGCAAGGGTCTACACTAGGGACTCCTTGGTATAGACAGAGTGAAGACTCCTGGGATATTCCAGAACATTCTCCTTTAGATTTTCTCTCCTGGTCTTTAGTTTGTTTCAAAGATTCACTTTCAGGCTGAAGTTTTTTGCAGGATCATCAGAAACACACAATGGTTTCACAGTATAATTCCAGCTGTGATGCTGTGAGACAAGTATCTCACAGCTCCAGGTGCAGGGCAGCATCTCTGCGTCATGGCAACCACCTATGAGCCTGGTCTTCTTTGGAATAGATGTCTCTCCTTCCTTTGACCTTCGTGGCGCCTTGGCCCAGTCGGTGTCATTGGTGTTGCACTCTTAGCTCCACCCTCATTCCAATTCCCAGTTAGGGCGCTGGGCTCCTTCCAGTCGTGTAAACACCTGGATTAGGATTCAGGAGGGGGTCGGTACGGTGGATGGCAATCTTTGAGACTGCTGCCCTGGCAACCGGGCAGCAGATATGTGGATAAAGATGGATGGACTTTGACCAATCACATACACCACCGCAAAGGTTAAAAAGTTCTATTTCTGTCTCATTTGACCAACAGAAATCCTTTGCCCTGACATGATTAATAATTCCCGTCCGTCCTCAGCAGCTTCTGGAGTTTCTCGATCTGCAGATTAACCGTCCATCCATCCCCGTTCAGGGCTGAAGTCACTCCTTTTCATGGCTTCACTTCAATTCCACGTTTGTCAAAGTCCCTCCCTGGTGTCTCGGCAGATAAATCGCTTTAGAAAGATTTTTTTGAAACTTTTTGATTTCCACCTCTCCCATGTGAATCTATGACATTCAAATGATTTGGATCCTGAAAAAGCAAAGCTTGCAAACACAAAGGCGGCTGGCTCAGCATATAAGGACTTGAAAGGCTGTTTTTTTTTTTTTTTTTCATGACTGCTGGGAGATTTTCAAACAGGTATACGTAAGCCTCCAAAGGCTGTTAGATAAAAACCTGTCCAGGGCCTTGAAAGAGTTCAGGTCCTCAGTTCTCACAGTGGAGTTTCACTTGCCAGCAGCGTATTAGGTTGTGTTAAATAAACTTGTAGCCTGATGGTGGGAATGTATCAAAGTTAAAATAAAAAAACACTAAGTAATTAAATAACCATTCAACCAACAAGCTTATTTAAATAACAGAGAATCTGTTTTAGAATTCACTAAACTGTTTTCAACCACCAACAAAGAACAGATCTTTTAGCCACAGATTTTAAAAGGAAATCTAATTTGTTTGCCCCAAGTGAAATCTCCCCCGGCAAAACAACACCCCTCACCCTTTTCCTTCACCGTCTCTTCAGAATAAAACATTTCCAGATATGAGTCATGCTGTGTTCTGTTCTCAGACAACAGAATCTCTGTAAACAACATTACAGCTCAGTCCTCAGAGGCACTCGCTTCTAGAAGGCTGTTATTACAGGAAAGTGAGGGCTGACTCCAACGGCCGCGGAGATGCATTCAGGTTCCCTTAAATTTTTATATGAGCATGTGAGCAGCTGTGATATTGCTCGGTGTCACATCATTTCCAAATGATGAATGAAAAATAGTAAATTGTGAAAAAAATGTAAAAAAAAAGTTAAAAAAAAAAGTAAATTGTAAAAAAAATGTAAAAAAAATTGTAAATTGTAAAAAATTGTAAAAAATGTGTCTCAATCTTATTGAGCTTGACCGTGACGTTCATTGGGATGAGGGTTTGGTGAAACACGCTAAAAGTTAAAAAGAGGTTTTAGAGGACACTCCATCTGTGTTGACTGGCTGTTTTCATTAAGAGCCGTTCTTTATTTTCAATCTATTCAGCAGCTGTTCCTTCATCCTCATTTTGTTTCTGTATTATTTCTACAAAATCCATTTGGCACCGACGCTGAGAACATCATTACGGCTAATGATGCTGCCTTTTTCACACATTTAGGTAAATAATCTCTGATCTTAATCGCCGGCTCCAACTCAATGCTAAGTGTTTTTTTGCGAATTTCCCCACTTTGCTTTTTACAGTTGACCAGGTTGCTGCTAAGAAACTGGGTGTTTGATTTGCTCCAATCTACAGTAATTGCCAAATGGCACTCCAGAACTAGAGAAGAGGGAAATGGCTCGTGAGGGTTTTTGAGTTTTTTTGAGTTTGTGTGGAAAAGTGAGTGGGTGGAAAGATAAGGCTCATCTTTGAAGGCTTTTAGAGGTGGAGGAATTGATTCAGCCTAAATATGTTCTTATCTTGTTTCTTGTTTCAAATGTTCTGAAGAAATTTTACCTTTTTCGGGAGCTGACGGCCAAACAGTGGACAGTTTCTAGTAAAGGAGTAATCTAAAATTTTCTACTCCAGGTTATACTGACAGACGGATCGATAGAGGGATGGATAAAGGTTGGTAGACAAATAGATAGGTAGGTAGATAGATAGATAGATGGATGGATGGATGGATGGATTGGTGGTTGGGTGGGGTGGTCGTTGGACGGGTGGGTGGATGGATGGGTGGATGGATGGATAGATAGATAGATAGATAGATAGATAGATAGATAGATAGATAGATAGATAGATAGATAGATAGATAGATAGATAGATAGATAGATAGATAGGTATGATCCAATGCAGTGGATCTTGTCATTGTCTTCCTGTTTTTGAAGGCAGCTACAGTTGATAAGACGACAGTCAGTCGTCTTGAGAGTCTTGAGGGACAGTAGACTCATTAACATTGTTGAGGTTTTACTGAAGCTGTGAAAAAAACTCTCAACAGCTCAGTGTGCCGTCGTCGACAAAAACAGTCGAGACTGAGAAGAGTGAGCAGCAGGTAGCGCAGGTGCAGCTTGTTGTACCTAACCCATGATTCTCCTTTTATTTATAGCCTTTTCCCTACACTCTTATTAAAGCGAAGACAAAAAAGATTCAGTCATCCACCCACGCATTCAGTTCCGACCCCTCTTTCACACCCTACTTTGGCCAATTAAAAAAAAACTGCTTCTTCCGCTGTCCCTTTTCAAATCTTCAACTGCATCACCACCAGATATCTATCTATCTATATATATATCAGTGGCAGTGCACCTCAATCGTAGGCCTTCAGTGACAACATAGTTTTTTGACATGTTGCCTTCTACGTAGGGCCAGCTAGAAGGCCCTGGCACCGCAATCTCGCGAGATGATTGGTCTAAACTCTGTTAACTGAACGGGTTGCGTCCATTCACTTATGGTGGTCAGAGCCTTCACTTTTGATTCTTAAGGCTTTAGCACATTACATGGACCCTGACAACACTAGCTAGCTGAATTATGATTGGATAAGAGGATTTATCAAACTTTTTTTTTTTTTATGTAAATAAATGTGTTTTTCTGATTATGTTTAGGCCAGCAGAGAAGGCTTTGCTGGCCCTGACGGCCCATCACTGAATGATATACATAGATGTGTTTCTACAAAATTACTGCAAGTGACAGACAAAAAGAAAAAAAAAATTAATCAGTTGCAGGTCAACTCTACTCCTTATCAGACCTTGGATTGATTTTCTCTAAACCTATTTCCAGGAAACTAGGGTCAAACTTTTCAAACAAATTTAAAAATATTTCCATTTCTCTGAAAATGGTAGGACTGAGGTCATTAGCGCTTCAAAAAATAAGGAGCTTTTCAAATTAAAGTGCTGTCCTCCAAACACAAAGACAAGTGGACCAGAAGGTTTTTTTTGCAGAAACAGAATTTGGTCCAAACGACCAGGACTGATTATGATCCACTGTGACGTCATTTTATCCCCAAAACTATTTCAGATGTGACTTCACACGTTCGAAACATACGTAACGGACACACTGCACACATGCACTAATACACGATGCATTCAATGGCGTCCGGAAAAATCATATATTATACAACACATTATGTCTATGGGTTAATCTATTGATCTAATCTATATGCTTATCAGTTGCCATGTCGCAAGGGCAGGTGGTGGATTTGAACCTTAAGCTTGGAGAATGGACTTTTTCTTGCAAATAAAAATATACATCTAATTTGGGTGTAGGTCATGGAGACTTCTCGCCGTGAGAGCAGGTAATTGAAACGAGAATGAAGATAAATGAATGTACAGTTATATCTTTATTCCCAGTTTAGAGTCGTACAAGCTCTTCACTGAACCCACCCTGAGCAGCACTTTGTCTGATTATCTCATCCTCCAGAAGACGAATGGCGGGTTTGTCCGTTACCACCACTGTCCTCCGCCACCGCGCCGCGACTTTGTCATAATTACTAATGCCAACGGCGGTGAAGCCTGCGCTTGACTCATTAGACAAAGACACTCTGATGGAGACAACGCCCGTGGAAGTCAACCGTGCCACAAAGACGGAGGATCATGTTGGAGTTTACGACGTCTATTATGTATGAGCATTAGGAATCGGTAACATTTAAGGCCTGAGTCGGTGATAAATACAGTTTGGTGATCTTACATCACCTACGACCTGGGAGGGTTCGTCTGACCTCCACCTTTTACGGAATGAATAAATATTACAGTGAATATATGCCTTTATATCTATATTTTCAGTAATGTGTGTTTCCACTGGGAGTGGATTAGAAAGTGATGACTTATTCTGTGCTTCACATCAAGCAACACAGCATCAGCAGCATCAGCATCAGCAGCATCAGCATCAGCATCAGCATCAGCATCAGCATCAGTTTCTGGAATCAACCGGCGAAATCAAGAGGAGTATTTATGCGCTCCGCCTGTCAACAAGAGGCCGAGTAATATCAGAATATCTCTATTAATCCTACAAACTCCATCTCCTCAAAGACGATCGTCTCCCTTTCAGCCTTCCCTCTCGGCTGTGTTATCAGTTTGAGGGATAATTAAACCATAGGGGAACGACCGCCGCTGGCCTCGCTTTTCTAAGTTGTCAAAATTTAGTGGGAGGCAGATCAAACGAGATTCAGACTAAAGTTTTCCAAGAAGCGATACAACGGGAAACAACGCAGACGCGGCTGAGAGACTTTTATTCCTGGCTCTAATGTGTTTCCATTTACACTTCAGAAAAAGTCCAGGAAAAGAATTCCAAGACTCGTTATGAAGATTCAACTGTATTAATAGAAATGGGATGAGATTTTTCTTAATGTGAAGTTGCCGCTGTGCTGCCTGTTATTCATATAAAGAACAGCCAAAACAACCAGACCAGAAATTTTTTTGTAAAAATCTGTTTCCCCCTGAAGGCAGCAGCCGCTGTAGTCCATCATGTGTGGAGAGAGGACAAGATTCAGGTCACTGCAATATGTGAATTGACGACAAGATGGATGAAATGTAAAGCAGGTGAAAAAAATGTTTCCTGAATTATAGAAAACACTGGGTGGCAGTGGTGGCTTAGTGGTTAAGGAAGTGGACTTGGGTCCGCAAGGTCCCCGGTTCGAATCCACCAGCTGCCAGGTTGCCACTGAGGTGCTCTGAGCATAGCACCGTCCCAACCCACATCACTTCCTGTGGGCTCACCACCCACAGGAAGGCTCACAATATGATGCAATGTGATTTGGGTGGCGTCAACTGCCCCTGGCACCACCCCTGCCACCCGGCAATGGACAAGCAGAAGGAGATGAGATGAGACTGGGTTTTATATCTGTCCATAAATCCATTCATCCAACCACCTATGTATCTCTATCTCCAACCAACCATCTCAGTCCTACCAACCACTTCTAACACTTCTTCTTCTCCATTTGGCATCAGCATCTTCATCTCCATCTTCTACTTCAACTCCAACTACCTCCATGTCCTCTCTCACTGCATCCCTCAATCTCCTCTTTGTCTCCTACATGGTAGCTCCATCTCTAGGATCATTCTTCTACCAATGTATCCACTGTCCCTCCTCTGAACATGTCCAAAGCATCTCAATCTGTCTTCTCTGGCTTTTTCTCCTCAACCATCTCTAATACAGTTACCAGAGGGTCAACATGACCCAGTGTGTCATTGTCTGCTCTCTTCTGAGTCCTGGTGCCTCTGAAGGACACAGAAGATTATCAATGGCTCCTCCCATTCTGGCCACAGTTTGTTTAGGACACTGTTGTCAGGCAGGTGTTGTAGAACTGTCCACGCACAGACAAACAGAACTAAAAAACCAGCAGAGGTTGAATCCGTTATGAGGCCAAAATGATTTACTAATGGATTGTGATCAAGTTTTGTTTGAGTAAGTGAACGGTGAAGGTTTTATCGCACTTGAATTTCATGATGTACATTTTTTTTATCTCAATTCTACCCTTGCCTGTATCTATTGTATTGTTTTTGTACCGTATTTTCACGACTATAAGGCGCACATAAAAGTCATAGATTTTCTTAAAAATGTGCAGCGTGCCCTATAGTGCAGTGCACCCTCTGTGTGTTGTTGTTGTAAGGTGGACGTAGAAGAGGACACCATGAGAACCTTAAAGGGGGAAGTGTGGGCGTGGATTGTACATAAAGAGTGCGTATCTATCTATCTATCTACCTACCTATCCATCTATCCATCTATCCATCTATCCATCCATCCATCCATCTATCCATCTATCCATCTATCCATCCATCCATCTATCCATCCATCCATCCATCCATCTATCCATCTATCCATCCATCCATCTATCCATCCATCCATCCATCCAATCCATCCATCCATCCATCCATCCATCTATCCATCTATCCATCCATCCATCCATCTATCCATCTATCCATCTATCCATCTATCCATCCATCCATCTATCCATCCATCTATCCATCTATCTATCCATCCATCTATCCATCTATCCATCCATCCATCTATCCATCCATCCATCCATCCATCCATCCATCCATCCATCCATCCATCCATCCATCCATCCATCTATCCATCCATCCATCTATCCATCCATCCATCCAATCTCTAATGACAAATAAAGACTCTGAATCTTCGCCCTCAACCGTGAAGACAAACATGGAACAAATGTATCTCAGTTTCTTACTTCCTTATGTGGCATGAAGATAGTTTCTATCTGTGATTTCTTTCACTTGAGTTATAGTGTCAACCTCCCTTTTTCCTCAGAGATCCATATCATTCTCAAGTGCAGTCAAGTTGTGAAATCATTGAACTATATTTAGTCGCCTGAAGCTTAGCTTTTGAAGTTTTGCTTTTGGAACACAGTGCAACTTTGATTTTATTTATTAACAAGCAATGATAATAATATCACCAATTCATCCTATTGAATGAAGGGGGATAAATAACAGAATGGAAATATTAGGTGAGTTTAGGCAACACCTGCTAGAGTTGGAGCTACCAGGTAGGAGACAAAGAGGCGATTGATGGATGCAGTGAGGGAGGACATGGAGGTTGTTGGAGACAGAGTAGGAGATACAGAGGACAGGGGGAGATGGAAAAGGATGATTTGCTGTGAAAACCCGTTCAAAATGGACCAAGACCAAAAGAAAAGAGTTTTGTCCATGTATCTGTCATTACCAGACTTTACCAGTTTACTCATACAGCCCAGAAGGACAATGGTCTTCTCACCTGGTCCAGATCATACACTTCATAAAAAACTAAAGACAATGCCATGTCTGACAAAACAAGAGTCCTTCTTTGGAAACAAAGCGGAAGAAACGATAAAGAGAAAAGTAAGTTCTTGTTGAACATTTGTTTCCAGGCTGTAGAGACACCACAGTAAAAGAACACGCCTTTGGAGATCTATTATAAAAGGCCAACAGACCAATTGATACACCCACATGTGCGCGAACCTGAACGCATCGCACATTCAGGCAGTGCTTTAGGCATCAGTAACCCGGCTCCTCTTCCTCAGCTCATTTTCTCTTTGAACATCAAAGCTCTCCATTCTATACGCTCCCATCTTAAGTTAGAAGGTTAAAAGGAAGAAGGGATAAAAATATAGGATGAACTGACAATAAACGTCTCTGTAGCTGTTGAAGAGTCTGATTTCTTTTTTTTTTTCTCTCTCCTGGCTAAATCAGAGAATGAGATCAGACCCTGAAGTGTCCGCTGAGACGTTCAGGGATTTTTTTGCTAATGAGCGCTGGTCTCTAAACACATTAACGGCTTCTGCAGCGAACACATTTGAATATATTCTCCCTCTTAGTATCAGTTTAAATATATTTATGTACCACTGAAAATATCCTGGGAAAAGGTTCTTTTCTTGAATTTTTTTTTTTTTTTTTGCACTGTCTGCAGAATAAATGCATGACACCTGGTGCCGCGGGGGGAGCACAGGAACCACATGACATTTCACTTACAAATTAAAATGTTAAGAAATAAATGCATTAATCATCAACACCTTTATAACCATCTGCAGCTATCCAGTTAACCAGCTAACCAATGAACAAGAACTGTAATTCTGTGATAACATAAACAGCCTTCAAAAAATGAAGCAGGAGCATTTTTATTCTTGGTGATACGGAGTAATCTTTTGTTTTTTATTGCAATTTGACCAGACCTGGGCAAAGTAAGGCCTGGGGGCCAGATGCGGTACGTTTGGCTTTTTATCCCGGTCGACGAAATATACTTCTAATTTATATTATCATCATCCTTCTGCCTTTTTCCCAGTTTTCCCAGTAAATAGTGTAGACGAGGCTAAAAGTACTTTAGTCTTTACTATGACTTTACTTATTTATTTGAGTTCACACAAATACTCTCTCTCATCCTGACCTGGATCATGACTCAAATTTTTAGTACCCACCGTGGCCTGGGAGTCAGAAAAATTGCTCAGGCTTGAATGAGAGAAAGTTCAGCTGAGTTCAAATACTGTCATAAAAATAGAAATAAAAGAAGAGATTTGCTAATATTTGAGACATTAAGGTAAAAAATAAAAAGAGTGAGTGCGAGAAGACAGTGGAAAAAATGAAAGCTTTAATTATTCCTCAGTAAATCTGTGCTTCTCCTCTGTCTTATTTCCCATGATGACAATGCAATCAAGGTTTTGCATTAAATTACAGCTGAGGGAGGTTACGTTTTCGTGAAATGACGAGTGGCTGTTGAGAGGAGCTGCTGTTGATCTGCAGAACAGACTCGTCTTCGCAGGAGTAATTAAAATGGGGGCTCAGAGTCACTCCGACAAGGAGATGAAAGCGCGAATAAAAAAATATATATAATCAGCGTGGCACGGTTTAAAGCCATCCCTCAAACTCAGTAAATGAAATGTCTCACCTGTCCACCGGTGTGGTTCAGTAGGTTGTTGATACAGAAGGTTCTCTGAAGATGGGCATGGACTCTTGAGGACACGCAGCCTGAGAAAAGAAACATAACACATGGTAAAGCATTTGGGGCTTTAAGCTGCAGCAGATGACTCAGTGTTTAAAGAACAGCCTCAAGCAAACGCAATATTCCTCGATTACTCAACACTGAGACACAATAAAAATGAGCACACTATCACTGTGTGTCCAATAAAGTGAAATTTCCTTGTAAAAGTATGAAGATTATTTCGGTAAACTTTGAAAATAAAGTTTAATGAATTAATCTGCAGGAAGGCTGACAGTATGAAGCAGTGTGATTTGGGTGGTGGTCGTGGAGACTGTTAGTTTATCTATATACCAGCCACTAGGGGTCAGTATTTTTTTCAGAGACGGTTCCAAGCCCAGATAAATGGTGAGGGTTGTGTTTGGCGTGAAAACTGAGGCCAAAACAAGGGTTAGGGTGAGATGGAAAATGTGGATTCGCTGTGGAAACCCCTGGAAAATGGACAAGTAGGACGGAAATGAAGAAGAAGAACCTGGTAGATCTAAATGGCTGGACCCGAGACTGATGTCTGTGAAGTTTCAGATTGTCCCCCAGAGGAGGTTTGAAAGTGGTTTGTTTTGGGAGAAGATATTGAGGAGCACATAAAATCACAGAGCACCACCCGAAAATCCTTTTGCTCAATTAGGTTTTGACATGGACACTTTTTTAAAAGTCCGCCTCAGTCGCTACTACTTGTAGCCTTTGTTCACAGCCTTCACCCTCGCAGTCTTTTTTCCTGTTTATTGATCCCCAGGCGTCAGCAATTTCACCTCGCCTGCAACGCTGAGACTTTAATATGATGTCTTCTATCCAGGGGTAAAAAAAAAAAAAAGTAGTTAAGAAAAGTACACTCACACAAAAGAAAAGACTGCTTCCACGATTGGTTCTGTAAAAGGAGCAGGGACAAGGTCAGTCCAGGTAAAAACTATTTTCCTTAAGCGACCACCCTTAATAAATCCATACCAATCACAACAGTAAAGAGAAGCAGAGCAATCAATGGAAAGGATTTTTAAGCTGTTGAGACAACAAGTAGCCACGGAACAGAGGCCGCTGATCAATACCAAGACATGATTCCGATGTTTTCTACGTTGAAACAAGGCCTCTGCCGCGGAACGGCCGGCGAAGATAAAAATATCCTCAGTAGCTTTATGGAGACTAATGGTGATTCCTGCTGACGGTAAATCCAGCCCCGCAATAAATGTAATATCAAATCTTAAAGGTCCATTAATTCTAATCCAGAACCTCTGGCAGCCGTAGTTCTGATGGGGTTCATGAGGAGAGCGAACATTAATAACAAGTAGCGTATTATAACTGGAAGTGTCAGCTGACAGTTTCCCGCTCGCCAGTGTCCTCTTTGAAATAACGTATGGAGCCATTAGCTGCCATTATAGGTCAGACCTCGTACAAACACCGCAGGACTGACGAGAAGCTGCGATAAATCACAGCCGTCCATCGCTCAGATGACGGCTGGTTATTCTGACATCATTGAAGGGATGTGGGTTTGACTCCGTGCTGGCTGTGACCGAAAGATCTTTATTTCCTTTCATTTCCTACACATTTATTCCAATTTCTTTCTTGACAGCTCAGTAGTATGATTCAGTCACCAACAATGGGACACTTTAACAAGTGTAATTAGTGATTAACTAATATTATTGGACAGATGACGACCAAAGATACTAAGACTTTAAGTTTTTTTAAGTCTTAATAACAAATATAAATAACAAAACAAAGCTCTACTTCTCACATCTACATACGTTTTCAGTATTTCAATGTGCAGCTCCTACAAATGCATCAGTTTTGGACAAAAAGGTACAATTCAGCTTCAAATTTATTGTTTGAGAAAACCTAAGGCCTGTGGTCCAAATATGGGCCGTTAAGTTTTTTTTTGTGGCCCGAGGAACATAAAAAAGCATTGGTCAAAATATGAAGTTCTGAACTTCAAGAAACCATTTTCTTGAAGTTCAGAACCATTTATTAATATATAAGTATATACATTTATAAGGTCTTTTGATTAAAACAGGTGGGAAAATGCACTGTTGATGCCGCCCCCTGGTGGAAATGAGTTTTACAGCCCTGATTTATTAGTTTTAATTCCATACGCGAGTTAAGAGCTTGTTAATAACAAAAAAAACTCTACATCTTAAATCTAAATATGTTATAGTATTTCAATGCAACCGTTTTGGACAAAAATGTACAATTCAGCTTTAAATGTATTGTTTGAGAAAAGCAAAATCATAAGGGGATGTGTCAAATCTAAGGTCCGTGGTCCAAATGTGGCACTTCCAGTCGTTTATTGTGGCCGGCAGGAAAATAAAAAGCATTTGTGTTAATATAAATTTCTGAACGTCAATAAATAATTATCAATAGCAAAAACATTTACTAATGTAAAAGTATGTACATTCATGAGGTCTTTCATCAATGTTGATGGCGCCCCCTTGTGGAAATGAGTTTTACAACTCTGGTATATGAGTTTAAATTCCACACGTGACTGAAACTAACTAAGTCCACACACTGATACCAGAGACTACAGAGCGATACAAGGCCCTCAGGGTGTTACCTCCTAGTGGTTTGGTTCAGTCACTACAGTGTTCAGAGTGGAGTTTTTTAATGAATTCATCTAATTGGCCTCAGAGCGTAATTCTGGGTGTAAACAAACGGTGACTCGTGTTTGACCTTTTCTGAGTGAATCGCAAGATAAATCCACATTTTTCCATTTTCATAATTAATCAGTGAATTCATTAGTGTTCACTCATGTTGTCTATTCATGTTATCCAGGAGATAACGGAGAGACGTGGGTAAACTCTGTGAGTTGGAGGCCACTAATGGTGGCTGGAATTGGACATGGACATGGATAAATGGACAGTTGGTGAGAAGATAAAAACAAAAACATCATAAAGTGTGAAATGCTCAAATGCTTTAAGCCTTCTCTGAGACATCATAGGGAAATATGGGGCTTGCAGGAAAAGATAGACAAGATAGGCAGACAGACAGATTGATAGACAGACAGATAGATAGATAGATAGACTGACAGTCAGTCAGACAGACAGACTGATTGACAGACAGATCTAAAGTCAGATCATAAGACAGACAGCTTAATTGACAGACAAACTGACAGATAGACAGACATATTGACAAATAGTCAATATATCGATAGATAAAACTTGATTAATCCCAATTTTTCAGGAATTTAAGGAACAAAGGCAGAAGTATGATCACAATAGAACCACTTAAAGAATGTGGTTAAGTTTAGTGGGCCGCATCACATAACCAAACGGACCCCAATAGGTCCCCGAGCCTTATTTTGTCCCCACCCTTTACTTTACTCATTGTGGTAAGGACCATCCTGTCTGCCTCAGTCGGTGGGTGCAGTGTGATTCTGTTACACTGAGGAATAAAATCCTCCAACATCTTTATAATTCTTACAGAAAAAAGGAAGGAGAATTAACTCTGATGAGCTTCCAGGACTTACTTGTACGGGATTATCTTCTCCTCTGGTGCAGATTGGGTTGATTATCTCCGACCATCCTGGTGGCTCCGAGCTGAGATCCTCCTTCATATCCCTCTCATCCTCCTCTGAAGCAGCTGCGGCGAAGAGCCGCCTGTCAGTGCGTGCACAGGCGGTTAGAGCTGCTCACACCGGGACTCCACCGTAGAGCCAGGACCACCAGCTCTAACTACCCTCAGAGTCGGAGCAGAATCTGCTCAATCAGAAAATAGGTTGTTGAGGCAGAGAGAAAGAAGGAGGAGGAGGAGGAGGAGGAGCAGGAGAAGCCAATTGGCGAGGAGCTAAACTCTGCAGAAGTTGTCTGAGACGTCCAGCCACACAGATGCAGAAACACACACACACACACACACACACAAATCTGTTGCTTTCTCCGGCTTCTCCTACATCACTTCATGACTCACACGGAGCGAAGGAAGATGAAGATGAAAATACAGGGGGGGAAAGTGAAGGAGACTCTGGGAGGAGAGAGAGAAGAAGAGACACTCACCCTCACTCTGTGCAGAGATGCTGTCGCTCAGCATCTGCCCTCCTTCACTGTCTGCTCCTGCCTTCATCTCCCTCTCTCTCTCTCTCACTCTCCCTCTCTCTCTCACTCCCATTGGCTCACCCACTCACTCTCCTCCACAAGGTGTCACAAACAGAGTGTGTCTGCACCTACTGCCTCTTAATTTGAATTGTCTGCCTTAAAGAGGCAGCAGCAGTAGCAACAGACTTCAAAATCTCTCAAAACATAAATAGATATCTATCATATGTCTATAATATTGTATATAATTATGAGTTTCTTTAAAAAACATATACTTATTGTGTGTCCTTAACCATTTTAAAAGGGTTAAGAACAGAAATCCTAATTTTGTGGAACAATTCAACATCTAGGGCAGCAGCGGTGTCCTAGCGGTGAAGGAAGCAGACCTAGGTCCTCAAGGCTTCAGGTTTGAGTCCAGGAGCTGCCAGGTACCACTGAGGTCCTCTGAGAATAACACCGTCCTGAATCACATAACTTCCAGTGAGCTCACCATAATAAGGTTGACAGTATGGAGATGTGTGATTTGGGTGGCAGTGGTGGAGACTGTAATGGAGATGAATGAATGTAAGGTCTAAGAACTGACCTTTTATGAGCACCTATCATTACTGCGCCCATCTTCAACCTCTCATCTATTACCTGGTTGTAATCTCCACGACTGCCACCCAAATCACACTGCACCATACCACTAGGTGGCCTAATGGTTAGCTGCACACTGCTCACTTTGGCGATGGGTAAAACACAGAGGCCAAATTTCAAATTCTGTTGTGCGCTGTGGTGTAAATCACAATGTTACAATGACAAAAAAAGAAATTTAATCTTAATCAACTTTCCTTATTTTCACAGGATGTATTTCAGGTGAACATCTGTTTTAAAAAACATCTAATTGCAGGAACAAATGAGAAATAACTTGCTAATTCTCGCAAACTCACAAAAACATAATGCATTTTTTAATTAAGCAAACAGATGCTTTCGTTGTCATGTGCGGGAAAAATTTTCTACATCAGACCAGGACAAAATAATGTGATTATGTCATGAAGAATCACAAGCTTCACACACCCATCCTCTCTCCTCGCCACCACAGTTCTCCATTTAATCCCTCAGTAAATCATTTTGATTTTTTTAATCTGTTTTTACGAAGCATAAAACATTTTTGACTTAAAAAATATGGATTCCTATTTCAAAATTGAAATAAGTGCTTTGAGAATATTTGCTGTGTAGCATTTTTAACATTGACGAGAACGTACACGTCACACCATTGGCCAAGACAACAGGTTCTCGTCAACTATTGGCTAATTGATGTTCTTCTGTTGCTCACTCTGATTGGTTCAGTCGTGGTAGAATCTCTCAGCATCTGGTAAGGGGGACAAACATATGTAAATAATATAATACCTCGCCTCTTTTTTCCCATTTCGCCTCAGTCTTTGAACACAACAACTGCGATAAGAGACAGATCACTACACAGGAAGCGATGTCATGCGGTAATACTATTAAATTTCATGAAAGAGGGATTAATAAAGTTCTATCTATCAATCTGACTGGTACATATATGTGTCCGTGTTAAAAAGTTCAGAAAAAAATAGACTTTTAGAGCTAGGTTGGTAAAGTAAGACTAATCTCATCTCTGCTGCTGTTTTTTTCTTTTTTTTCATGAAAATTTAATGGGATAAACAGTAAGACAGTTACTGTAATAACTGTAATACAGAAACCGTGCAGAAAAAAAAGAGAAACCTTACACCGTGCACTGCAGCTCGCACTGCGAAGGTTTTCAGTTGATGTTGCAATTAATGATCATTTCTTAAATGAGGTCTGAGTGTGCCAGGAGTCAAGTTGCAAATTTGCAATTATAATAAGCCTCAGAGCTGCTGCTTTAAATGAAGATTACGTATATTTCTCCTGCTACTGTGTCCTTGTGTGATACGCACTCTAATCTGGCATGAAAAACAGATTATTGTTGGGAGCAGAGACGCCGCAGCTGAAGGCAGTGCTGTTGTCATGTTTGGTGACTGAAAGTGTGCTGCGGCTGTTTTAAAATGTATGAGTCTTGAATCATTCACTGCACACCATGTTACACCACAAGCCAACAGAGAGCTCCCGCTGTTAGGACGCTCCACCAAGTATTAGTCTGATTCAAGTGCAGCAGCTGGGGAAAGACGGGGACATTAAAGAGACGCAGCTGAACATCTGCTTCGGCACAAACTCAAGTGTCTGCCTTAACCGTAGACCCTACAGAAGACGTGGACGTTGCCATCTGCTTCTGAAATTGAAGCAGTGGTGGTGACCACCGGGGGCACTGTGCTGGCTGCAGAAGAAAACTGTCTGAGAAAACAAAGTCCGAGGGCCACATCTCACTGGTGCCAACGCAATAAAACATGATCCAATTTAGAGGAAGATAAATACGGAAGCGTATAACTGCCACACTTGGAAAAAAATGTCTCAGTGTCACGTTATTTCGTGATAGTATCACGTTATAACATGATATGTATCACGAAATAACATGATATTATCACGAAATAAGGTGATACTATCACGAAATAACGTGATACTGTCACGAAATAACATGATATGTATCACGTTTAACGTGATACTATCACAAAATAACGTAATACTGTCACGAAATAACGTGATATTGCCACGAAATAACGTAAAACGTATCACGTTATATAGTGATACTGAACCATTTTTTTTCTGTTCAGCAGCTGTTCACTAAAACAGTAGGTGAACCATGAGTGAGTGTTTTATAACTTCTTGTTATTTTCTGTTAAGATTAATGTCAATATCTAATCTGCCAATAACAAAAGGACATTTTAATAGTAAGTGATGCAGTTGTTTGCAGAACACAATGATAACAATTAACGTTCACTTTAAAACGATTTTTTTGAGGCCACATCATCTAGAAGAGACCCAGGAATTTCATTTTCAACCATCTGGTTTTTATTTACGGAGGAAAAAACAAACATGTCCTTCCTTCCTTCAATCCATTTTTTTACTTTCCTTCCTCTGTTCTTTTTATTATTCCCTTATTCCTTTCCTCTATATTTTTTCTTCTCCATTTACTTTTTATTGTTTTCTTCTCTACTTCCTTCTTTTAAACCTTCCCCATTTTTCCTTCTTTCTTTCCTCCTTCCTTCCTTTTCTCCCTCTCTCCTTTCTACATTTTCCTTCCTTCTTTACCCTTTATCCTTTCCTGCTTCCTTCCTTTTCCCCCTCTCTCCTCCTTCCGACATCTTCTTTCCCCTTTGTCCTTACTTTACACATTCCTTCTTTGTCTCCTCTCTTTCCTTCTTCACATTCATTCTTCCTTCTCTCCCTATCTCCTCCTTTCTACTGTCTTCCTTTCTTCATCCCCTCTTTTTCTTCAACCTTTCCTTCCTTCAGTCTTCCTTACTCTCATTCCTCTTCCCTATCCTTCCTTCTTTTCCTCCTTCCTTTACACCTTC
Source organism: Paraplagusia blochii (assembly GCA_016785265.1). Taxonomy (NCBI): domain Eukaryota; kingdom Metazoa; phylum Chordata; class Actinopteri; order Pleuronectiformes; family Cynoglossidae; genus Paraplagusia; species Paraplagusia blochii. The sequence goes on along the minus strand of JAFBJS010002161.1, from coordinate 363,103 downwards.
AATGTCTTTCCTTCCTTTCCTCCTAAATAGTTTCTTCCTTCTTTCCTCCTTCCATCCTTCCTTTGCGTCAAAATTTTTTCTTCCTTGCGTCAGTCCCTCCTTTTCTCCTTCCTTCTTACTTTCCATCCTTCATCCTTTCTTTCTTTTCTTATTTCTTCTGCATTTTCCATGCTCCCTTCTATCCCCCCTTCCTTTCCTCTTTCTTTCTCTTCTTCCTTTCCTTTTTCTTCCTCTCTTCCAAAAATAAAATAATGGTAATGACAGAGAAAAAGAAGCGATGGGAGCAGCTGGTATTCCTACACTTCTTCTTTTCTCACCTCTTCCAGCAGCAGAACCATTGTTATGCATTCATATTAAATATATATATATATTCAAAAGTTCACACTCTACACCGTCCTCCTTTCACTGAAATGTATTTTTTCCTTTAGGCTTTATCACAAAGCACCATTTTACAATTTAAACTTCTCTGCATGTAACGCCACGTTCCTGATTTAACATGATTATAATTCGAGTGCGGGGGTTTTGCCATTTCGCTGATATGATTTTTATGCTAATAACAGATGCAAATTACTATGCACTCAACCTTGGATGCATCAGAGATATTGTATTGTATCCAAATGCCAAACAATAATGGAAAGCAATTGCAGGGTGAACCAGTTAGAGACTGAGGACTGAGTTCTACCTGTGGGCTGAGAGGAACAAACAGGACAGGAACCTGCACAGCACTGACACAAACCTCACAAAACTAGAATATTTATGTTACACAGTACATTATAGCGGCTTCACCGTGTGCATATAAGTACGGACTATTTAAAGTTCTGAGATACATGGACATCTCTGTAGATCTTTTGGATAATAGACGACATCACAACACCTCCATGAGCCTCATAGATGGAGAAAGGTAGAGACAGACAGACAGAGAGACAGACAGACAGAGAGACAGACAGGCACACAGACAGACAGACAGATCAGACATTGAGATAGAGATAGAAATAGATTGATCGCTAGGTCGATTGGCTGATCGATGGTCGGTCGCTCAATTGGTTGGTCAATTATTGGTTTGTTTGACTGACTGACTAATTGATTGGTTAAATGCTTGATTGGTTGATCGATTGTTTGGTCGATTGATTGGTTGGTTGGTTGGTTGATCTACTGACTGAGTGATTGTTCAATTGGTTGATTGATTGGTTGGTTGATCCGCTGACCAATCTATCAATTGATTGATCGCCTGATCGATCGATGACGATAGAGATCGATAGATCGATTGACATATAGCTAGGGATACAGAAAGACAGAAAGAGATGGATTGAGACATATTGTAATGACAATAGGGAAAGACAGCGGTACCCTCATATACATACGTCCACATACATACATATATACACATATACCCCCAGACATAGATACACATGAATTCACAGATACACATATGTAACATATACATATACATACATACATACATATACACATAAACATACACATATATAGTAGAATATAGTATATTGGTTACACACACAGCACACCCAAGCCCATTTATATCCATTACATATGTATGTAAACATATACATATATAAAAATACATATATGAATACAGCCTAACACGTGCAATCGTGTAGAGTAGAAGATACAGGGAACAGGGGGAGATGGAAAATGTTGATTTGCTGTGGCCAATAGGAGAGTGATCTCCTCAGGCCACTTGGAAGAACAGAAGAAAACGTAGGGGTTCGGACAAATGGTGTTTGGCCGCACGATAGTTATACATTGAAAAGTCACTAGATGGCAGCATTGCAACTCATTAGGTTAACTAACTAATTGCGTTTGGACATATTGGTTATTGGCAAAAAGTAAATTTTTTGGACGTTGAAACGAACGCGTTCAGAGTAAATGACATTCAGGGGAAGGAGATCTTCATAGATTTACCTACAGGACCTTCTGAGTTCTGTTACTTTTTATTCCATATTATTAACAGTTCATTTAGACACAAAGCACAGTTCACCAAACTGTAAGTCACTGCATTTTCCAACCGCCTGCTCTATAATTACATGCTTGAAAAGCATGAAGGGAAACCATTAATGTCAGCCTGTCGGCGTAAAGGTGAATGCAGAGTGAGCTGAACACGGTCCAGTCAAACTGTCAGCTGTCAGCCGCTGCACTCAGCCACCACCTCCACAGTCCAAGCCGTGAATATTTCATCACTTGTAATTTTAAAGGAGTCAAAACTGTGACCAAATGTTCAGTGAGCTGCTCACATCTCAACCCACTGGAGCTACACGAAAGTCAGCGACGTGGAATAGGTGGAAAAGGGTGTCAACGCTGACCTGAAAGATGGTTCTGAAATCCCTCTCCCTCCGGTCCAAGGTCAGATTATCTGAAACCAGGTCAATTATTCAGTCATGAATTTAACATACTGCTGCAAAATAACGTTGGACGGATGTAATTCCACATTATTCCAGTTTCTAAGACACAAAGGGCTGGAATAAATGAACCAAAGAGGTTGCAACATCTTCCGTTCAGGTTGATTGCCATATTTTCACGACTGTAAGGCGCCAGAAAGGTCTTAGATTTTCTTCAAAATGTGCAGCGCGCCCTGTTTTTGTTGTTGTAAGCTGGATGTAGTAGAGGACACCATGAGAACGTTAAAGGGTGAAGTGTGGGCGTGTGTGTGTGTGTGTTAAATATAGCAATGTCACACATAACTGAGACTGCACCTTTTAGTACGATGCGCTTTATGATCGTGAAAATACGGTAATTTGTTTTACCGCGAAACATGCAGTTGGATTCAGATCAGATTCCAAATTTCAATAATAGTCATAGTCAGATCTTAAGGAAGGAAGGAAAGAAGGAAAGAAGGAAAGCAAACTCCTTGTCATTGTGACTCACACCACTGCACAAGTGAAATGAGAGAGCTGTGTTTAACCCATCACCAAAGTGAGTGTGGGCAGATTTGAGCACCCCTGGTGGAGGGAGTGGGGATGTTCCATGTTCAGTGTAGCCTGGCAGTTGGTGGATTCAAACCTGGAACCCTTTGGACACAAGTCTGGTTCTTTAACCACTGGGCCACCACTGCTCCAGAAATGCTTAAATGTCAGAGTCTAGTAAAGAAAATATCTAAGTGTCAAAAAGGCATTTTATTTTTATATTTTTGAGCTTGTCTGCAGTGGTGGCCTAGTGGTGAAGTAAGCAGACTTGGATCTGCAAGGCTTCAGGTTCCAAACCTTCAGGTTTCCTAGAATTACAGCTATTTCTACTGTAACATTAAAAAAAAAAAATCTTTTTGGTTTGTAAGCATCTGCTCCATCACCCTGGGGGGCGCTCTGGGAGTCAAAGTAAAAAAAGAGCATCTACACAACTGTAAATTTATATTTTGCCAAACTGTGCAATGATCTGAAATGAGTCAAATTTCACATTACGCCACTGAAGCCCAGGATTTTTGGCCTGAACGTAAGTGAAATACCAAGAATCCTGGGCCGAGGTGATGAATCAGAGAGCTCACCGTGACAGTCTGATGGATGAGTCCGAGCTCGGTGAACGACAGGCCAACATTACCTGCTTCACTGCATCCCTGCCAAATGTGAAGCTTCATGAAGAAGAAAAAAAAAACCCAGATTTTTTCAATTTTTGGATTCACTACACGGTGAGAAGAACGTCCAGATGTTCTTGCTTGAGGGGGAAAGACGAGCGACGTCCCCTTTGTTCTGGCATTAACTCAATCGGAGGAAAAAAAAAGTTTGTGAGAGTTTCAAACAGTGAGTGAGAGAGAAGATGTGTGAGGAAGAACACACTCACTCCCAGAGGCTTCCTTAAAGCTGCGCAGCAAGTCAGGCAGAAGGAGCAGAGATGGACGTTTCTCCTGTCTCCCCGGGTTTTCACTCTGTATCTGAATTATGGATGATATACTTAGCCTGCACTAAAAAAAGGTCAACTGGAAACCACCTCGAGAGGAAAGAGAGAGGAAAAGGGTGAGTGTTTGGCATCAAGGCCTTGGACACTGTCCTTCTCCTCACATTGTCCTCATGTGAAACACACTGTGGGTAAACAGGTGAAACAAGGCCAGTGGTGGAAGAGAAGAGTACTTCAAGGACCAGATTAACAGGAGGAACGACCACCTTCAGATCAGAGGAGGAAAAGTCAACGGTGTGTTCAGGTTTCATCTCTGCTCCGTAAATTACATCATTTTTTAACTTAAGTGGTTTAACGGCGTAGCTGATAAAAAGGCAAACAACATTTGAGGAAAGTGTAGTAAAGGTCTGAGCTATTGTGGAAATAGGGGCAGTGGTACCCACTCATCGCTGCCCCCTATGGTGGTTGGTTAAAGTGGCGTGGATCACACTGACAAGGAGTTGGCTTTCTTTCCATCATTTCCTTCCTCCCTTTTCTTCTCTCTCCTGTCTTCCTTCCTTCTGTAGCCCTTCCTCTCCTTTCCTCCTTGCTTCTCTATTTCCTTCTTCCTTTCCTTCATTCCTTCCACTACTCTATCCCTCCTTTCCCCCATTCTTCTTCTCCTCTTTTCAGCTTGTCCCTTTTTTCAGTGGTTGCCACAGCATGTCAACAATTTCCATCTCCCCTTGTCCTCTGTGTCTTCAACTCTAACTCCAACTACCTCCATGTCCTCCCTCACTGCATCCATCAATCTCATCTCTGTCTCCTACCTGGTAGCTCCATCTCTAGGCTCATTCTTCTACCAATGTATCCACTGTCCCTCATCTGAACATTGTCCAAACCATCTCAATCTCTAGCTTTTTGTCCCAAAAATAGAAAAAAACAGCAAAACAGAAGTCTGTCCTTTCCAAGTAGAAATTATTCAATGGTGAGAAAAAAATAATAACAAAGATAAATAAAAATACACCTTCTGTTTCCTTCTCCTGGTGCTCTCATGCCCAGTTAAATTATTCAGGGCCTCATGAAAAAGAAGAAGTTTTAGTGAAACAAATGTAAAGATTAGAAAATTAAAGGTGTAGGTTTATGGGACCAGCAGTAAAACCTGGTCTCTGAGAGTCTGGCTCTGTCAGGAAAACAGACGATGTACAAAGAAAAGAGGAGTAAACTTGAAAATGATGAAGTAGACAAAGATAATGGGACAAAAACAAGAGGAGAGGAGAAAAGAAGAAAGAGAATAGGCAGAGAATGGAGGGGAAAAAAAAGAGAAGAAGAAGAACAGTAGCAATACTGCAAGTAATAATCATTAAGAGTATTGACTGGATCCTATTGTGTTTGCAACAAGACATGGCTGTGCCGTCGTGGAGCCTGTGATTTAGTTTGTCCTTTTGTTTTGCACGTTGAGGAACGAGAACATCCATGAAAACTCATTAATCTTGACAGAGCAGTAGCAGAAAAGAGAAAGAGAAAATATCTTTAACCATTACAGCACTCGCTCTCTGTCTCTGTGTCTCTGTCTCTCTCTCTGTCTGTCTCACATTCTCATTTCAGGCTCTGACGCCTGAAAGACGAAGCTACAGCAAATGGAGCAGATGGATCAACGACATCACACGTGTTAAATCATGACTGTTATCAACCTACACAGTAGGAGGCGACAGGGAGTCTTCGTCTGTCCCTCTGGTTGATCTTTACATCAGCAGTGTGTAGTAAACAACATCCTTCGCACCCATAATTCAAAGGTTTGACACTGGCAGACTGAAAAAAAACACTTTGTGACTGCAGCGTCCTTACCTTCTCAGAGGAAATGGGCAAAAATCTGAAAAAGAAACAAAATTATAGCCCCAAAATGCCTCAAAATGCAAGATAATGCAAGATCTGCAAACCATGCTGCCATGTTAATATTTTGCGCTACAAACTCTAAAAAACACCTTTTTTGAACATGTCAAAATCTTAGCAAGCACATAAGGGGGGATTTTTTCCTAATCTTAGAAAAAAAATGGCAAATTTTTTTTTTTTTTTTTTCAAAATATCTCAAAATGAAAGGTTATGGTCCAAAACATGCTGCCAATATTTTGTGAGACTTACTCTAAAAATATATTATTTTTGAACATGTCAATATCTCACCAAAAACATAATGGAGGACCTTTATCTTCTCAGAAAAAATTGTCAAAAATTGGAAAAACAAGATTTGTTTCCAAAATACCTCGAGATGCAAAGTTTTGGTCCAAAACTTGCTGCCATGTTAAAAAAAAAACTGAAAAAATTTAGCACAATGTCCCTCCATCACATCTCATCCAAACTGATGAGCCGCTGTTTGTTTTTTTTAAGGACCGTCTCTGATGAGACATGATGGCATCATCAGTATTTTATGGCAGCGGCCCCCATGGCACTGAATCACCGCCTGAGACACTTCGTCTTTGGAGGTGGCTGGAGTTGTAGTTGAGGATGCAGAGGACAGGGAGAGATGGAAGTTGTTGACTCGCTGTGGCAACCCCTGAAAAACGGGATAAGCCGAAAGAAGAAGAAGAAGAATAAGATGGCACAATGTCCCTCCATCACGTCTCATCCAAACTGATGAGCCGCTGTTTGTTTTTTTAAGGACCGTCTCTGATGAGACATGATGGCATCATCAGTATTTTATGGCAGCGGCCCCCATGGCACTGAATCACCGCCTGAGACACTTCGTCTTCGTCACACTCAATCCAACACACGTTCTACCAAGATTTCAGTCTTTTCTCTGGCGTGACATTTCTATGTCCCACTTTTATCTGCTTGATTTATTGCTGCTGTTTCACCTCCACTTCTTCAAACAACTGGTCCTTATTTACAACAATGAGCAGAGAAGTTTACACACCTGCCAACAGTCAAAAATGTAAGGACTCTGCTCTGTTCTGGGGTTTGACGATGTGTGGTCCAAAGACTTACTGCTATATTTTGGTGTTGTAATAGATCATTAGTGTTTTTTATTACAACACATGGGTTTGGGCACATTTTCAAGAAATCCTGAGATGATTACTTCAGTTTTAGGGGGAAATGGATTAATTTATCAATGTTGGGAACTAAGTATTTGGACAATTTTGGTATTGCAAATGACATGTTTGGACAATGTCAGAGTCAAAGATTAAATGTTTGGCCGACGTCGGTATCGGAAATTGAGTGTTTGGACAATATTGATATCAGAAATTACGTTTTTGGACAATATCTGGATCACAAACTTAGATTAGGGACAATATTAGTATTGGAAATGAGGTGTTGAGAGAGTATCAGTATTGGAAATGAAGAGTTTGGACAATACCAAAATCAAAGGCTAAATGTTTGGACAATATCAGTATCAGAAATAAAGTGTTTGGACAACGTCAAAATCCAAAATCAAAGGTTTGGACAATGTCACTATAAGAAGTTGAGTGGTTGGACAACATAGAGACTGAAAACTATGCATACGGACAATATTAGTATTGGAAATAAGTGTTTGGACAATGTTGCTATCAGATATCAAGTGTTTGGACAATATCCTAATCGGAAATAAAGTGTTTGGTCAACATCTGTATAAGAAATAGTTTGGAAAACATCCGTTTTGAGAATTTGAGAGTTTGGACAATATTGGTATCAGAAACTCTGTGAAAACTTTTTTCCTGTTGGGTTCTGACCCACACAGCTGTGCGATGATGCAATGAAATACTTGATTAAATGTTAAATGATAGATGGATCTGCTCCGATGTGCATCTCCTGCAAGAAGGATGGAGTTTGGCTGCGACACAGGGGGCAGAGCCAAGTGGGCATCTATCACCGCAGGAGACCTGCTGTCAAATAGAAAAGCACAGTTGTGAGTCATTTTTCAGGAACACGGTCAATACAGGCAATCATCACGGACACGCCTCTCACATCGCCATCAGCCACTGAACACTGCGACGTTTCTGAGGGAAACGCTTTTAACCCAATCTCAGCAGAAAAGGATTGTGTTTGAATACATGCTCAACACAAACAGGAGCCATAACATTGAACCACTGCAGTAAAAATAATCTTCAGAAGTACTGGTGGACAGGAGACGCAGTACAGACAACAGACAGATGTGGTTCAGAGGCTGCAAGAAGCGACACCAGGAGAGGACAATCAGACGGGGACAAACCATAGATATTGAACTTTTCTTTTAAGTTTGTGTGAACGCTGGTTCAGCTGTCCATTCAAATGGTTGTTGTATTTATTCCTTTAATGAGATTATTTAGATAAGAAATGGAAAATGTTAAGTTTCTGTCTGATGTTCCTTAAGTTAAGAAACATTAATTATGATTTGAAACGTCAATGATGACTGTCTTCAAGGTTTGAATGGAGTACTACTACTACTACTACTACTACTATTACTATCACCACTACTGCTGCTATTAATACTACTGCGACTACTAATACTACTGCTACTACTACCACCACCACTAGTGCTATTACTAACTGTGACTATTATTACTACTGGTACAACTACTAACTGTACTACAACTGCTACTTAATAATAATAATAATAATTCTTCTACCAGTGCTAGTACTACTGATACTATTATAACTGCTACCAGTGGTATTAACGCCGCTAACTCTTTTACTAGTACTAATTAATGCTACCACTTGTACTGCTACTATTAGTACCATTATTACAGCTACTACTATTTCTACTGCTCCTGTGAATAGTATTACTAATGGTATTACTACTAATCGTACTATTACTAGTACTACTGCTACTCCTACAACTACTAGTCTTATTACTGCTTCTACTAGTAGTAATGCTGCTGCTTCCATAACTACTAGGATTAGTATTATTACTGCTACTACTAGTAGTTATTCCAATGCTATATACTAGTACTACTGCTACTACTCCTACTGACTAAAGCTTTTCAAGAGCGTTGCAGAATACCACAGAGTAGACTTG
>JAFBJS010002161.1:231140-352143 GCA_016785265.1 Paraplagusia blochii | reverse complement strand
TTTGTATATTCAGACTTTTTATATATATATATATATATGTATATATATATATATATATATATACACATATATATATATATATATATATCGGAGTGTTTGGCATTTGTTTGCCAGGAACTGGACCTTGACCAGGATAATGTTTAGCATCATCACGGCGCCAATAGTGAAACGAAGCAAATTTCAGCAGAAACATCTGCTGAGTTCAGCAGTTATTGACCGTATTAGCATCACTGTAGGCTGAGACCCACACACACACACACACCGTTCACTGCTGTTTCACGTACACATGGCTGCACTGATAGTATAGTTTCAACGCAGTCTTTATTTTTACGTCAAATCTTGTTTTGTCTTTTCTGCTCATATATCTGAAGCAACAACAACAGTAAACTTTACCCAAATAAACAAACACTTTGACGCTCTTTTCTTCGGTTAATATCACTACTATTTGAGTCCATTTTTTAAAATTGTCTCTTCTCATGAGTAGGTTCTGACACCAAAAGACAGAAGAAAATAAATTAAAATCCCATCCAGGATGTTGTCATGTGAAAAATAAGTTACTTTTTCCTTCACCGTCCACGGTCGAGAACATCTATACTCTTTGTGCACTACGCAGGCAATGTTCAAATCTTTGTGCAACAAGTCTTTTTTTTTCTTGTTGCTGATAGAAACCTATAAAATAAATAAGTCAATCATGATGCACTAAGGCAATATTGGATGGGATCTGTATCTTAAGATACTTCTGTGTTATCAAAAGAAGATTTTGAGACTTCATTCCATCCTCTTCATTTTCTTCTTAATAAAGAGATTTTGACATGATAATATAATAATGATGACCTTTTGATTTTTAGACATACTGCTGTACAAATAAACATCTGGTCCAGAGGAGCTGGTGTGAAGCAAAATGTGTTTTTGACTATTTCATATTTCTAAAGTTGGACAGACCTGCGATCAATCCTCAATCCTGGACAGATGATTGTCTAAAAAGCTGCCGTCTTGTTTTCTTGGCAGCTACTTTGTGGCAGAATCCCCGTCTGGCCTCATGCTGAAGGGCTCCAGGCGCTCGCTCTCAGGCAGCATGTTGTTGAGACGCTCCATCAGAGGTATGGTCTGGTCGATTCCCATCTGGATTCGTCTCAAGATCATGGACATCTCATTGACCTTCTGGATCTGCTCGGCGTACTTGGCAAAGCGTTTCTGGCGCTCCTGCATGATGCTGAACAAGGTTTCCACGGACAGGTCCATCTGGACAGAAACAAAGACAGACAGACAGAAGTGTCACCTTGGAGAGAAGCATAAGTGAGAAAAAGATCACAACCTTAACAAAGGATAAATCCAAATATAGAAAGAAAGCCTAGAGTTTGAACATGTTTTAAGTTTTTTTATTACCATGGTAAGTTAAACTAAGGAAATCAGCCACTAGGGGGCACAAGAGTTTTTAATGCTGGTCTTAATTTTGAATAAATAGTGTGGGATTCGTCAGGAGGAGCCTGTGGCATAAAAACCTTGGCCAAAACAAAAATGCCAGTCAGCAAAACCACTTCCATATCTGATCAGTTGCATAGAGGACAGTGTGAGATGGAAAACATTGATTTTCTGTGGCAACCCTTTAATAAGGGACAAGTTAAAGAAAAGAAAGTTATCCACCAGCTCCCAGGTTGCCAATGGTTACACTGAGATCTGCACCGTCAAGATCCGGAAAACCCCCAGTAGCACATATCACTCCAAGGATTTCCTCACCTCTTTTATTCTTTTAACCAGGGCATTCTGGTCAAAGGCCACCGCCTCAGCACACTGGTGTAAATGGTCCTGGTATCGAACACAGAGCTGCAGAACCTGAGCTGCGTCCAGACGTTCCAGACACACGGTGCTGGGGGAGGTCTGACCACTCAGCACTCCTGAGGAGAGAGAGAGAGAGATTTAAGGTTTTTTTATGGTCATGTTGGAACACTGTTAGACCGGACAACAAACATAGCACTGCTTTATTATTGCAATTAGCTGGACACAGGAGCTGACAGAACGGCTCTAACTCTCCAAGCTATTTAGGGAGAACGCCTACAAAACAGCCTGGAATAATTTTCCACTCACTAACAAACTGCTAATGAGCTGCAGTGTGGAAGGATGGTGAAAACGACCAAGTTGGGAACCGGTGGAAATGAGAAGAGTCAGCAGAGTCATTGGAGACCAAGGCCAGAGGAGGAAGATGCACATGATAAAAAAGGTAGACTCACACCCACACACATATATATATAGATAAATGGATATCTATATATATGTATATATTTCTATTTATATACATGTATGGTATAAAGGAACCCCACCAATGCAAAGTTGCTAGGAAAAACAGGGAAAGGCTTAATAACTGTCTAAATTGAAAGAGAAGAAGTTTCATTTTTTTCTATGCAGAGGACATAAACTCACCACATAATAACTACCAATAGCCCACCAAAAAAAAAAAAAAACATAAATACCCACCAACAAACTGTGGCAGATAAAAACTTTCAGCAGGGTCACAAACTAGAGGCGAGATGCAAACAATTGTTTTACTTATAACTGGAATCATACAATGTATGTGAATCAGTTGACAAGAAACATTAAAAATGAAACATGCAAGACAACACAGGGATATTTCCTATTTTATTGGAAAAAAATATCCTCCATTAAACAAAGTTATTTTATGATTAAGCAAAAAGTTATTTACACGATCTTATCATGCACTGTTACTGTAATAACTGTATTTTCACATTACCTTTCAACAGTGGCTGGAAAGTTGGTATTTCCTGAAGCTTGATGACGTCAGGATCATTGTGTATATTCCTCAGTGACTGTGTTCCCTGAGTCACAACAACAATATCATCCATCTTTGCCTTTTGCTTTGCTGGCGATGGGACCACTGAAATAAATGATAATGTTAATATAGAATCACAAACAACACATATTCTACATTCAAGGTTCAGTTTTAAGTCAATATTTTTGCTGGTTAGTGTACACATGCTGTTAACCAACATAAATTACACGTTATATTAAATTAAAAACATAGTAAAAATGCCAAGCCGCCGTACCTGAAGAGCTGTAGTCGGAGTGTTTATGCTCCGATTCGCTACTCTGTTCAGCCCCCATTGTTTATTAGCTTTCTTCAATGTTTTTCAAAAATAATCTAATGGAAAAGGACAATTTTTCCAAAACAATGCGATGATAAACTGTATGCAGAGTCACACGGACATCCTACGAACCCGGCTTGACAGCAGAGTGAACATGTTGGCAGGAGAACAGCGAACAGGGAAGTTAGCCTAATGAAGATTCCGTTCCCGTCTATTGTTCATAGTTTACAAAAACACAACGAACCCCGTCATTTTATCTCCTGATGGTGCCGCACAATTCTATACACAAAACACAATAAATGGCCAACAATATTTTACGACACCAGCAGACAAAGCACAACTTCCGTAAATACTGGTCACGCGGTCTTCTGTAGGTGAAAACCCGTAGAACAAACTCACTAGCGCCCCTATCGCACCGGCAGTATTCCCAGTCGATAAAAAACGTTTTTCAAGTAGGTACCAAATGCTGGTGTTAATATATAAATTAAACTGGCATCATGGCATTATTTACGGAATTATTTTTTGAAAAATAAATCAACAGTAAAATTGTGACATTTCTGATAATTTTAAGTAGTACCACGTTTGAACAGCAGATGGCAGCGTAGCAGTGCAACGTGCCTTAAACAATGTCTGTTAATTTTATTTGTTTTAAGTTTCCAGAAAATTCTATTCTAAATGACATTTAACACATGGAAATTCTAGGCTTTTTTCCTAATGAAGGAAGAAAATCCAGCCTCTATCATTACTATTACACAATTAACAATTAACACTCAGGTTGAATATACAGTAAAAGTATTTATTAAGGTAAATACTTACAACAAATAAATAAATATTTTAAACTATTAAAGTACAGAAAAATAATATTTTAAATAACTTATTTTTTTCACGTAGCCATGCTCAGTCTGGGGGCATCGAGAATGACATTGTTTTTAGTGGCATCCAGTTGATTGTACTCTTCAATCAGGGAGGTTAGGGAGGTGACGGCCTCTGAAAAGAAGCTCTGCTCCATGCCTTGTACGTGAAGGTAGTGATGTAGATGAGCCTTCAAGCCACACAAGACGGTAGAGTTAAGAGTCATGTGGTTTAAATATACTCTTTAGTATTTTGTAAACCAGCAATCTTGTAAAGTTTCTCATGTTAAGTACCTTCTTCCTGTAGAGCTTGGTGAAACGTTCTCTCAAGTCAATGAACCTGGACTTGACACAGGTGTTGTTGGCCAGAGCCAACAGAGAATGTGAGTGACCCACAGGAGGAACTGAACACAGACCGGTCTTCCAGCCTTCTTGGTTCCAGGAGACAAAGGGAAGTGATGGTCTGAGTCTAGAGGACATGAGATGTGAGAGAATACTCTACTACGTTGTACTATTTGTACAAAGAAGAAGTGAAAACAAAAGGTTTATGTGGCACTAATCACGAAACACAAATGGACAAACACAGAGAAAGTAGTGGAAGCATGAAGTAGAGATTTAGTTTAGTTGGAGAAAGTGTAAAACTCCGACCTCTCAATGTTCCTGCGCAGGTCAGACACTTGCACGTTGCCCCTCACGATGAGGGCACAGGCCAGGTAGAGGCTGTGTTTGGGGTCAGCTCTGATCAACTGGTGGTCTTTACTAAAGGCATCACTGAACATCTGGTCCAGTCTGGAGGGCAGAGAGGGTGGAGACAAAGCAATTTGATTTTAATCAAGCAAAAATAATCAAGGTTTTAAAAATGCTAAACGTACTTTCCTAAAAAGTGGAGAGGTATTTATTTATTTATATATTGTATTAAAGCAATATTGTGTCAAACCTGGGGTCTGGGAAACCAAATGGGGCCCATCAAGTTATCGTGTAGGGCCCAAAGGAGCTAGAAAAGCACTCACTTTTTAATAAAATCCTGAAGTTTTGCTGATTTTTTTTGTTAGACACCAACAGAAGCATGGTTTCACCGTCAATAAAGAAAATCACAACATAAGCCACATTTTAACTGAATTACCAGCCTTGTGGAGACAATTCTAGACCAATAATCAAAGCCCACCTTCTTGTCGGGACATTGACATCAGCCAGTGTGTAGAGCGGAGTGAGGCTGGGCACTAGGTAGTGTAACCGAGGGAAAGGCACCAGGTTCATGGCGATCTCGTTCAGGTCCATGTTGAGGGAACCTTCAAAGCGCGCTGAACTAACGCAGGAAACGGAGAAGATTTCAGAAAGAGAAGATTAAAGCAGCATCTATGGCCAGATATCCCACAATTCACCTGGTTATGTTGAGCAGCAGGTTGGCGACAATGTTATTCATAGCATCGAATGGTTTCTCTGCTCCGCTGGCTCCGCCCTGTCCTGAGATGATGGTGCTGTCTTTTTTGATTGTTGGCCCCGACATCCCACCATCAGACATGTGTTTGATCTTATTTACAATGTCAACCAATGACTGTAGAGAGAGACGATCACAACTGATGAAGATGAAGAGTAAATACCCTGATGTCTGTATCTTATATTGATATTTTAGATATAAACACCTGGTTTTCCACAGGAATCACACAGTCTGCATGTTCTGTCAGCTCATTCATGGCCAGGACGCTGTTGTAAGGTGAGGTGATGACATCATCCTCTGCAGACGGGTAGACCGAGGTGACGATTCGACAAACATCTGGGAACTCCTCCTCTAACAAGCTCAACACTCTGGTACCCAGACCAGAACCGGTGCCTTAAATGTTTGAGAAGAACAACAAGAAAAACCTTTTGTTTTAATAAAAACAGTTTACATCTTGGTCTCCTCTCAGCTATTTTTTTATCAGGTTGTCGTATATGGAGCCATTTATGTCAAAAGTCCTAATTGTATATACTCACAGATTGATTTCTATATAGAAAAAAGAATGAAGGACTAAGATTTTGTCCATTACCTCCTCCCATTGAGTGAATGAGGAAAAAGCACTGCAGACAGTCACAGTGCTCCGCTGCCTTTCGAAGTTTCTCCACTATCTGCTCCCTGTAGGCTGAGCCGTAAGTCATGTGACCAACAGCCCTGGACAATGACGAAGAAGAACATCAGGTGGCGTTAGGATGAATGTTTATGTACACAACCTATTGTTAGTTACTGGTTTGGTATCATAAAGTTTTTAGTAATAAAAACAAAAGAAATGTACTTTTTCTTAATGATGAGGGTGAGGCTGAATTAACTCATTTTACTGCTTCATTATCTAATTTTTGCTCCTCCTCAGCTCATGCTGCAAGGACATCACTTTTTTAGAGTGTTACTTCTTGTTATATCTTGGTAGAGTATATTTGTTCAGGAGGAAAAAGTAAATATTTTCAGAGATGCAACTTGTTTTGATGTTATTCTACTTAGTATTACATTTTTATTATAACTAATACGTTTTCCAGAAAAAGCTTCTTTCTCATGTGGTTTCTTTATGTCCCTCAAGTTTGTAACACTGACTTTAACTGTTGCTTCTTCAGAAGACGAACAGTAACTCTGTTTTATTTCTAACCTATCGACTCAATATCACTTTGTATCTTTGTGTCTTTTTCTAAAAAAATAAATAAATAACTGTATAGAATACAGTCCAATATCAATATTGTTAAAACTAAAATAATAAGTCTGGAAATTGCTTGAATAATATTGAGATTATTGTCAAGTCAATAATCGGAAAAATGAGCAACATTCTTATTCTTCTTATATATTGTAATATTGTAAATAAATAAGTCTGTTCTCTTCAATATAGTAGGCTGATGATTGTTGGTGTTTTTATCTAAAACAAACCTCATGAACCTGAACAGCTTCACAGATTGAAATGTCAACGGGTCAGTGGAAAGGAATGTTGGACACATATGTTACAAACTAATGTGTGCAGCAGTTGCTGCTGGTCATGTGATCCTCGCTGCTGCACACTGTGTCTCTCACCAGTTGTTGCCTGAACCCGACACGTCTGTGAGGAGCTGCGTGCTGTCGAACACCTCCCTCAGTGGACCCTGGAGGATCTCGTTGACCACACCCTCCTCCATGTCCACCAGCACAGCCTGGTGATTAAGGAACTGTTATCATGTGGCCACTTTGATCTTACATCCATCACTAGAGGTTTTTTTTTAGGACTGGCGTCGTAATTTTTATGTTGCGTTTGTTGCAAAGTCTGTGAATTATACTGTATATTTGTATAATATAGATAATGGTTTGGTGCCATATCTCCCCATTATGTGTATTTTTTTTATTTTGCTGGAATAAAAATACTACTACGTCTGACAGTGCAATTTAGGCTGGAATAACATTATGATTATGTCAATTGTGTCTATTAAAAATGGCAAAAAAGAGCAATATAAACACCAGAAAAAATACAAATATAAATATACAAAATATCTTGTAGCTGTTGTGAGGTACAATCATAATTCTAGTAATAACTGGTTTGAATATATCAACATGGATTGATTGGTGACTAAAGAAGACATTGTTTACAATGTAGAACAGGCCATTTTACAGAAACTGCTGGAAAGAATTATTTTCTGTTTTTCTGGGAAAATCATCCTAGTTTATAGGTGTTGATTTTTTTTTGTCTTACTTACTCTGGCCTTAAGATGTTGTATTTTCCCTCCCACAGCACAGCCTCCACTATCACCTCCCCTGAAGAAATACAAAAAGAAACTGCAATAAAAGACAAAATTGTGAATGAAAAGTAAAGGTACAAAGTGAGCATGATTACCGGGAGTCCACATTCCTGAAGAAGCTACTGAGGGCTTCATCATACACCCCTTTCTGAAAAAAGAAACAAATCAGAGAACAACTCAGTGTGTATTCAGTCCAGAGGGTCGTACTGAGGGGCTTAAAAAACTCAAAAGTTTTTAATACTATCAGCAATAACTGCAGCCAGTGGTAAAACTAAGTAATAAAACAATAAAACAACAAACCTCCTAAACTTGTTCTGTATCAAAGTACATCAAGTACAGTATCATGTCACAAATGTTGGACACATTGTTGTGTAATTAATGAAATCATTACAATGGCTTTTTACTGTCGTGTGTGAAGTGAACAATGGCCTATTTTAATCATTTACAGGGTTTTACAACATGTTCTGACAGGAAACCTGAGATCACAGTTAAGTCAACAGAACATGGACATAAGAGGAGGTTCTCAGATATTACCATCTTTGACCATTGTAATTAGAATATATTAAAACCTCAGTCTCTAACTTTTTACAAACATAACGATCACCAAGATTGGAGGGATGCATTACATTGGTACTAAACATGTGCAGTTAGTCTATGTTGTTATTGCATTCATATTTTATTTCTTCTTTTCCTTTCATCATGTCCCTTTTTCAGGGGTTGCCACAGTGAGTCAACATTTTCCATCTCACCCTGTCCTCTGTATCTTCTACTCTAACTCCAACTACTTCCATGTCCTCCCTCACTTCATCCATCAATTTCATCTTTGTCTCCTACCTGGTAGCTCCATCTCTATGATCATTCTTCTACCAATGTATCCACTGTCCCTCCTCTGAACATGTCCAAACCATCTCAATCTGTCTTCTCTAGCTTTTTCTCCAAACCTTCCTGTCTGTGTTGTCCCTCTCATCACCTCATTCCTGATCCTGTCCATTCTTGTCTCTTTTACTTCCCTACTCCAACTCTGCCTCCTATCTTCTCCATCCATCATGGCTGATCTCACAACTGTCCTGTAAACCTGTCCCTTCACCTTAGATGACTCTATTCTATCACAGATCACTCCTGACTCTTTTCTCTTGTTCCATCCTGCCTGTCCTCTATTCTTCTCCTCTCTCCCATGGTCTCCACTGCTCTGAACAGTTGATCCTCAGTATCTAAACTCCTGCACCTTTGCCACCTCTGCTCCTTGTAACCTCACAATTCCATGGTTCTGACTTATAACCCAAACGGAAATGAGGGGACATGTACTAGGTTTTTTAGCAGGACAGTTCTGTCCTCTACCTTGAGAGAACTCACGAGAGAACTTGAGAAATAAGTATGTATTCACATACTTAAACATAGTTTTTTTTATTTTTTAACAATATGTGACCTGAAGCTGCTGTATTGTGTTGTGTGACTTTAACAAAAGTAAAGTTGTGTTGGTCAGGACAACATTTAAACTTACTTTGTTGACATGAGCGTGTTCACGCAAAGCCAGGTCCCAAAACCTGCATCCCACCTGGTTCCCACACTGTCCCACTGAGGAACACGAGCGTCAGCATTGAGTCAAAATTAAGTTTCCAGTCAGTTAATGTAGCTGTCAGTGAGCTAGGCTAACATTCGTTAAACGTCTGTTTTTTTTACTCACCCTGAACAACAACTGACTGCGTCATTACGGCAGCCTGTCGGTGGAATATATCTTTATACACTGACTGTACAGACACTCACGTTATACTTAATGTTGACATCTGTCCATAAGTGACTGTAAAAAGAAACTCAAAACTATCTATTCTTGAGATACCCGCCTCGGCTTTTTCTATTGCCTTCTACGACAGTTCAGCCACGGTTTGGCACACTGCTGCCACCGTCGGCTATAACGCGCACTGCAAGCAGATTAATTGTCTCCTTTTCCCCCAAACATATATTTTGTCTTACATCAGTGCGGTTAGTATATTTTTAAATGATATTTTTATCACATTTTATAAACCAGGAGTTCATTTAATTCACTATTTTTCTTCTTGCTAAAACTAATACGTTTAACATTCAAGTTTGTTACATAATTCAAAGAACTGTTGTGATTATTTTTATGGTAGTTTTGCATGTCTGTAGCAGTGACTTGGGGAATAAATAAAAGAAAAAAAAAAATAAATAAATATATATATATATATATATAGTTACCCCTGCCCTTTGCTTGTTTCTTTATTCAACAGCAGACGTTTGTGATGGAAACACATTACACAAGTTGAAGTCTTTTTAAAGTTTTAATATAATTAAATTAAAACACCAGTACAATATTAATTAGAAAACAGTGATAGTAATTCCCATCTTTAAAAACTATAAAAAATAACTATCTCTCCTTGGTTAGTTCCCATTTTAGGCTACATATTTACAAAAGTAACAAGGTACTGCATCCGATGTCAGTTTGTATTTCATCACATTGTGAAAACACAATCACAAATATAATCACACAATATAGCCACACACTATGAGCTTTACTACTTCTTCAAAACAGAGAGTTTCATTTGGAAGTTGGCTCTCATGGCTGAAACAAGAATGAGTTTCAATACAATAGAGAGGTTTCAGTCCTGCTGAAACCAGGTATCAAATATCATTATCCTCTATTGTGCTATTAGTAGAGATAATGGCTTCTTTATTCTTCTTTCCTGCTGGTATTTGGTGTAAAACTATTTTGTTTTTCTAACTAGGCCTTTGTTTTACTGCCGTGCTGCTGCAGCCAGGTCAGGTTCAGTGATAGCGGGGGAAGTGAAGGTGACCCGGACGTCCCGAGGGTAAAAGCCCTGGAGAACTCCATCCACTACAACGTCTGGAAGATCTACGACACAGGAGTCAAGATCAATTCTCTGCTATGTGAGAAGATACATCAATCTGAAATGTCGTCTGGAGTCAGGAGTGTCCTTCTTACCTGACGTATACTCAGAAATATAAGGATCCCGGAAATAACCCAAGACTCGTTGATATGTAAAACTAAGTAGAAAAAAAAAATAAAATATTATAACTGTGAATTAAGGGACTGTGTGAACAGCTTGTAAAATCAAAATAAACAAAAGGATTGAATTCACATATACTGATACTCTTTAATATTCACTTGGTTTAATACTGTTGTTGACATATAAAGAAACTTACTTTTAAAAATATTTTTTCTCTATATATATTTATATATTTATTCCTGAACACATACAGTATGTTATCCTAGTCAAACAATATCTCTATTGTAAAAAAAAATAGAAATTTCTTACTTGTCATCCTGACTGTCCAAATCATCCAGTGACCTGAGAATTAAAACGCAGCATTTAGATCAACCTAGAAACAACAGCATATTCATCTGGTGGTTGAAAATCTACTGTTGAAAATCTTTTCTCTTTACTTACTCCATGCTGCTCATCTTGTTTCCGGTGTGAAAGTGTCTTAGATGGAGAAAGTCCAGCAGAACCTGTGGAACATCTTCATTTTGGTAGATGATGTCCTGGTTGACAAAGAGACATAGATGTAAATAAAAATCCTAACATTGAAACCTGAGATCGACACCGAGATCATATTTGAGGTATTTTGAGAGAAAGGAGTGAAAAAAAATCCTTTGTATTGTCATTGCATGTATATAAACAAAATAAAATTGTAATTTGAGAACCTATTCCTGAGGAGCAGTGGAGGATACTAGAATTGAGTGGGATTTCAACATGACTCTTCTGATATAATCTTGATTTGTATCTGTCTTATTTCTACTGACATTCTCCTTTACCAAATGTAACACTAGTGAAATAATTATAAATTATAAATAATTATTCCATCAATTTAATTCATAACAAAACTGAGACTTGAAAACAAAATATCTCAAACATAGATTTGATGTCGTAATTATTTAGGAGTAACAGAAATATAACAAGTGGAGACATTTACCTGGATGTATTCTTCTAACTCCTGCATCCTCTGTTCCAGGGGTTTGGTCCTGAGATGAGGATTCCGTTTACTGGGAAAATCAGGAGTCTGAATGATCTTCCTGAGCTGCACATAAGACAACAACCAGTAGTTCAGGTTAGAAAAATTATACAACAACATTGATTGAAACAAATATTTGTCAAACTTTTAGAATTCAACTATTCCAGGTTAATATAATGTGTGCAGATTAAAAACTCCTGGTTTATGGGACATCCTCCAACTCTTACTGTTTACATGTGACAAACAGTGGCAGAATGTATTATTGACATAAGCATGGGTGTGGTGCATGGTTGGAATATTCAAGATTGAAGACACTGTCACTTTCTTTATTGTATGGATTATTATAAAGAACAGGCAAAGGAAGGACACAGGATACTGGTGTTGGTAGATTGGTAGAAGAATGATCCTAGAGATGGAGCTACCAGGTAGGAGACAGAGAGAAGATTGATGGAGGTAGTTGGAGTCAGAGTAGAAGATACAGAGGACACGGGGGGAGATGGGTAAGGATGGTTCACTGCGGCAACCCCTTAAAAAGGGACAGGCCGAAAGGAAAAGAAGAGGATATTACTAAGCAAAATAATCTCCAGATTAGAACGAATGCCAAATTTGTGTAAACTCCAGGAGTTTAGGATTTACAGTATAATAAAAAGCATTCATTTTCTACATGTAAACAGCTTTAGGCGTATGAATAAGCCAGTAAAGGGCATTTGACCATAAAAAGTAAACTATTTTCAGTCTTTTAAATCTTTTTAACTAAACAGAGTCAAAACAGTAATGAAGAAAATCATTGAACATGTGTTGAGTAGCGTCCAGGTTTGTGTTGACATACTTTTCTGTGCAGAGCGTGGAACTCACTACTTCTTCTCAGGACATAATGTTTCCTCTCATTGAACAAGACTTCAACTCTGAAGAGCTGAAAAACAAAACAGAGAAAAATGAATCCTGGCAGAGTTGGCAGTTCATTTAAACCAGCTTAAATAATACATGAAGCAGAGGAGACTGATGCCTCTTCAGAATAAAAGCAACAGCCAGATATTTAACAATGTTATCTCAGTCATTTAGGGCAGACAAGTCAAACTCAGGCCCGGGGCCAAATCCGGCCCGTGGTGTAGACATATTTGGCCCACTGTATCATATGAAATGTACCATGTAGTTAGCCCACTAGTATATAGTATAGTATAGTATTTAGTGATTTGGGGGGCATAATGAGAGTCATTATCATTGTCCGTCACATTGTTATCTAAGCATGTTCATAAATGCAGTTGTTGACCTGTTTAAGATTCAAAGCGTTTATTGTCATATGTACGGTTAGAAAACAGGTTTTTCGTTACAATAAAATTTACTTTGCCGTCTACTTCCGTCTACTCAGAATGTCACAGAAGAATTAGCTAAGAAAAAGTTGGAGAATCATCTGAGAAAGAAAACTAAGGACACATCATATGTATAATGGATATTTGCAGTATTTGCAAATGTGTTCTATACACATTTGCAAATAATGCAACTATCATTAGTTTGTCCTTAGTTAGTCCAAAAATCCTTCGTTAGTCCAAATTAATGTCCACGGAATGAATGTGGAAAAGTAATTTCCACTGTGTTTAGTTGCAATTTTTTTTTTACAGTCAGTGGTTGCAGAGTAAATAATTCGACTAGTTTATTTGGTGAAATGCTGCCTCCTGGAGTAAGCATTGAAACAAGAGACCGAAGCAAGTTCTAAAATATTTATGTTTTAATGTTATTTATCAATACAAATCATAGATTTTCATAGATAACTATAAACACAACAATCGGTTAATCGATTGTAACTTTCCTTCAGTTTTCAGTGCTGTGGTTTTTCCTGCACCACCAGGATGTCAACCAGTGCTGACGTCACTTTCAATGCAGGTATGAAGTACAGATTCACCTGAGTGGAGACTCACCTCCACTACCAAAACAAACCAGTGCAGTACAGAACAGTACAGCAAACGACCGGTCACGACTTTCGATTATTCGGCAAACAAAATCTCACTGTATTTGAAAACAGCGCGAAGTTTCGGGCAGATGCAACAGCGCCCTCACCTTTTTCGACTTTCCCGACTCGTCCACTTCCTTCTCCATCGACGGTATGGACACTTCGATCATGGCGGAATCTTCATTCGACACAGTACGACAGAAGAGACAGTCGGACACCGGTGTGAGACCCACCGGGAAAATGAGGCAGAGACACAGGGACACAGACGCTCGGTGTGGTGGTGGCACAGAGTCAGTTCTCCTCCCCCTTCTTCCCTCTTCTACTCCACCCACGAACTAATTGGACGAAGCGTGAGACGCGTTCAGGGACACAAACAGCGACCGTCCACTGCTCCCCACAAGAGTTTCTGAAGTTCAGCTAAATATATTAAACCCAGCTGTTTTTCTCCCCATGTTAACTTAACTCTGGTTCATTTTATTTTATTTTTTTCAAGTGCGGCGTTTGCATTAAAATGAATACACAAGTATTTCAAAGTAAAATAAAAAATTAGAAACTCCTACCCTGAACGCTCCGTGTGAGGTGTTTTACATGAGGCAGCATTCCTGGGCGTGTGTGGACACATTGTAAACACACCGCTACACTTGGAAAAAGTTTTACGTATGACTTTTAAAAAGTGTAAAAAGTTTAATTTCATTGATTAAAAAATATAATTTTCCTATTAAAGGAATGATGCAATGATTGCTCAGAAAGAAGAAGAAAAGAAAGACGTGTAGTATGTACAAAAACATATGTCGAGATACGAGATGTTTTGGGTTTTTTTCCGATATCTGATTTTAACAATAATATCCTTGATTTTCTGAAGAGTACATCTGTCTGTCTGTCTGTCTGTCTGTCTGTCCAATCACTTAATATACTATTGTGATATCAACAATAAGTGTTTATGCAGTTTCAATATTAACATGTAAGGATCCAATGTGAACAAACATGTTGTTATTCCATTTTTCCCCATTTTATGGAAAAAAACAATTATAGGACATCCCTTAAGACAGCTAATGTTGAACTTATTTGTACTTAATGAATGAAAATGGTAAATTGACAGCAAATGCAGTCACTAAGTAACTTTCAAATGCAGGTTCACTTCCCAAGGCTCAAAGCCTAGTAAAAAAAAGTGAAATTTAAACATACCAAAAAAAACGGATGTAAACCCATAGACTTAGAGCCAAGCTCTGCTCACTTCCTCTCAGTGTTTGGAAGACAACTCCAACCTTGTCCATATCAGGAAATGCAAGGAGGACAAATGATCACATTGTTCTAAATATTCTCCAACTAAACATTTCTTTCCAGTGTTTTCTTTTTTTTTCTACATTCCCATTCCATAAAAACATGAGATCCCGAGTGTGGATCTGAACCAGAGTCACATGCTCCGTCTGGAGCCTTTCATCATGGGATTTATATTTTTCCTTTCCCTGTGGGTTCCCTGCTCGGGGAAGTTTGAGCTGACACAGGAGCTGACCCACGAAAACACACATGAGGAAGTGGGACCTGCAGTGGGCACAGATTATAACCAGTTAAAAATAAAACACAAATCTGCTGCGTCATCTCTCTCCTATGATTAAAAGCATGGACACTCACTCAGCAGTTGCACCTCTTACTCATTGACAAGCTGAGGTTAGTCACAGTGAGCGACTCTGACACCAGACTTGTTTGGCCACTGTGTGCAGTATTATGAGTCATGGATGTCAAACTGGAACAAAAAGTGAAGTAACAGAAGATAGTATTTATTGTTATTATTTTATTTATTTTCACCTTTTAACTCATATCAGTTCCCAGAATTTGAAGGGGAGCAGTTGGGTCAGGAGCAGATTGGTGGAGTGTTTGTGTGAATGGAATGGTCATGGAGACTGCTGCCCCTACCATAACTTCCAGTGGGCTCACAGAAAGACGTACAGCAGTGAGATGTGGGTGGCAGTTGTGGAGACTGCTGTCCCTGAGACCAGGTAATGGATAAGAAAATGAAGATGAATGGATAAAGATAGATGTTGAATATTTTTTCCGTGTTTATGTCACAAAAAGGGAAGTTTTGTTTTCTAGGGGGCGGTGTAATCCCACCATAACTGAGTGTGAATCTGAGTCAGAACTGTGTCAGAACATTTCCTTCTGTGTAGAGTTCCAGGAACTGTCTTTGAAGACCATAACATTCTTCTTTACATCATCTAAAAAGTTCTGCATGCTTTTGTTATTTTTCTCTTGTCCTGAAATACATACAAAAATAGAGAGAGATGTGTCTCAGCCTGATGTAATCCATTAAGTGGACTGAAGCAATTACTAACATTTCAATATATTACATTTATTTGTCATTTTTTATCTTCAGTATTTGAAAAAAAAACTATTGTTTTGCACAACATAATATGTCCCCCAGGAACCCTTGCTCAGTCTACTGCTGCACCATCTGTCTCCACCATCTGCTGACAGATCTGTCCAACAGCCGCTTCAAAGTGGACAAATATATATTTCATTAGGTGAGACTTTAATTTAGCTTCTTAAATCTGTTTACTTGTCTTGTCTAAAGTAATGTTTTCATCATGACAATGCTGTCTTCGTATACTATTGTGTTGAATGAAAAGATTGGGAAAAAAATAACTTTTAATTCATATTAAGCCAGCTGCCAAAACATGGAACAATTATTTTCATTTTAGAATTAATTATTTTTCACATTTTTACACATTGCTGTTTGTGAGTCAATGACATTTTAACATATTTGAGCACTGTTAAGTATAGTTTGGAAGACAGATAGAGACATGTCATCCAAACTATCCAACTTGACTGTCTCACTGATGGACATTCCTGCAGGTCTGAGCAGCGTAATGCAATTTGTCTGAGCTTCGGCTGGAATGAAAGAAAGCTTTGTTAGTCAGAATAACGGAGTTACTGACGCATTCTACAGTTTCAACTTGGTTGATGCTTAGTGAAGATTTTGACTTGCTTTTTCTTCTTCTTTTCCTGTTGCCTTGACCCTTTATCAGGGGTTGAAGATATTGACTACTACTAGTGCTACATTACGTGAAATAAATCAATCTCATCATCTAGTCTGGATGGTTCACTGCCAACTCAAGTCACAATTAAGGATTATAATAAAGTTTGGAGTCTATTCTCCTCTATAAATGGATCTGCAACTGTGGTGTTGGGTCGAGACTGCACAGCTGATACTCTGACGCCCCCTAGAGACAACGAGTGATACAGTCACCGTGTCGGGAGCAGCAGGAATAAGGTTCACAGCAATTGAAGGACTGGAAGAACATCATTTATTTCCAGTGTTTCGTTCATATAGTGCTTTTATTTAATTCCACATATTGTATTTTTCAGGAACATTACATTTCTGTTATGGAATTTATGTGATACATTTTTATCATATTGATAATCAAATTTAGTCTTAGAGAGCCTGAGCTAAGGTGAACCTTTTTTAATATTTATTTTTTTTGTTGTTCATTCGGCCCTTAGATCTATCTTTCTAAAGAAGATTATCATTATATTTCTATTTCGTTGTATTTTCGTTCGTACGTTACATACAAAAAATATATAATTACTGTATAACAACTGTATATAACTACTGTAAATAATAAAATACATTGTCCTTTAAATAGACAAACCATTTAATTCCCTAATTTTTTTATGAATAGTTTTACACATTTTAAGACAAGGTCTAAGTGTATCCGACACAAACTGTGTTCGTACAGAATGTATGTGTACTTTACGTGAACATATGAAAACATTGAAAGCATGTAATATTATATTTATACATTTAACGGTTTATTACCACTTCAAATTAATACTAAAATGAAATAGCCCCTGACTAAATACGTCCTTGAACGTACCAGTGCAATTTACTCACTACAGCAAAGAACTACGTAGGCGGTCACGTGACTGCGACGTCACCACCCGCCCCCTCCTCCTCGGTCACCCAGCATCCTCCGCTGCACCGAGTGTCCTGCGTTAAATCCGTAACGTTCTGCTGTGAGGACGGGGTGAAATACAATAATAACACAGCCATGTCCTCCAGCTCCGCTTTCAACGACGACAAGGGAGGTTCGTCCAGTGTTGGGGAGCCCGAGTATGGACACGACCCTGCGAGCGGCGGGATTTTCTCCTCCGATTACAAAAGGTAGAGGGAGCCGTCACCTGAATGCTGCTCTGGGCTGTTTTCATGTCCTACTGTGGGGGGACAACGGGGGCAGATGATGGCGGGGGATGGGACAGTTTATAGTCCAACACTCTTTGGAGTATGTTTATCACGACTGGGCTGTGAGTGGAAGCGCCGTAGAATGACTTTTTCCTTCGGTCGTGAGAGTCTGTGTAACCGAGATTTGAGCAGGTGGTGTCAGACAGAAGGCCCCGTGTTGGCGTTGACGTAAAACCGCACGTTTCCGGGGTTGATCCGTGACCAGAGCAGCGGTTAGTGTTGGCACAGTGGTTAAATGTTGATGTTGTTATGGTGGGATGTGACAGGCCTGAGGATCACGGGCCTGAGCTGCTGCTTTTCAGCACCCGGGTGCTGGACAGCGCACACAGCGGAAGCTGCTGCTCCACACACTCAGCACTTTACACTGGACTGTACACATATTCTGTTACACAGTGTATTCATCAATGACACAACACATGTAACAAAGCCTTGGTTATAGCTGTGGTGGGTGAACAACGGCATCACTAACCCTCTGGTCAGATGAAGACCTGAAGATACACTTCATAGAATGTAGATGTATAATACAAACTAAATGTGCTTTTCCATATATTCAACTGGCTTAAGGATAAAAAAAATCCATCCTATTGATTCACAAGATTTGGTAAATTAAGCCGAGTCCATTCTGCTGACTGAATTTCTGTCCTTGTTATTTCATCACATTTCTTTACAAAAACACAATTCACCTCTCCATCAGACCTACAACAAATTGTGTTTCGTCACAATTGCCCGGTTATTGTTTTTACTTTTGCTCAGCCAAATATTTAAGGAGCCTTTCAGAAAAAAATTAAAGATAGTTCTAAAATCTTTTAACTACCTCTCATTCACCAGCAGAGGGTGCTTGTTTGTTTGCGACTGGCCTGATGCTGTGAACAGGCGGACATACCGGGTTGAAGGATGACAGTGTTATACTAATCACTGCGATGGTTTACATTCAGTAATGTAAGTAAATCCCAGTGTGACGATGCCAAAGTCTCCACTAGGGGGCAGGTCTGGTCTTTGTGCAAATATGATTGCAAGAGTTCACCTTTAATATGTCTCTGTGGAAACAAGACAAGAGTGAAATGTTATTTTAGTCTTCAGATCACATCTACTTTTTTACTGTGATCATCTGTACAGTGTGACAACTACGCCGATGCCTTTTCTGTTGAAATCTCACTCCAATAAAATTCTCAAAGATGCATGTGTTTCAGGTTCATGTTTAGATAGTAAACCTGTCTCCATCTGTAAGGTCAGATTCCAGGTTCTCAGTCAGGAAGGTACGCAACCTTTTCTTTCTGTAGTTTGTGCTGATTGAGTATGACAGGGTAGGAGTTGTGTGTTTGTGTGTGTGTCTGTGAAGGAAGAAACACTGCATATAAATGAGCTCCAAGAAAGTGTGAGTTGATAGGTGTGTGAGGTGTGTGAACATCAGACTCTGGGGCCAAACACACAAAACACACATTTTATTTTCCTTGTGTGTTCATTGTGCTGAAGTCATTCTACTGGACACATATGTGTTTGTGGGCATTTATACAGTATATATTTGGAAACGGTGAGGAATAAAAATATTTGGCATTTAATAACATTTGTGACCAAATCTATATTTACATTAATAAAGCTCTGCATTACACTGCATTTACTGGTTTTATACCATCACAAAATCAATGTTTTTCCATTGCTATTTTAATCTAATATTCATAGTTTTTCTAAATACACACTGAAAATACTTTCATGTTTATTAATCATGAATAATACATTATCTTTACACCTAATACAGGTCGTATTTTACTAATGCATGAAAAAAATCAATTTGTGACACTGCTTCGCTAAACAATAACAAGCACATACAGATCAGACTCTTCAACAGTCTTTTAAAGTCAGATTTATAAAATATTTACAGAACTCAACGATTGGGTGCAGTCTTTATTTTTGCACCATTGCCTTTGTTGTTCCAAGAAATATTTTACAACCAACCTGAAAACAAAGAGTTCAGAACAAGAGTTCAGAAAAAAAATCTAATATTTTTCTGGTTATTATTCATTATAAAAGAGATTAAATGTACATTATTCCTTAAACAAATATGAATTATATAGTTATAATTATAAAGAGTTAAATCACTCTCAGACAATTTCACTTTAACACAATATTTAGTGTTATCATAACCAAGCTGCCCTGTGCCTGTATTTTCTTTTTTTCCCCATGTGGATGGGTTGGAAAATTTCTGTGTTGAATACAAAATCTACCAGTGAAAAACACATACAGTAGGTGGCACTATTACTTGATCTAGTGTGTTTTTTCTATCAAGATACGGATAAGATTTCAATTAAGCCAATTGTGCAAGAGTATTGTTCCCTGTACTGTAACAATATGGAGCTGTGGATGGATGCGGTTTTAACAGCACCCCCTGCAGGGTGCAGTTGGCAGCTACGTCCTAACATATTTTATTTTATTTTATTTCTCAGTGTGAGTGTTACTCTAAACTGTAAAGCAATCCAATCTGTATCTTTACCAATCATAGCATTGAATTGTTTAAAAAGGACCTAATATGGTGCCGTCTTTGAAGATTTTGGATTTGGTTCAAGGCTGGACAGAAGAGAAACTATGAGAATAAGGGAGAAAAAGAGAGGAGACGGGAGTGAGCGAGAGAGAGAGAGAGAGAGAGAGTGAAAGAGAGAGAGAAATTTCCCTCACGACACTGCTGAGAAAGCTGAGTCATGGAAGGAGATGGGAAAAAGGACAGCACAGAAAATAGAAATTGATAAAAAGGATTATTTTTCTCAAAAATGACAGGTAAAATGAATGAAACCTCTGTCACATCTATATATAAAGCTGATAAACAAAAAGCTCAGACAGGAACTACGATGAATGGAGGCTGCACTATTTCCTCGTGTCAATGGAAGGAGGAGGAGGAGGAGGAAAGGTGACGAGCTCACTTGGAGTGATGACTTCGTGGCAGAGAGAGAGGCGGGGCTAGGCTTCAATAGTCATTGATCGTACATGTGTGCGTGCCTGTGTGTGTGCGGGGGGACACACACACGGAGGGACAGTGGTGCAGCGACAGAAGCCACATGAGCAGTGGGAGGAGCCAGAAGAGAATAAAAATCCACACCCCTCTCTGCCAAGCATCCATTTACTGAGAAGCTGCTGCTCGGCTGGATGTTTACAGACTCAGCAGTAACAGTAGGAGGAAAAAAAACGTGAATTACAGCAGGCACTCCCACCTTGCAGCAGTCTTTGAGCAGACGCCGGAGGAGACCGCTGGTTTTTCCTCTTGTCAATTTGGATTTTCTTCAATCTCTGGGAGAAGATGATGTTATAATGGACTGATTTAATTTGAGGATGCTGGTTCTTCTCTGAATTGAATCCAAGAAGTTACTACAGGGAAGTCAACAGCTGCTGGCTCTTCATCAACGCCGCTATCTACAGGTTTGCAAGTTGAAAACATGACCACGATGCAAAAACTGCTGCAGCTGCCAGTAAACGCTGTGAATATTGTAAAGACGGTGCAGAATCAGGTGCAAGGCCAAAGCCAAGAGGACGACAAGAGCCCTGTGCTGAGCCCTGACGGCGGTCAGCAGACCTGGTACAGCGCCCTACAGCCTGATGAGCTGCGACACCTTCGACCTGGAGGTTCAGGGGGTGGCGGAGGAGGAGGGAGTAGTGGTGGGGGAGACCAGGAGGAGCGTGCAACACTTGAAGAAGGAGGTGGTGGTTTCCAAAATCAACCTTTGCGGTAGGGTGATCCAGCAGAATCCAAAAGCTTCCTTAAACCCAATTAGATTAAAGGTAGAGCATGCAGTAAAATGTGATTAGAGTTTGTAAACATATATGGAGATTTGCTTCGGTATAAATCTACTTCCAATGTTCTCTCAAGGCTTGGCTGAATCAAAACTTATTCTACAACACAACTGATATTAAAACAGCAGCTGAAATTGACACATTAAAACTAACCAACATCAGAACCTCCATGATTCACAAATAAAAACACTGCAAATGACGTTATAAGATCTCAAACATACATCCATTTAGATGAATAACCATTTATTTACAAGATTTCAAACCTCCAAAGTTTTGTTATGGTTTGTAACAATTAGTGGTTTTATGGACATTACTGCCACCTAATGGACAATCACTTCAGACAAAATATCTATCTGAGCAAATGAGCAAAACATTATACACTGCTTAAAGTATAATGATCTATAAGGGAAAGTATTTATGTTTAAAAAGAAAAAGTATCCATTTAATGTGACTTATATCAAATATACTGTCTTAACAACTGCATAGAAAAGTCCCCTAAATAAGGTTCTGAAGTGTTGTTTAAACTGTTCTCATTGGCTGTTTGGTAATAGGTAATAGTTTCAAGACTGCAGGGATTGCAATAATCATTAATTTAACAGTCATTAAGTATTTGCAGTTCTAAGCTACTAATTTCACGACCAATAAAAAAAACAAGCACCTTATTGAAGAAAGTCAACTCAGGTAAAACGGCCTCAGCAGCTAGATGTGAATACAGACTGTAACTCATCATGTACCTGGTTTATGCACAGGTACATAAACATATCTTATAATATGATATAAAGTTTCTGCAGACGTGTAAGGGTGTTGTTAAGGACAAAATTGATTTTCAGATTAGCAGCGGTCAGTCCACCAGAGTGACTTCTGTTCCCCCGTGCTGACAGGTAACCTGACCGCCACTGCGGCCTGTCGCACCATGGAGGGTTAAATAATTCAAAGCTGTTCGTTAATTCAGCTCTTGGTCACTAGAACGAGACAGACTCCAGTGAAACCAGAGAACCAGTGTTGGCTTAATGTTACTGTGGAACCTTTTAGAACTCTGATGTCTAAAGGTCTTCTTCTTCCATGTGCTTCGACTTTATTTCTGAACTAATTGAACGAGGTGGCACCTGCTCCTTTTAATAAAATGTCACACGGCTCTCTGAGAAGACTAAGTAGCCAGACTGTTTTTACTCTTTTTTTTTTTTTGCTTAACTCAATTTAGTTCATACCTGGGTGCTATTGCATGAATAGATCAATGAACTGTGGCAAAAATGGGGATGGAAAATAAAAGCAGTGTTAATGCTATTAGTTTTTATAAATAGTAGAGTAGTGAGTGTCTGACTTGCTGAAACAGCACAGAACCACAGATTATAGAGTCCTAGGTTTGATTCCTAGAGAAACCACAGGCTTTAAAATGTTAATACTTCTCTGTAAGTTGCATTGTCTTGTAAATGTATGTGGAAATTTATAGACAGAAACTAGATTTGGGCTTGCATCATACTCCAGGCACGTCAGCTGGACTCCACCAGCCTTAGTCCGTGATTGAAACATTGTCACATCCATAAAAGGCCTGGCTGTGAGGCAGGAAATCTTTCAAGTTAATTTTACTGCATCCTTTGTTGCCTCGGAAACTGGTTGCGGGAAACGTACAGCTCTGTAGTTAATCAGTCACTGCTCCACCCTTTGCAAAACAAATCCCACCCTAATATATTTATCGTGTGTCAGAATGTGCCCCTAATCTGTTGGTTTGTCATCACATTCAATTTGTGCTAATGGACAAACGCAGGTTTGTTGCCATGGTGACGTTAATTGGACTGTTAATACTCTGAATTGACCTCAATGGAAAATGATCTAGTAGTTTAATGTTTAACACATGGGACGATAGTCCAACATCAACTTAATTACCTGTTTATTAACCAGTGGTTTCTTATATGATGGAAAATATCCTTAGTCCTTTTTAGCTTGAACCCCACCAAAAGCCCCCCTGCACACACCTAGTGAGGTAACACTAACCACATACAGTAAAACCAGTGATCAAACCAGTGAACCAGTGTTCCGTTACATCTATTTTCTATGGATAGATTAAGGTTTTCTTATCAGAGAAACAGAGAAATAACCATCACTGTCGTATATCAAGAAAAAGCAGATTACAAACTACAGTGTTTGTCCTTTTAAATTTCTCCATCTGAGGAGCCTCAGCTCTGCAACGCCGTTACCACTGAATATCTCCTGAAGCTCTGGTTTAGTCAGATATGTCTAAGTTGTTATTGTGCGTTTGTACTTCACACTGCACAGAGGAGAATTCTGTGATCATAGTACTCTTTCTTCTCTTTATTTTTTCTTATATATACTGCATAAGATCTTGGACTGGATGTAGCATAATTCCATGTAGTTTTTGCCATGTAGCCTTTCAGAAATGGTGATATAGAAAAGGTCTGTCCTTTCCTTGGAAATTAAGTTGGATTCTTATTCTGTGGCTTTCTTCATCCACGGTACTAGACACGTTCATGTTTCTCCAGTGTGATTTCCTACACTAAAGAAAAAATATATTTAGGTCACGCTTTGAGAGCGGATGAATTTCAAGCACAAATGAAAATTGTAAAAGTAGGTCTTCCTCTCTGGTGTGGAGCCGGTGTCTGTTTGTAGTCAGAGACTTGCGTTTTTTTTTCTTATCAAGCTGTGACTGAGTTAACTTTTTTAACCCATTTTTCCCCTCCCTCAGACACGACGACTTGAAGGAGATGCTGGACAGCAACAAAGACTCCTCCAAGCTGGAGGCGATGAAGCGGATCGTGGCTGTGAGTATAAATAATGTTTGCTCTGGGATTTTACTGTTCAGCAGGTACAGCTGTCTGCTGAGTGGAAGGCAATGAACGGAAAAAGTTCTTCAGCAGCACTGTCAAACTGAAAACAATCTTCATTATTTAGCGCGTTCTTGTTACAACCACAGATCACTACATCTCAGAGTACAAATCCTAATCCTCCGCTACTGTAATGTGGAAATTTCCGATGATAAAACCACAGCGGTGCAGAGTCAGGTCTGAAATATTCATAATCTGTGACACATTCCTGCTTGTGAAGCTGCACGTCTTCATTTGCTCATTCATTATCTCTGTGGGAAAGAGAGGATGGAGAAGAATGGAATTGGACTTTTTTTCCATCTCCTGTAAATCTTTTTCCCACTGGTGAAAAAAGACACCTTTTTAAAAAATCATGATTTGTGTTGTTCATGTGCAGATGATCGCTCGGGGTAAAAACGCATCCGATCTGTTCCCTGCTGTGGTGAAGAACGTGGCCTGTAAAAACATAGAGGTTGGTGATGTTTTCCTCATATTATATTTCTGCATCTTTCCGATAGTTGTGTTTGTGACTGACTTATGTTTTTCATTTTCATGTTTCTGAGGAAATATATAAACATTATCAGGCAGTTTCAGGATTTTCAAGAAAATCTGCACCTGCAAAATTCTAATCCTACCTCTGCCTACTCATCACCATACAGTATATAGTAGAGCTAGGCAAACTATGGCTAAGGGGCTGGATTTGGTCTGTTTTGCCTTTTAATATGGCCCGCCAAACTCTTCCAAATAATACTATTGATTTATATTATCATTATACATCTGCTTTTTGCTGCAATGCCCCCATTTACCAAAAGCATAGAAAAATTAACTGCATTTAGCGTTGGTATTTATTGCATGACTTTTACAAGGCCTTTATCTTTGTTTACAAAAATGCACACAAAATCTACCTGCTGAGGTCTAAAACATGTCCAACATGTCCAAAACATCTCAATCTGGCTTTTCCAGCTTTTTCTCCAAACCTTCCTGTCTGTGTTGTCCCCCAAATCACCTCATTCCCAATCCTGTCCATCCTTGTCTCTCCTAAAGAGAATCTCAGCATCTTTAACTCCTCCACCTCCAGCTCTGTCTCCTGTCTTCTGCATATTCCTAGTGTCTCTAAACCATCCATCATAGCTGGTTTCGCAACCGTCCTGTAGTCTTGCCTTGCACCTTCAAAATAAAAGTCATGTACACCTAAAATTATAATAGTGAAAACAGCTTCAGCAGGCTGTGTTTAACCTTAATTCTTTTCTATAATCTATTCTAGTACTACACTTTGTTTTTCAGCTGAAAGACACATTTTTCTAATAAGGTTTGTCCCCGGATTAAATACTTGATGTTTTCTTTCGGTAGGTGAAGAAGTTGGTATATGTCTATTTGGTTCGCTACGCTGAGGAGCAGCAGGACCTGGCTCTGCTCTCCATATCCACATTTCAGAGAGGACTGAAGGTCCTGCAAAAACACACTCATCACCTTATAGTGATTAGCAAAAAACAATTAACCCAATTATAAAATTATTTACCATAAAAAAATTGAGGCAGATAATAATCCCCAATTAAAACACACAACCCTGTCCTTTCTCTTTTACTTCTAAAGGATCCCAACCAGCTGATCAGAGCCAGCGCCCTCAGAGTTCTTTCCAGCATCAGAGTAACTATAATCGTCCCCATCATGATGCTGGCCATCAAGGAAGCTGCTTCAGACATGTCCCCATACGTCAGAAAGACGGCCGCCCACGCTATTCCAAAACTCTACAGGTGATCAACGTGAACTTAATATGCAAAAAATAATGACAGACATGTGAGTCACCGATGCAAAATGTTCTGCCGTTGTGACCTTAACAAGCTCAGTGAAATATCAAAAGGGTATCCTTCAAAGATTCCAATAATTGTAGCCCTAGATTTCTTAATGGCAACTTAAAAAAAAACAATATTTAGCATTGTCTGTTCACTGTGCAGCATATTCTTTATTACAAGTGGAAAGATAAAACAAGATGCTCTGTAATAAATCTGTCATTCACTTTTTCTTTGACCTCAGTTTGGATCCAGAACAGAAGGATCAGTTGATTGAAGTCATCGAGAAACTCCTCGCTGACAAAACTACGGTTAGTTCACACAACTTAGTTCATTTAAGCTGATTTATTTAAGTTAACTGCAAATATCAAGGTAAAAGTACCACTTTATGTAACACATTTTTATCTTTGAC
The DNA here is from genome assembly GCA_016785265.1 of Paraplagusia blochii. NCBI lineage: Eukaryota > Metazoa > Chordata > Actinopteri > Pleuronectiformes > Cynoglossidae > Paraplagusia > Paraplagusia blochii. Next base: position 325,498 of record JAFBJS010002161.1, on the reverse strand, counting down.
GATATAAATAACTCCCTGGTCTATGAGTTTTCCTTGTGATGGGTTATCAACTTTTGCAAAGTTTTGCTCTGTATTTACTGATTAGTTGGTGGAGATTTAAATAAATTTTTACTAGTTTATTTTCTTAGGAGCAGGAAGAAATATATTGTTTTGTAGTTAGTTAGGAAAATTACTTTTAGAGATCAGTGAATTGGCACAGGTATCTACTCTGCACCAGAACATACCCACATCAGTGGTGGATGGTATGTCATTTTTATTTTCTCCACCACGCTGTAGTTGGTGGCAGGAAGTGTGGTCATGGCTTTTGAGGAAGTGTGCCCTGAACGCATTGACCTGATCCACAAGAACTACAGGAAGCTGTGTAACCTGTTGATAGACGTGGAGGAGTGGGGGCAGGTGGTCATCATCAACATGCTGACGCGCTACGCCAGAACGCAGTTCCTTAACCCAAACATCAACGTGAGTCAAAAAAAACACACAAATCTCTCTTTTAGGTCCCTTCTGGGTAATAAACTATTTTGATGATTGATTCATTCAGGCATTAATCTTCATTCTCTTATCAGTTATTGACTCGTAGGGGCAGCAGTCATCACGACTGCCTCACACCTTTCTTTGGGTGATGAGCCCACGGGAAATATCCTTTATCTATTGCTTCTAATTAGGTCTACTGTGTTATTGTTCCATTTATCAAAAAATATAACAAAACAAGCAAAAATGTATGTGATTTATAGTTAAATTAAGCAAAGAGATCTACTTATTCAGATATACCCCTTTAACAAGTTAAAAGGTTATATTGGTTGATCAAGTGATCAAATTAAAATGAAGAATTCTCTTAATGAATTTTCTATTTATGCCTTAAACTTCCAGTAAATCCACCACGCAGAAATATTAGTATATTTAAAAGCCGCCACAATGCGAATTGTCCCAACATCTTAGTAGCACAAAAATTAAGCTATAAACATCGTCGAAAATAACTCTTGTAAGCCTGGACACTGCTTCCAAAGTGCTTAACCCTTTCACTGATTCTTGCCTCCTTGATTGTTAATTTTAATTTGTGGATTTGTATTCTGATGGATTTAATTGCCCGTTCCTGCACTCAGTAACAAGAGTTAATTTCCAAACTATAATGGATAGTGTTTTTTTTACAATATTCCAATCAAAACAGGTTTAAATTATTTTGAGCTACATTTCTTGACAATATGATAGACAATCAGTTTGTACTCCTGCTGCTTTTCAACACTGTCCTACAAGACCATAAACTAACTATGTGACTTTTAAGCAGCTAATCACCACCTCCCATGGAGGAGAGGCAGAATTTATACTCCCCACTGTCCCTGCAGGAGTCTTTGCTAGAGGAGGGAGGAGGCGGGGAGAAGACTTTCTATGGCTCTGAGGAAGACGAGGATGATGACGAGGAGGAGAAGGAGAAAAAAGCAGAGGCTGCGGCCTTGGCCAAAAGGAAACCATACGTCATGGACCCAGATCATCGCCTTCTGCTGAGGAACACTAAACCTCTGCTGCAGAGTCGCAACGCAGCTGTGAGTCCACTGCACTTCTGAACACTGATTATCCCTAAGACCAGTCCACAGGGCAACTTCTCTACTTATCGTCATCAGGCTGTGATTATTCATTCATACGCTGAGCTGAGGGATGATGTGATTCATTCATTATTACAGCTTCATTTAATTAGGGTCCTTCCTGCTAAAATGTCCATGTAATTTTGTCATTGGAGATAGGACACAGTCTCTGACTGGACATTAAGAGACATAACACAGCATTAACGCAGCTGTCCCCTTGGTCATTAATGCTATGAAATTCCTCCGTCACACATTATTTTACCGCTGCTACTGCCTGCAGCTTTTATACAGCATTAGCTGTTGGCAAGCAGTGATTTTTTTTAAGAGCAGCACTCATCTGATTCAGTGGTGTTTGTCACCGCGTTTATTGTAAGTTATGGTCAGAAACCTGCCAAGAAGTGAATGCGGCGAAGTGTCTGATGTCATTTTGGATGGTTTACTGTTTGGTGTGTACATACACTTCTTCTTTTCCTTGCGGCTTGTCTTTTTTTTTCTCAGGGGTTGCAACAGCGTGTCAACAATTTCCATCTCCCCCTGTCCTCTGTATCTTCTACTTTGACTCCAATAACCTCCATGTCTTCCCTCACTGCATCCATCAATCTCCTCTTTGTCTCCTACCTGGTAGCTCCATCTCTAGGATCATTCTTCTACCAATGTATCCACTGTCCCTCCTCTGAACATGTCCAAACCATCTCAATCTGGCTTCTCTAGCTTTTTCTCCAAACCTTCCTGTATGTGTTGTCCCTCTAATCACCTCATTGAACCTTTCCCTTCCTCTTAGCTGACACTCTTCTGTGTGTTTGTACATGACCTTAAATGAGTGAATTCACTGTGCAGTAAAACAAACTCCAATTATTTGTTGTTAAAAAAGAACACATAACAGTCTCTCTCTACAACTCTTGTAGAGAGAGACTGTTGTACAACTGTTCTTAAAGACAGTGTGGCTTAGTCTTATCGCGTTTGTTCTCATTTCCAGGTTGTCATGGCTGTGGCTCAGCTCTATTTCCATCTGGCTCCTAAAGCAGAAGTTGGTGTCATTGCTAAGGCTCTGGTCCGACTCCTGAGGAGCCACAGGTGAGCTGCTCACCTCACATGGGGTTGTGATAATATAAAACTGAAATAAAATTGTTTTCTTTTCGGCCAGTAGGAGGAGTTTTATCTGCAGCCTAAAAAGAATCCCAGAAAAGTCAGAAAATCATAAAACTAATGTCCTGATTTCCAATGCGGAAAACAGTGTGACGATAAGAAAATTAAAGTGTGGGAGGAAGAACAAATGTTTATGGCCGTGGTTGATAGGGTGAAAATAAAGGGAGCGTTCAGTGTGACTCACAAGTCTCCCTCTACAAGGTCACATTATGTTTAAACACAAAAGGACGGAAAAAAATACAGGGGATAAATCTAATGTATTTGACGTAAGGGAATGTAGGGCACATTACGTATGTAAGATTAAAGGGTTTTGGAATATTACTTTACTTGTTATAAAAAGTGTGTTGCAAAATCTTTATATCAATATCAATATATTTTCATATAGTATGATCTTTAAGCATTAAAACCTGTTACACTTAGTGATAACTTAACAGATACGTCAGCGGTCTCAAACTCAAATAAGTGGCCACCAACCACACTATCATTTCACCAAAGGGATTTAATAAAAAATCAGTTTCCCATAGATCCTGTGTGATACAACCCCTGAATTACATAAAATGTTACATTAGAGGACGGATCGTAGGAAAAATATACCCTTTTCCAGACTTTGTAAAAAGAATGAAAAACAAATGTGTATTAATAAGGGAGATTCTAAAAACACTCTTTTAGACAGACATAAAATGCATTAAATATATGGTTAGTCTCACAGTCAAGTTCTATCAGTATTTTATTCTGTGTTTGCTCTTTTATTCATTTTCTGTCCCTGTCATCTGTCTGTCTCTGCTCTGCAGTGAGGTGCAGTACGTTGTCCTTCAAAACGTGGCGACGATGACAATCAAGCGAAGGGTGAGATACAACTGTAACTGATGTGACAATGTCTGTTCACAACTTTTTACAAGTGACAAAATGGCTGCGGCATTAACGTGTTTTTCTGTTTGTTTTGCTTGTTTTTAAAGGGCATGTTTGAGCCGTACCTGAAGAGTTTCTACATCCGCTCCACAGACCCGACCCAGATCAAAGTCCTAAAGGTTCCTAGTTTAAATCCTCATGTTGACCTGACACAATATAATTTGAGCCTTTTCTATTGCTATAGTTCATACAGTGCATTAAAAAATAGTAATAAGTAGAAAATAATTTCTTCTGTGCAATAAAGCAGTGTGGAAAAATCAATTTAATTTAATTTCTGTCTTATACAGCTGGAGGTTCTCACCAATTTGGCAAATGAGACAAATATTTCCACTATCCTGAGGGAGTTCCAGGTACAGTTTTGTGTTCTTGTTTCTCAATATTGTTAAGATTGAAATACAAATTTATTTCACACTGCATCATTGAAAATTTGCATAATGAAATGTTTTCTTTCTGTTAGACGTACATCAAGAGCATGGATAAGGACTTTGTGGCTGCTACCATTCAGGCCATAGGACGTTGTGCCACCAACATTGGTGAAGTGAGAGACACATGTCTGAATGGACTGGTGCAGCTTCTGTCCAACCGGGATGGTATGTTTGATATTTTTTTATTCTCATTTGCTTTGATATGGGGGATGTAGTGGCTTTAGGGACCTTGTCAACAACTTTATAAAAGTAGGAAGGAAGTAGAGGAAGGAAAGCAAACTCCTTGTCACTGTGACATTTTGATCCACACCACTACACACAACCAAATGGGACCTCTGCATTTAACGCATCACCAAAGTGAACAGTGGGCAGCTTAGAGTGCCTGGAGAGCAGTGTGTGGGGCTGAGGCAGTTGGTGGATTCAAACCTGGAACCCTCCTGACTCCAGTCTGCTTCCTTAACCACTAGAGCACCACTATGAAAGTATTTATATATATATATACATACAGTATTTAGGACTAATTTGTCTTTCTTTATCCTTTCTGTACAGAGCTGGTCGTAGCTGAGTCTGTGGTTGTAATCAAGAAGTTGCTGCAGATGCAACCAGAGAAGCACAGTGACATCATTAAGCACATGGCAAAACTCACTGACAACATCCAGGTGAGTACGGGTGACAATAGTGGTTTGGCCAAAAGGTCTGAATAAAACCTCATTAAAAAGTATTAAATGAAGTATAACTGTGAATAAAATAAGTCATATTTATATATATATAAAATCATAGATATAAAGGGCAGTTGTACAAGTATGAAAACTACTTTCATGTAATTTGATCCATGTGTCCAGGTGCCGATGGCACGGGCCAGTATCCTGTGGCTGATTGGAGAATACTGTGAGCATGTCCCCAAGATCGCCCCAGATGTTCTGAGGAAGATGGCCAAGTCTTTCACCAACGAAGAAGACATAGTCAAACTGCAGATCATCAATTTGGCTGCCAAGCTGTATCTCACCAACTCCAAACAGGTCTACAACGATTCACTGTTCACTTTATCAGTTATTCATGGTCTTCATACAGTTAGGATACCTTCCTCCTTAACGAAGGATTTCTAGCAGCAACTCTCTATGCCAGACTTGGGCAAACAAGGATCAGATTTGGCTGTTTGGCGTTTTAATCCAGCCCACTAAACTTGTCCAAGTTATACTTTAAGTTTATATTGTCAGTATATTTCTTCATGTTTTCTGCAATGTCAACATTTCCCCAATAGATAGCATAGAAAAGGCTTAAATCATTTTTGCAATTTAGCTTTTAGTCATGACCTTTACGGGCCTTAATCTTAGGTCACACAAATGTCCAATGCTTCCTGACTATTTGTCCTTGCCTACTCTACAAAGTCTTGTAAAAAATTGTTTTCCAGTAATATCAACAACTGCTTTGGCATTCTCTATGTATCTGTTTTTTTTTTTATTTCTTTGCAGACCAAGCTTTTGACACAGTATGTTTTAAACTTGGCCAAGTACGACCAGAACTACGATATCCGTGATCGGGCACGCTTCATACGCCAGCTCATCGTGCCCACCGAGAAGTGTGGAGCTCTAAGCAAGTACGCTAAGAAACTGTTCCTTGCCTTGAAACCAGCTCCAGTGCTTGAGTCTCCATTTAAAGGTACAAAAACAAATTTGTTATTTATCTAATTTGTATTATAGGAAATATAAGAACTCTAGTTAGATCAAGTTTCCCTGACTACTTTCCAGATCGAGACCACTTCCAGTTGGGTTCACTGTCCCACTTGCTGAATGCCAAGGCTGGGGGCTACCAGGAGTTGCCTGACTGGCCCGAAGCTGCCCCCGACCCCTCCGTGCGCAACGTGGAGGTGAAGGAGTCTGTGCGTGCAGTGGGAACAGTAACATACAGAGACACTGTGGCCCTCTGGGGACTCCAGGGGCCCCAAAAGACGGAGGGGAGCGAGAGTTGCTCCTGCCCCAGGGCAATGCTTCAGAGGGGTCGCAAAGAACCACCACTACTCCACATCCAATATAACATGATCTCACATACAACATTTTCATTGGCCATTTTTCATTTGCTTACAGCTCATTAGCATCAAACAACTCATCAGTAACAAGCATTATTATTGGCCTGCAGCTACAATCACTCCTCTTCCCATAAATGAGACAGTAGCAGGAGAAAAGAGGATTTATTTGAGCAAGTTAAAAAGTTAAAAAACATCTAAAAATTCTCTCCTCACATAAAAAAATGTCTCATCCAAAACTCTCTGCTGCACTTGTATCTGTTTGGCAGCAGCTCTCGTCTCTTGTCCTGGTTTCTCACAGTTGTCTGAGCCAATTGCACATGTGGAACAATAAACACAACATAATCCCTCTTAATATCAGATATGCCGGAAGGAAAGAAACAACAACACTGCTGTCTTTGGGACAAATAGCTACAAACAAACTGGCAGCTGCAGCCAGCTCTCTGCAATGGCAGCCCAGTAATTAAAATGTACATATATTGATTAATCTGATTTAATTCTAAACGCAGCATCCTCTTCTTCTCCATTTCATCAACTCCATGTGCCATCGGTTCACTCAGCACATGTGCATCACATGAGCATGTGAGCATGGAATCAAGACTTTGAGTCACAACACAGTTGGTTATTACATTGAACTAAAGTCTATTGATTTTAAGTCTCTGCAGTGACTCACGAGGCTTGATTTTGTTATGTTTTGTTATCTGCTGATGTAATTCTAACACATGGTATAACAACAGGTTGGAGCTTCATTCATATGGTCACCATGGTGTCTGTTTGTGATGCAAATTTCAAGACAAGGGTTTTTATTTGGATATAACTAGTGAAAAACATCTTAGTCTAAGTAGATCATATTTACCACAGAAACTGTAATTAGGTTTTAGAGCTCAGAGCAAGAAGGGTTTGTGAGACGGTTCCTACCATACTCAATAGATGGTTAGAGTTAAATATATTCTATGAATTTGCCGCCACCCATTAATCCAGCCTCTCAGTTTTCAGGGTCAGTTTCCATTACCTTTCTTATGGTCTGATGCAAGTCTGATTAATAGGACGCTCATATCAGAATACATTTTATAATAAGCCAAGTTAACACAATTCTGCAATGCTGTATTAATGGCATCGACATTTATTATTTAAATCATGGGTGTCAAACTCGTGGCTCATGGGCCATTTGAGGTCCGTGGAAAGATATTTTGTGACCACATTTAGTCTCCACATTTATGATAAATCTTATAGTTCCCAAAACCCTGACCCACAGTCTCCCTCTGTTTCAGTGTTGTATTACACAAAATCTAAAAACTTTTTTTTTCTTTTGTATTGAACACTGAAAGCTGACACAGACCTTTGGTTAAATGATAGTGTGGGTGGTGGCCCTCAACTTATTTTGAGTTTGAGACAGGGTCTAAATTAAATAACCAAAAAATCCTAATAAGATTTCAACATATTTCAGCAAAGAAAATCCACCAAACTTTACTTCAACTCCAAAAAAAAAGCAGTGGACCTATGAAAATATTTAACAAATATGAATAAATATATTTACTCTTTGTAGTAAGAGTAACAATAACTGCTCCCAGTCCCAGATGAGCCTCCCTGGGTCTGTAGTGAAGCCCACATTGGAGAAGCAGAAATTGGTTTGAAATCACACACTCCTGACAGAATCTCCCTCTGCTCATTACACGTCTCCACAGACAGAGGATGTCATAACAGCTGGAGAAGGGAGGATCGGCCTGTTAGGCGACTGGCGAGAGGTGCTCGCCCCTCCATCCTGAACTGGTTTGGGATTGCAGTGTTATTTTCTGTTTGCTTCTTTGACTAAGCTCATCTGTTCCTCCTTTCAGTATTTTCCCTGGTTTGGTATGAAAATGCGATTCTGAGTAAATGGAGAATTGCTCAGAACTGAGCTGTCGATTCTGTTGTTAGATAAAGGGTGAAGAACAGATTCAACAGTACAAACAACAAGACACCTGCCGTTACGTCAAACAGTCACAAGTAATTATTATAATTATTGTTAACCAGCACTGAACCCATGTCTCTGCAACCAGAAATGGCCAAAAACGAAAATAGTGACAGATGGCAACACCACCGCAGGTTAATACCACCATCGGGCAAAGGTTATCTATGAATTCTTGACAACAGAGGAATGTCTATAATTGATATATCTATAGCAGAGAGCTGAGGAGACCCTTGCACACTGACCCTTATTCTCCAATTTGTCTATTTCACGTCTTCTGTGAAATTTGTGACACAAACTAGTGTGTAAATGTGTCTCAAATGCTGTGTGCCGTGAGTGATTTGATTTCTTTTCTGTCTCTGTGACCGTGAAAGCATCTCCAGACCTTTCACTATTCATCCCACTCATTTAACCATCACGACTGTAGAGCGTCACGCTTCTTTATCTATGGAGGCTTCATCCTATCCTATCATTTATACTTTATCCATCATCAGTGAAGTTGATGTTAATGTTGTCTTTTTACAGTACTTAGTCTTATGCTTTAATATAGTTATATTGGAATGTGTCTTAAAAAAAACATCTAGCATAATGTGATGACATTTGGGGATAATATTTGTCTCTGTTGTTTCCACTGCTGTCCTCACACAGAGAACCCAGAAACCCTCCTGTTCCTGTGCTCTTCTGACCTTTCTTCTAAACAAATATTTTCTTTCCTCCTTTTCTCCTCCTCTCAACAACATTCCAATCTTTTTTTTCTTTTCTACGTCTGCCAGGTTTTTGCGCTGCTTGAAAGAGTCACAACATTAACGAGTGTGAGTCAGTGAGCGGCAAAGAGCCACATCTCCTTGAGCCTCAAACCCACATTTAGCTGCCAAAAACCCAAGTGCTTTCTGACAACCCTGCCTATAATGTAGCTGCTGTTCTGTGCTTAGCTCAGCCACAGCTCCTCCAAACACAAGCACCCTCTTCCTTAGACCTTAGACCATTAAAGAAGTGATTCTTTTAGTGGTACGTTCCTTCTGCCGACCTACTGCGATGCATTAGAGACCCCACAGCTTTCCAATGCAGTTTGCAGATGTGTCTGCTCATTGTCTGACAGTGTTGGATAATGAACATGGTCACAACAAAGACAAATGTCCTCCTTTTCAATGTAACGCGGTAATTGAACACCCATAAAAGACACTTCTCTTAATGGAACTGCTCCCTGTGTAAAATGAAAACCATTTCTGCTGGTCATGAAAGTATCACCTGGTGCTTACATCTGTCTGTTCAGAGAGAGAAAGAAAAACATATATATATTTATACAAACATTAGTTTCTGAAGTTAATTTGTTGCCTGACATTTTGGGTCTAAAAGTTGATCTGCAACAGGGATGGCTGACTTTCTTTGTCTACATCACACCCAGGCAGAGGCATTCATGGCCATGCTGCTCTACTGTAATATCTGCCCACGCCTCTGCATCTGTCTGAGGGGCTTTTCTTCCAAGGCGGAACTGACAAATGACTCTGTGAACCCTCTGCTTCCCCTGACAGGTGCCTGAATGGACAAAGTGTAGCAGCCGTGAGAAGCGGAAAGAAAAGAAAGTTGAGAAGCCATTCTACTCCGACTCAGAGGGAGAATCTGGGCCAACAGAGTCAGCCGATAGCGGTAACGTTAGAGAATCGCCTTAGTCAGCCAGGCATTTCAGGAAAATTAATTCTAAGAAATGTTCAATAAGGAATCGCTGAAATTCAGCCCCAAACAGTAACAGAGTAGTGCCCCCAACCTTACATTTGATGTTAAATTAACCAGTCTTCTGATTGATTTGTTAGGTTTTTCCCAGAAAAAAATTTTAAATCATTACTTGAAATATTTTTTTTGTTTTATACTCTCTTTCTATGCTACTACGTTTTGCTTAACCTATTGGAGAATAATGGTAACCAATGTTTTACCTGTGGCTTTCTAGAGTCAGATTCTGCCAGTGGTTCGCAGAGTGGAAGTGGCAGTGAAGAGAGTGGCTCAGGATCAGAGAGTGAAGAGAGTGAAGAAGGCTCTGAGTCTGAGGAGGAGGAGGAAGAAGACGAAGGCGAAAAAGAGCAGAAGAAGAAGAAAAAGAAGGAAATTAAGAAGCTGGTGCAGGAAAGTGAAAGGTAGGAGAAGTCTGATTTCTATCAAGTCCTGTTTTTTTCTTTCAGGAAATAAGGTTTACTCTCTCCTATGATTTCTTTTTTCAGTGAGAACAGCAGTGAAGAAGAAGAGCGAAAAAACGAGAGGAAGCGTAGACAACGTAAGAGTGACTCGGAATCGGAGTCTGAAGAGGAGGAAGAAAGCGAGTCTGAAAGCAGTCCATCAGAGTCAGAAGAGTCTGACTCTGAGGCAGATGTCAAAAAGAAAAAGGTGAAGGTAATGATGGTCTTCTTATTCAAATAACATTTGAAATGTAGTCATAGACGGGGGTGACCTGGACATAAATGAATTGTTTCCCCCTTAAAGACAGCACAGACAAAACCTCCACCCAAACCTGCAAAGACAGAAAACAGGAAGGAGAAGAAAGAAATGTCTCTTCTTGACCTTGATGACTGTGAGTTTTTTCATTTTTTTTCCAGTGGTCATTTTTATTCTCTGTTGTGAATAGTGAATAAGTAAACAGACAATGGTTTCCATTGTCAACATTGTCAAAGCAGGAGAAAAAAAATCTAATGAAACTTAAAGTAAAAAGTAAGAAATCATTTTGTGAATGTCACAGCAGATTTTCACTGTTCACTCTTATTTCTAGTTGAACCCACACCTTCTCCTCAAGTTACACCTGTCAACAACTTCCTGTCCAGCAGCCTTGTCACAGATCTGGAGGGATTGTCCCTGTCAGACAGCGTTCTGTCTCCTGCAGTGAGTCTCTCTATTGTTCCTTTGGACTTCTAAAGCAAATGCCCAAAATGTTATTACAAGTGAAATGCAAAATCATATTTTTCAAGTAGTCAGATACTTCTAACTTTTCATCTTTTACTGTAACTACTTGATCGTTCCCTTCTTGTATAAAGAGTAGCTTCAACGTAAACTGTGAGCTACCCATAGATTTTTGGTAATGTTTCACAGCACTTGTAACAGTATTTTAACTCCATAAGGATGTAATCATAAGCCACCAAATGTGAAAGTCACAAATAGTTTTTCATCATTTACTCATCTACTGATTCATACAAAGCATCTTGATCGCCTCCATCTGAGGCCTGAGTGAGCAATAATCAGAGGAACTGGTTTGTTAATAGTCCTTCTGTCTACAGACCATCTCTCCCTCTAGTGCGACAAAGAGCTACGAGCTCCTGCACCGGATCACGGGTGAGGGTCTCTCGGTGGAATACTGCTTTAGCCGACAGCCATTCAGCCCTGACGCCAACATGGTGGCCGTGCAAATAGAGTTCACAAACAGCACTACAAATGACACCAAGAACCTTCATATGGAGGACGTGAAGCTGCAGTCTGGGATGAGGGTGAAAGAGTTCCCTGAGATTGGTGAGTGGTTGTTTTTTTCCCCCTGAAATAAGTATTTTGTGATACAATCACTTTATTATCTACATACTGTGTACATTTTTGTAGTCTAGGGTACAGATTATATCAGATACGATCAGATATGCTGACTGAAGAGTTTGGTCTGAAGTTTATAGACTTGTAAAAGTGTCACTGTCCATCTGAATCAACAGAGCTGCTGCCAGCAGGTGAGACGACAACTGCTGTGATGGGCATTGACTTCTGCGACTCAACTCAAGCAGCCAACTTTCAGCTCTGGTAAGACAGCGTTAGTAATTCACCTCTAAGTCTTATCTTTAAACTTTTCCTTTGTTTGTTGAACTTTGAGGCAGGAGATGTTTCTCCTACCACCTATCGCCTATGCTTTTTTTTCCCAGCACAAGCACGCGGAAGTTTTTCGTGTCCATCCAGCCTCCAGTGGGGGAGCTGATGAGGCCTGTGTTTCTCACCGAAAACGAGTTTAAAAAGGAGCAAGGTAAAAAATAATAGTAAAATACCTTTGTGGCCTCTAAAGGGCATCAGTACCATTGTATTATTGCTTACGTCAGTGGTTTCAAACTTATTTTTAGCGGGGGCCACATCAACAATACAACTGCCTTAAAAGTGAACCATAAATTGAACACTATAGACGTCCATTACATAAAAATACATGTTACTGTAGTCCATTATTATTAATTCACGTAACTTATTGCGTTCATTACAATAAAAAAACATTTTCAAACCATTTCTGATGAGCCAAACAAAGTGACATAACGGGCCACATTTGAGTTTGACATGTATGGCTTATGTATTGGCCACTTTGACTCAGTAAATCAAAAGTAAACAAATGATATTTCAATTGATAATTCTACCTTTGGAGTTTTTACTTAACGTATGGACATTTTGGCTAAGAAACGTGAAAAAGCATGATGACATAAAATATTCACAGCATGAACTGTAACAACTGCTTAGAATGCAAAATAAACATTGTGAAAGTGTCACTGTTTTCAATCACACGTCAGTTAAATATAGTAGTAGAAATGACACTTCTTTTAAGATAAAAACACCATGAGTTTTACTTTTTATGTTGTCTTATGCCAGTGTCATTTCTTGGGACATTTTTAGGTGTGTAACCCTGCAGCAACAATTTTTCATACAGGGACAACAAAGTAAAACCTTATCAAATCCTGCTGGGGAAAATGTATTGGTAATAAATCAGTCCACCTAATTTTCTTTACAGTTTAAGTCATAAGGCTTCAAGAGTTTATGTGTGTAACATAATAGAGTATTGTTTTAAACCAATGATGTACAAATAACAATGTTTAATTATTAATTAAGACATATTAAGACATGTAATTAAACTATAATATTGGATTATTATTATGAAGCTGTAAGACACTCTAAATATAAAAGCTTGGGAAAAGCAGTATTTATTTCTAATGAGAGAGAGAAGTCACCAGGCTTACCTGTAATCTTTCTCTCCAATCACACGTACAGGGCAGCTGATGGGTATGAATGAAATCTCAGAGAAGCTGACGTTGGACATGAAATGTCGCAACGAACACGCCATCGTCCAGAGGGTGACCACAGCAGCTAATCTCAGCAGAGTGCCCTGTGGTTCAGACAAAGAGTGCAGGTGAGAATTAACACAACAAAATAACTAAAATGCATTTTAGATTCAATGTAAGGATGTCTGTTCTTTGCTTGGAGAGAGATAATAGCGAACCATAAGACTGACGTGTCTCCCTCTTCACCCTATGGCTTTGTCTTTGCTTCTAATCTTTGCTGCTTTGACCTCAGTCCTCCTGTTCTTCCACCTGACCGTCCTGTCTATAGGTTTTCCGGCAGGACAGTGACCAGCAGCAGTCTTGTACTGGTTACAGTTGGCACCAAAGAGGAGGGAACCGCTCAGCTGACGGTCAACTGTGAGAAAATGGTGATCGGCACCATGTTGGTCAAAGACATCCTCCTGGCTTTGACACAGTGACCTGCAGTGAACCTGAACCCATCACTACTAACCCACATTCTCAAGCTTCTCCTCACATCAGCGTCCTCCAGGCCTTATCACGTGTGTAGCATTCAGCCCTTTTTCTGTCGGCAGTGTCAGTGGGAACATCCCCAGGTTGGTGATCTGTTGAAGCACTCCCAGAAAACCAGAACGTCTCCACGACAATCAAAAATTATATGTAAAACCTACTAAAACATGGTCCTAAGGATAGTTATTTTCAAATTTCCATATAATACAAGTTTATTATTAGTATTTTCAACATTTTGCCCCAACTCTTGACATTAAAATTCAATTTCATTTGATGACTTGACAGACACAACTGGGATGTTGCCCCTGTGAGGTGGTTCTCAAATCTTATGTTTGTGATTCTATTTTGTTCCTACTCCTGGTTCTTATGTTCTGTGAATGTATGTTTGTGTGAGAGTGTTTTAACAACCAAAGGCATAAAGTCCAGTAATATGTCCTGGTGAATATTTTTATTTAGGCTTTTTGTGCCTGCTGATATGGCCATCATATCAAAAGGAAAACTGTTGTCACATGTTAGTCGCTTCGGTACTCCTGAAATGAAGAATGTCAAAAATGAGGAGACTTATAGCGTGACCCTAAAACCAAATCCAGTCAGTTTTCGCAGCCTGTGTTTATTCCTCATTGGCATTCCTTTGTGTGAGAGTGTTTTAACAACCAAAGGCATAAAGTCCAGTAATATGTCCTGGTGAATATTTTTATTTAGGCTATTTGTGCCTGCTGATATGGCCATCATATCAAAAGGAAAACTGTTGTCACATGTTAGTCGCTTCGGTACTCCTGAAATGAAGAATGTCAAAAATGAGGAGACTTATAGCGTGACCCTAAAACCAAATCCAGTCAGTTTTCGCAGCCTGTGTTTATTCCTCATTGGCATTCCAATATCCGAAAAGGACTTATGATACCGTGTGTGTGTGGTTGTGAAATGTTCCCCTGTAAAACGCAGGTTTATTTATTATACAAATAAAAATCAAAAAAGCTTAAATTGCGTGTTTGTTTCTCACTCTTAAGTTTGTCCTAGAGGAAAACGTCAAGCTTCCGTCAGGTCTGTTTTTCCACATTAGCGAAATGCTAACGGTGGCTCGTATCAAAACAGAAGTTCTGTCAGATTATTAATACGTCATATTGCTCAAAGGTATCGAAAGCCCCTAATATAAAAAATATATTCTCTGTTTGAGATGTATTTATCAAAATAGTATTTTAAAATAAACTACACGGAAGGTATGGCTAGCTGAAGTTGTACCCACCGGGAGCCCGCGAAACATGTTCCTACGCGTGGTCCGTTTGCGATCACGAAACACTGCCGACTTTATAACAATTTGTAGGAGTTTTTGTGTAAATAACAACAAAACCAATAACAATAATAATGCTTCAAGCTAAACTTAAGAAAATGACACTGGTATTGTTTCAGTTCCAATTGATCACTTTATACAGAACTTAACTGAATGAGAGCAAACTCTTGCAGCAATAACAAAAACCTAACAATTATAAACCTAAAAACCGAACAAAACAAGGGGAAAAAATCTAACATTAAACAGGAAATTCTGCTAACCAAACATCAAAGAACGACGCCAAAATAAAAAATATCCCCAAGTTGTGCAAAGAACATTATCACCCTATCTTTGAAGTAATGGGTTTAACTAAAATATTATTTTAAAAGACCTAAGGTAAGCTTGTCCCGTCTGACCTGCTAATACATATGTGTAGTGGTTAGAAACAAAGACTTAATTCAGACGACACCGGAAAGCAAAAATATAAATACTTTACAACAAAAAATTGGGTTGTTTATTAGATGTGACCAGGTCAGCAGGATTTCTTTGTTCTTTAGGTTTAAGGGAAAAACATTTGCAGCATTTGATATAGAAGCAGTAACAGTCTTCATTGATTTATAGATAGATGTGCAGATTGAATGGCCAGTAGTTTGTTCATTAAAGTATTTTGAGTAGTAACATACTCAAATAATGTAATATATTATACATTCTTAGAATGAAGTAAGATTCTCCTTCACACAGGTTGTTTCAATGAAGTTAAGTCAGTCGCAAGTGGACTTTAAAGGTTCACGAGGTTAAATGCATGTCCAGTTACTTCTGAGTCTAAAACATTTCACAGGATATTCCTGTGAGTATTTTCTTCAAGTGACCAAGACATTCAAGGACATTTCCTTGAATTTAGGGAATGAATAAATACCCTGACTTAACAATTATACATTTTACCTATGCACCGCAGACACAGCACACACACACAAGTCTGTTCTTTTTTTTTGGTCAACTATCAACCAGCTTTAAAATATGTCAAAGAAATTATAAAGCAAAAACCCACTAAACCTTCCATGTGCACAACAGCGAGGCAATAATCTGAGATTAGGTCAACTCAGTCTGCCTGGTTTTGGGAAGCAAAAGAGCCACCAGTCCTCCGCTCAGCAGCAGCAGTGAGACCAGCAGCACTGGCACAGCACAGTTTGTGTCCACCAAGTTTCCAAAGACTATATTCCCCATGATTGCTGCCACTCGGCCAATGCCGGTGAAGAATCCAAGAGCAGAAGACCTGGCAGAAGGACAGTGAAACAGAAAACATAAACATGGTAAACAACTTCTCCTATATTTGTCATATTAGCTATGTATAGATAAAAAAAAGGTGAAGTACCGCAGATGAGTTGGATAAAGCTCTGTTCCTATCACGTCCAGAGAGTTCCAGGTGATCACTGAGACACAGCTGAAGACACATGAGAAGATCAGGCTCTGTGTCTTGGTTTGGACCAGGTAGATTAAGAAGACGCTCACACTGGACACAATAAGGCTGCAAGCTAGAGACAGCATTGACAAGGGATACATTAGTCACAAACATAAATGGAGTTGGTCAGACTAATCCAAGGATTCAACAACTGCTTTCAAACGCAAATTCACTGAGAAATTCACTATGAATTAACAACAAATTAAAGACTATTGTATTGTATTGTTAATGGGTCATGATTTCTACTAGATTGGAATCATATTGTCAAGCCACAAAGCTTCATGTTGTCTCTGAATAATTTCACCTTTAAATCTGTAGATCAATCGACAGATAGACAGATAGATAGAGAGACAGGTGGCTAGGTAGACAGATAGATAGACAGATGAAATTCCCAATAGGTAAATTAAGGTTGACTCACAAAGTAGAGCTTTTCCTCCAATGTTGTCCATCATCAGGATGGTGAAGATGTTTCCTGGCAGGTTCGATGCCGCAATGATGAAGCCCTCCATATACACTGTTGGAAAGGTAGAAATGAGTTTATGTACATAGTCATAGTAGTATTTGTATACTCTAACTAACAATAAGGAGGTTTGACATAGACAGGTTTTACCAGATGTGTAAACATTTAATAGCTATAGCCCAGAGCAAATATACTGAAATATACCCCTCTTTAACTTGTCTCAGGGTTTGCTATAATGCTTTCAGTATCCAGCCATTACTTTGGCCCAGCGGCAATGTCTCTGTGGGGAAGGTATGGTGTTGTGCAACGTGATTTGGGTGGCAATTGTGGAGACTGATGCCCCCACAACCCAGCAATGGATAAATGGGTGAAAATGGATGGATGGATGGATGGATGCTTTCACTATCCATGCAACACATTGTATATGGTTTTGTGCTTCAAGATTTATTTTCAAGATTATCTGATGCTTTCCTGGTCATCATTTCCCATGAATGCTCTTAAAGCTGCTAATGGATGGGAAACAACAGAGAGAAAATGGCAGTAAAATGAATGCAAACACTTGGTGGTATCCCAGCAGCCCACCTGCTGGATTTACTGGACGGCAGCTTTGGTTATCCGGTGACACAGAGATGGAGGACATGTTGGAACATGGCGTGCCTCCATTTTCAATTCTCACAAACAGCATCGGGAACCACATCCACAGTCCATAGTAACTACAAAAATAAAGAATGTTGTAAATAATACATACTGAACATAGGCATGTAATTTTGTGCTAAGTATTAGAAAAGTTAGAAGAAAAATTTAATGGAAAATTATATCTTGAACAGAACAAGGTGAGATTTCTCACCCAAAGGAGATGGAGTAGAAGATGATGAACAGAGTAATGCTGCTTTTTCTAAGAGAGTCTTGAAACAATTGTTTTACAGGAAGCAACCCCTGCAACCAGAACATGACCAACAAATTTTAGGAGGGCACAGTTCCTTTTTGTCTTTTAAAGAACTTAATCAATAGTTCATTATTTCTTCGACTATTTGTTCATTAAAGACAACATTTTTTTTTAGATTTTTGCAAATACAATCAAACATTCCAAACAAAACCTGGCTCTAAGAAAATATTAATAGTTAATTTAAATGGCAAATAATAATATTTCTCTAAGACACACTGTTCTGTTTTACCTTTGTGAAAATGCTGATCAGACACTCTTGTTGTGAAACATTCTCTTTAGTTTCAGCTCCCAATACTTGCTTAGAGCCTGGACACAGACCAAATTCCTGCACATCATAAATTAGTATTAGGAGACCATAATAAAAAATACAAAAGGAGGTTCCTTTGTCATAAATAAAACGTTCATACCGGAAAGGATTTCCCTTTTCCCTTCATGTTTATCTCAAACATCAATCTAAAGACATGGATCGCTTCTTTTTCTTGATCAGCCTGGAATACGAAGGTTAGAACATCATGGAGACATCAGGTAATACGAGGAAACGATGCTACATAAACTGGCCTCAGCATAGACCTTTATTACCTCCATGAGGAACTTTGGGCTCTCGGGCATGATCATCCTGAAAACCACAGCTGAGGTGAGAGCAGGAAGAGAGCAAAGAACCACAAACAGTCTCCAGCTGTTGAAGTATAGTGATCCCAAGAAGAAATTTGTTCTGGTACTGGGAATCACCATCCAAGCCAGACCTGGAAATATCATATACAATATAGATTAGGAAAGAGAGCAGTGAACAGAGGAGTTCATACTGTTGAAAATGGACGAACCATAAATGTAACAGCCGCCTTTCAATTTATATTGTGTATATATCGTTTTCCATTTATTTTTTTATTTTATCAAGAAAATAATACATAATTAATACAGTAATTGACATTCTATTCATATTCGCAGAAACAATGAAGTATTGAAAATTAAGAAGAAATAAAAAGGTAAAATCCAACGTTGTAATCTGTGAAGTCGTAATGACATACACATACAACCCATGTGTGTAGTCAAGGTCAACAAAGACGTAAGTGAATGTTGACATTTCTGCTCTCACCTGCAGCCAGGATGTTTCCAGCCATCCAGAACGTAGCCAGAGCACTGATCATTGCACCCCTGCGCTGTCGGGGCATGAACTCAGAGAAGTAGGAGAAGATAACAGGGATGGACCCACCAACCCTGCAAGACAAGATATGAAAATTTACATTTACTCAACAAAATGTGTTGTTTCTTTTTAATAAAACTGGTAGTTTAGGAAACATTTCTGGAAGGCAGTGGTTTGTGGGAATGTCCTTCCTTCCTTACTTCCTTGCTTCCTTGCTTTCTTACTTCCTTCCTTCCTATTCATACCCAATGCCACTGATGAATCGCATCAGTAGAAGAAGCCAGAACCAAGGAGCCAAGCTGGATAGAACTCCAAAGATTCCATTGACTGTCAGTGAAACGACCAGGACTTTGCGACGCCCCTTCTTGTCAGCCAGGTATCCCCACACGTAGCCACCAAACATCATTCCTACAAACACAAACCACACACAATTTTGCTCTTGTTTTGTAAAGAAACTGTTATTATTTTTGTGGAGCTTCGGATGGATGGATAGATAGATAGATAATTGAAAAATTTAATTGAATATTGAAATGGAATCCTCCTTTTTGTGGAAATAATTACAATATTTGAAGACATTTTTTTGTTTGTGAAATGGCAAAAATACATATTAACTAATAATGTGAACGTGAACAGCCACTGTCATGAACTTAATTATATCATGAACTGCTTCCATACAGTAAATAATGTGGAACTCACCCAGGAAAATGCTGGCAGTAAACAGACCCATGTCTGAAGAGGTGAGTGCCAGATCACACTGTGCCGTTGGCAGGAGAAAAGACACACAGAGAATCTCCACTGCATCACTGGCATTGGCCCAGCCACAGATAGCCAGCAGCAACCAGTGAAACAAACCAAAGCCTGGAAGACAAAAAAAGAATGTGTTTCTGCTCTGGTCTGCAGTAATGAAGTACTGTCTGAAATCACAAGCACACAGGATTGTAAGGATTGCTTTTAGACAAGAGAATCAAAAAAAATTGTAAACAACTGGACTTCTTCTTGGAGTTGAGAGATGTTTCTTTCCTCAACTGAGGGTCTGAAGTCTAGAGAAGCCTGCTCTGGTACCGATGAGTAAAACTTTCCAGGATGGAATTTCACAGCAGAATGGTCTGTAGCAGACAGTTTGGACAGACGCAGACAACCCCTTGTCCAAAATATTCACATCTGAATCCTGAGTGTAATTTTTCTTTGAGATGTAGATTAACTAAATAAACTGCTGACAACTAAATTTTTTGGATATCACGACATGGATGAATAAGAATCTTCACAGACATAGACAAGTGTATATTTCATAACACTTTGCATGCTTAGGAATTTTCCTCCTCACCTGTTTGCTCAACTGCCTCCTCATACGTCAGTCTCCTGGGTTCACGGCAGGAGACCTCCTGTTTGGCTGCCACGCCTCTCTCGAAAATTAGCTCACCTGCGCAGCAGAGTAACTCAAACGTCATGTTTGAAAATGAGTTGGGTAACTAGTACCAAGGGCAGTATGGCTACTACACTTTGTGACAATATAGTTCATTCCGCAGGTTGAACCAGGTTTACGTTGTATAATTTTATCATGAATCTTAACCAAGTATTCCCAACCAAAAATTATACATATGTGTGAAATAATGCAAAAAAGATATTGTTTCTCTATAACTCACAAATGGGACTACAACACAGTAATTTAGCAAAATTATATTGTGTTTCTACTTCCATGTCATTTCATAATAACTACCTAAAACTTTGCATAGCATGGCACTGGTGTCTCTAGGGAAAAAA
The DNA here is from genome assembly GCA_016785265.1 of Paraplagusia blochii. Taxonomy (NCBI): domain Eukaryota; kingdom Metazoa; phylum Chordata; class Actinopteri; order Pleuronectiformes; family Cynoglossidae; genus Paraplagusia; species Paraplagusia blochii. The sequence continues at coordinate 304,920 of JAFBJS010002161.1, read as the reverse complement.
AACCTCTTTTAGCTCCTCATGTTAGATTCATGAATGCACATGTGACAAAATACTATTAAATAACACGGAAATCTGAATAAAAAAGAAACTTAAGAGGGTAATTACACAGCTTGTAGCAGAACAACACAGTTAGATGAAAAGTAAACAGTAATAAACAGATGCAAGAGGTTTTTGCTGACCTGAGTGTGTCACAGGATCTATACTCTCCCCCATGTTCTTTCCCTTTCTCTCTCCTTTGTTGAGTACAAACCTTACTCAGAGTTACATGTGTCAATATGTACGTAGGCAAGTTGACTGCACACCGCTACGATCCAATTATGCTTTGTTTACTCTTTATTCTCTCACGCTTAGAAAGGGGAACCTTCAGTTGTTTCACTTTTACCTTCTTTCTTTCATCATATTTCCCTCTGTTGTATTACTGCCATCTGTGGTGATCTTTGTCTAGTTATAAAATATTTGATATATTGGTTATCAGGTGTCCTCTTAAATTCCATTCTTTGTTTTCTCACTTTCTTATTATCCTTTCTTCTTATTTTATAGTATACGCTTTGATGTAAACATTGATGCAAACCCTTAATAACAGTAATGTGCAATTTTGCTAATATTATCCAGAAACTTAATTTGCCCATAACTACAGTATATTCGCAACAATTTGTCGCCAAATTTGAGGTAAATATCTCGAAGGGAAGGAAAGCAATCTCCTTGTCATTGTGACACAATGAAATATATAAACAAAACGTATCCACCAGGGAGACTCGAACCTGGAACCCTCCAGACTCAAGTCCTGTTCTTTATCCACTTGGCCACCAGTGCCCGCAGAAACCTATTTCCTTGCGAAATTTGGCGAAACCAGCCTTCATTTTTTGAAATATTTTTTTTTATTTTTTTTTCTTATCGATATAATGTCATTATGCTAATATATGGCCGATAATATCGGGTAACTAAATTATCGGACAACCCAAATTAATAAAATTAAGGGTAAATTCAAAAGTTGTTATGTTGTTTATAGAATTCCAAACCACATAAGTCACAAGACAAAAAGGAAAACAAATAGTTTTGGTATTTTTCTCGTGTTATTTTTGTTTATCAGTTTGTTTTGGAACCCTTTGGTTCACCATCATGTTGCAAACAAGACAATAAAGGAAACAATAAAGCCAATAAAGCAATGTAAGTCTAAGATGTCGGATAACTGACTATAGTATCTTCAGGTAAATATAGAAACAATGATCCTACGGTGAATACCGTGGGTTTACTATTGTTATCAACAGTGTCCACTTGCCAACGTTTTGTAAACAACACGATAAAGAGATAACAAATAGATTTTACACCCATGAGTGAACAACATTATGGTCTTTGGTAAGAAAATGTCTTAAAAATGCACATAAACCAAATATTATGAAATGAAGCGAGTTTTTACCGTCGTCTGACCCACTGTGATCCAATCGGTCTTCGGTCAGGAGCAACGGTCGTCGCGCCTCCGCATCCCCGATACGAGTCAGACGCGACATCCCTAAAGTTTGTCAGGCAGTGGGATGAGTATTTTTCCGGACAGTCGTCATACGAACCCACTGCCCTGTTGAGACTTGTTCCGAGTCCTGGTTTATCGCCGCCGCTGCATCGTGTGTCCCATGACCGACTGTCTGTAGAGCTAACGCAGGCAACCGCTAGGCTGACGAGTAGAGGAGGATCAGGAAGTAAGAAGACAGCAGTGGGTCGGTCACTCACTCCGCTCAGCCCGAGCCTCCTCTCTGCACTGCCCCGCTTCCTTTCCTCATTCCGTCTGTTAGGAAGTGAACGAGTCCCTCCGGCAAAGTTGCAGCTGCGGTGACTTCGTCTTGTTGCCCTACTAGAACCGGTCTTGTGCGCGTGAGAGACGCGGGCGGCTCGACGTAACCTCCCCTTTGCGATAAAAAAAGATTGAAAATTGAAGATGGCGACCAGCTCGGAGCGCAGTCCGCCACCTTTCCCCGACTCCGAGGACCAAGATGTGCTGGACTCGGAGGACGTCGTGGGCCGAGACAGTGATGAGGATGACGCGGACGACATGTTCGTCAGTGCAGTGAGTCTAAGTATCAAAATCACGGCTCTCGTTTTTGCCTGAAACGGTTCGATACTCGGAGCTAACGTTATGCGAAGGAGGCTAACGAAACACTTTGCACAAGTTTGGATTTAGTTCAGGAGCTTCGTTCACTAACGAACGGCTCTGACTTCACATTAAACTCAATGCAGTTTTATTGTGGTCCTGTATTTGAGTCTAGGCGTCGATTCTGTTCGGTCATTACTCTGAATACCTCACAGACTGACATGACAAATCGCGTAGTACTTTGTTATTGACAGTACTACAAGTGAAGTCATTCTATCGCCGCTTACCAGTCAACTACTAATGCAACAAAAATGGATAGAACAAAACATAAGAATACCACTTAGTGAACAAAAACTACGAAAACCGCTTCTGATTTTTAGTCGACTATACCACGGATACTATATACGATGCTACTACCTTGAATATTACTACCCGATATACTTCTGCAACTACTACAGATATTACTAATGCAACTTGTAGAAAATAGATAGTATAGTAAAACTTTACTATACCACAACTGTTCTAAATTAACTAAAAATAGTAAAACAATTAATATTACAATATAACCAGGACTACAACCTCAACCACAGTCACTGTCACTCCACATAGTACTTCCTCAATAATTCCTTTTCCAAACATGTGAATTGCACAGTTTCTGTTTCTATGGCCACCCCAAAAAGTGTATTTGTATTTCTACTACAATGTCAACTACTGTCACCTTTATTACTACATAAATGTCCATTATTACTACTTTTATCACTGTTACTACAGTTTGAAATGTTAGTTTTATTGCAACAAATATTAGTCCTTAAAGTATCTGTCCTTTGTCTGACGCTCCTGTGCCAGGTAAACTGTCCGGTTGTGATTTATCAGGTCACAAGGAAACCACATTCCTACTCTAGAGCTAGAACGCTCAAGTCAGCAGTAATTCTTACCAAGTAAAAAAATATTTTTATTTTGCTGTTTCACATGTCAAATGACATAATTTGGCCTCACAGCTGTGTACAATTAGATTTTGTTTAAATACCTTTATTTGCTCTTTGAAGTTAATGTGTTTAATGTGTATTTTGTGTAAGATGAAATCTGACACTGCTGGAGAGACAACATCTGGTCCTCTGAACAGTGAAGAGAAACTTTGCACTGATGCAAATGAAGTTCTTCTTGGCTTGGCTGTGAAAGTTGATCGTGGACATGGTCAAAGTGACCGCTGTTACCTGGCGTTTGTCATTTTGAGTTTAAATTAACCTCCGTCTGCAGCGAGAGTGAAAAGCTGCTTGTGTCAGTGCCCTGTCATGTGAGTCAGCTGTGGTCACATGATCAGACCCCGGATGTTTTCCGGCAGTCAAGGTTCAGAGGAAAGATTGTAAAAGCTGCTGTCTTTGATATTTTTTAACGGAGCTGGACTCACTGCAGGAAAACCCAGTCAGCATTTGTGGAATTTACATTGTAACAGAGCTGAGGTCATGGAAATGGACAGGACTGTGGTTGAGAGTGACTTTAGTGGGTTATGTATTCTGTATTTATGCTATTTTTACTCTGGTGAGGTTATTGGATTTGTATAGTCAGGCAAATGTACTTTTAATAAATATTACAATTTAACAAACCTCAGCTCAGATGTAAATTAAGTCTCTAAGGAATGAAACTGAGGAACTTTATCCGTTTCTGGTTGATTCAAGAGGGAACTCTAGTAGTTCTACCCCTCTAGGTGTTCCCCAACCTTTTTTGCACCATCTATCGGTCGTTAAGTTGTGGCAGATAAATACCTCTTAAAAAGAATTCAATTTTCTGTGCCCCTGAAAAATGTTCCTACCTATAAAATATTCCTACCAGAATTAACACAAGGATTTCTCAAGTGCACACAGCCTATAACTTTCTGCTACCAGACCGGTTAGTTATTCACATCTGGACATGTGACACAAAAAACTGCTCATTAGAACCAGTTTCTCATCGACCAGAAACAGATGAAGTGAAGAATGAAAAGTCTTTGAACTCCAAGAAGGAGTTCAGTCGCTCACAACTAAGTCTCCTGTCCAAGTTTGCTAATCTATGTATTTTTTTCCTCTTTAGAGCAGCCCACCAGTTACTGAAATAGACACCACTCCATCACCGACCAGTCCACCCAGTGACCTATTAGCAACACCAACAGAAATCATAAGTGACCCCCTCTTTGAACCAGCTGACAACCAAACAGAAGAGAAATCAGCGGGCGATGTCATCAGTGAACCGATGGATGATTTTGTCGACTTAACAAACAACATAACAAAACCAGCGGCTGATGTGTTCACGCCTGATGTCAAAGACACAGCCTTTTTCTCTATAGACGAACCTTCGGATGATTTTGTGGACATTCTGGGAAGTGAAACTGAAGCTGTACAAGAGGAAGTGGTCGTCCTGGATGTCACTGCCAAAGCTGCGGAAGAGGAAAGTGAAATGACAAAAAGTGTTACAGATCCACCTGGAGATGAAGACAAGGAAGCAAGTGCCGCACCAGTAATGGACATCAGTTGTGACACCAAACAGTTGTCTCCAGTGGACAAAACTCCTAACCCTCTGGTTGACATCCTTAGTGAGGATCCACTGGCAACTGTAGCCACAAAAACAGCTACCATGGATTTGTTTGACGATGAGGGAAGTGACCTGTTTGGTGAGCCGCGGCAGACCAAATCAGCCAAACAACCTCAGAAAAGTCTCTTTGGTGATCCGGACGAGGATCTGTTCGGCGAGCCCTTGGGCGCCACCGCAAAGAAAAGCATCAGCAAAGAGCAGAAAGTCTCGTCCAATCCAGTTAAAGCCGCCGCAGGTGATGTTTTCAATAAACCCAAGGCTGTACAAGAGCCTGCCGATATCTTCAGTGAGGAATGTTTCATTACGGCGCCCACCAAGAGCAACATCAGCGCCGTCAACTCTGGGACCAACGGAATACTCACAGAAGAGGAGCCGGAAATCTTTGCAGGTCAATTCACTGTTTTTAATCTCTTCAAGTCAGCCTATCAGCAAAAAAACTAAAAGCTAACGGTCATTTCAACTCAGCTTGATCTCAGAATACAAGTACTAAATATATCTTGAAGTAAATTAGAGGTAAATCCAAAGAGTCTAACACAGGGGTGTCCAACTCCTGTGTCACAGTGGGACACAATTAAAAACTGGCATGAAGTCACGAGCCAGACTGAATATTTATTGAAAAATAAACTTCCCCCATCTCCAGATATTAAATGCAGGAGCTGTGCTAGAGTCTCTTGGGGCTCCTAGCAAGATATTGCTGCGGCCAGAAATTCTGACCAGGCCCCCTGGTGGCTGACACCCCAAGCAACTGCCTGGCTTTTACAGACCTACAATAAAAAAAAAATGCTATAACAAAGACCACGTATCACTAATTCTACAAATTCTGCCAGTAAATATGGCCTATATACTGGTGGGCCAACTCTAGTACATATTTGATATGATCTTGCAGGCCAGATATGATAACACTGTGGGCCAGAATTGGACCCCAGGCCTCAGGTTGACACTCGTGGTCTAACATATGAATGACAGCACTGAATGACTGTATTTGGTTGGTTCACTTTCTCTTTCCTGCCCAACAGAAGCCACAGTGGAACTTTCCCTGGACAGTCCACGGAATGAGCGGAAGAAGGAAGCGGCAGCTCAACCGTCTGTTTCCACCCCCTCACTGTCAGTCGCTGCCAGCACAGCCAAAAAACAGGCGGCCTCCTTTGAGGAGGTACAGAGTAGATACTGTATCTAATATCAGAGTGCAGGTCTTACTGTGACCAAAAACGGAAATGTGCAGCTCAACATTTATATGGAACAGTCCATCGTCCAGTCCTGATTAAAGACAGCAAAATCACAGTCTTTAAAAAAAATCTAAAATCCAAATCTCTGTTTCTCAGTCCGACCAAAAGCAGAGGCTACAATATAGAAATCCTAATTCTCCCTAATTGATACACAATCATTTTGTTCCATTTTCATTTGCAGCTGGTAGAAGAGGAAGAAGAGGACGACAAATTCGATGTTTTTGTCTCTGTCAAAGACCCTGAGAAAATAGGTAATTTGTTTTTCAGTGTTTTTCTGCAGTTTAACAGCATGTAAACCAGGTTGTGAAGCGATAAAAATAATTGTTTTAGTCGTTTTATTGCTGAAAAATGACATAGGAATGAAAAGAAAGAGACAAGTCCTTTTGCACAAACTCAGTAATTGTCTATTTTCTTTCCTCAGGCGATGGAATGAATGCGTACATGGCCTACAAAGTCTCCACTGAGGTAAAAATCATTGCCTTTGCATTTTAAGTATTGTGAAAAAAAATGATGTTGTCACAGGAAGTTACTGGAGTTAGTCATACCATCTGTGGTGAGAGTAGAAAAAAAGTATTGGTCAGTATTTGTCAGGAAAAAAAAAGTCCACATACCGTTGTTAGAAATGACGAATACAGTTGATGGGAATTTGTTGCTGTGAATTTCATGAGATAAAAGTTGCCATTTGAAAATGTAACATTGAATTTATCAGTGATTTCTATGTATTGAACAATAATAACTGTTGACTAAAGCCTTACTGTGAATACACTTTTCTTTCAGACCACACTGGCCATGTTCCGCAACAAATCTTTCACAGTCAAGCGGCGCTACAGCGACTTCCTGGGCCTCTACGAGAAGCTCTCTGAAAAACATGGACCAAATGGATACATCGTTCCTCCGCCGCCAGAGAAAAGCCTCCGGGGTAAAAGATTTTCATATAGAGGTGAAGTTATTAATTTGAATATTCAACACCAAGCAAACAAAGGTTGGCTGTGTCTTGTGCAGGAATGACCAAAGTGAAGGTCGGGAAGGAAGACTCCTCATCAACAGAGTTTGTTGAGAGAAGGAGGGGCGCTCTGGAGAGGTGAGGGGTCTTCAAACACGAGAACAACGCCTCTGTCCTTCACAATCATTTCACTGTCCCCGTTTCACTGTGTCTGAACCAGGTATCTACAGAGAATAGTCAACCACCCATCGCTTCTCCAAGACCCAGATGTTAGAGAGTTTCTGGAGCGAGAAGAAGTAAGCTGAGAAAAACGCTTAGAAAACAAACCTTCAACATAGAGCAGTGGTCTCTACAGGGGGGAGGGGGCACCACCCACACTATCGTTTCACCAAAGTGTTCAGTGTTCAATACAAAAGAAAAAAAAAATCAGTTTTCCAAAGATTCTGTGTAATACTACACTGAACCAGTAGGAGACTGTGGATCAGGGGTTTGAGAACTATAGGTTTACCATAAATATGGAGAACAAATTTATAAAATATTATTAAAAATTCAACTTTCACATCGAGGCGAGGGCCGCAAAAAATCACTACACGGGCCACAAATGGCCTACGGGCCGCAACTTTGAGGCCCCTGGTAGAGAGATACGCAGGATTTTTTTTTTTTTTTCCTTTCTTGAATTTGGGTTTGAGATTATGTTGTCACGTCTTAATCGGTATTTTGTCTTCTTTCAGCTGCCCAGAGCAGTGAGCACTCAGGCTCTGAGCAGCGCTGGATTCCTTAAAATGATTAACAAAGCAACAGACGCCGTCAGTAAAATGACCATCAAGATGAACGAGTCGGATGCTGTGAGTTCACCTCACGTACATTACAGCCTTCAATGCGCCTGTTGCTCTAGTTTTGTAGATCACTTTCCTAATGATACAGTTTTCTTTATGTTAAATGTTAAGTATCAGTAATTGTGTTGCAGTGGTTTGAGGAGAAACTGCAGGAGGTGGAGTCTTCAGACCAACAGTTCAGGAAGCTCCACACTCTGGTCGAGTCTCTGGTTGTGCACAGAAAAGGTTAGTTTTGGGGATAAACCTTGGGACGCGCTGACATAATTTTTCTGTTCCAAGATTTGAAAAAAAAAAAATGCATTTGCTCCACGTCTGCAGAGTTGTCTACCAGCACGGCCAGCTTTGCCAAGAGCACGGCCATGCTGGGCAGCGCAGAGGACAACACGGCTCTGTCCAGAGCTCTGTCACAGTTGGCAGAACTGGAGGACAAAATGGAGCAGTTACATCTAGACCAGGCTACCAACGACACCTTCTCCTTCTCTGAGCTCATCGCTGATTTCATCCGTCTGCTGGGAGCCGTCAGGGTATGGAGCAAACTTTTCCACTACTATTATTATTATCATCTGTAAAGTATTATTATTTTGCATTGGGGATATTTTATTGTAACTGATTCCTGAACAATTAGTTTTGTTTTAAACAACAACAAAAAAAAGAAATGTAATGTAATAAAAATGACAGTAAACTTCTAGAAAACATTATAGTGAAAATCAAAACCAGATTTTTTTTTCCTAATCAGAATGCATGTTGAAAATGTCATTCGTCTCCTAAAAGATCTGTGGCAGCCAGGGCTTTGAACCAGAATTTACTGGTTGAATCGGTTTGGAACAGAAACAGTATTTTAACATTTCTAGTTAAGGGTTCCATCAGGACTGTGATGGCCCTGAACTAGTGTAGGATCTTTAAGGAGACATACAAAAGGTATTTACTGGTTACCTGTATTTTTAGATAGATAGGTAGATACAAAAATATATTTATATATTTGTTTCTGTTCCAAACAAAATGCCAAAAGTGCCTGGCATTCGTTCCTTGAACCAGTTTGAAGCCCTGCTTAAAAAGGCAGAAGTCATAATGAGCTGTGAGCCCCTGGTGATGGACAATCTCTGTGTATCTGTGGCCCACAGAGTTCGTTTGATCAACGCATGAAGGCGTGGCAGCGCTGGCAGGACGCTCAGGCCATGCTGCAGAAGAAGAGAGAAACTGAAGCCAAACTTCTGTGGGCGAACAAGCCTGACAAACTGCAGCTGGCTAAAGAGGAGATCGCTGAGGTACGAGGTCAAAGTCAAAATGGTTTAAGTCAGGAGAGAAACAGTGCTTAGGACTGGAGAGTTGCCATTCAGAAGGACAAGTGTGAAAAAAAATCAGTTTTTCAAGCACTGGAGTGGCAGAAGAAAAAGTCAATAGTGGTGACTCTGTTTGGAAATTCTTTTTTCTATCGTGATGTCATAAACTGTATTTTTTCCAAACAGTGGGAGGCCAAAGTGACACAGTATGAGAGGGACTTTGAAAGAGTTTCTGCCACAGTCCGCAAAGAAGTGCTTCGCTTTGAGGTACGAGTCTAACAAAGAGTTTTTTTTGCAGAAAATAATTTTTACGGTTCCAGATGATGAAAAGAGCAGAATTCAACTCTGGACTATTTGTCTTACAGAAAGAAAAAGCCAAGAATTTAAAAAGACACATCGTCAAGTACTTGGAATTACAACTTCGGTCTCAACAGCAGGTGAGATTCAAGTGATGGCCCCAGTGATACTCCAATAATACTCAGTAATACTCTTGGAAGGTCAGAGAAAACATAGGGTGAAACTTTGCAAAGAATCTTCTTCTTTCGAAGAAGTCAAGCGAGTCAACAATTTCCTTCTCCCCCGTCCTCTGTGTCTTCTACTCTGACTCCATCTACCTCCATGTCCTCCCTCACTGCATCCATCAACCTCCTCTTTGTCTCCTACCTGGTAGCTCTATCTCTAGGATCATTCTTCTACCAATTTATCCACTGTCCCTCCTCTGGACATGTCCAAACCATCTCAATCTGTCTTCTCTAGCTTTTTCTCCAAACCTTGTCCCTTTAATGTCCTCATTCCTGGTCCTGTCCATCCTTGTCTCTCCTAAAGAGAATCTCAGCATCTTTAACTCCTCCACCTCCAGAACTTTTGCAAAAACATCAGATACAATATACACACTCAGTCCCATTGTTATCTGGACTTTATCTAACTTGTTTTTCCTCAATCTGTCCACAGCTGATAAAATACTGGGAGGCCTTCTTACCCGAAGCAAAAGCAATCGCCTAACAGGGCAGCACCAGCCTCAAGGGAGTGACAACAGGCTGCTTATCTTTTTTTTTTTTTTTTTTTCTTATACACTTTACCTCTCTTTGCCTTCAAACCAATGAAAATTGGAAAATGTGCTTTGCAAAAAGGAGATACAATCAGCAAGTTTCTTTTAAAAATCTTTAAAACACCATAGCTCTGTATTCTAGTATATGAATAATTGTATATTTTCCTTTCACAAATATTTTCCTACCAAAAGAATAAGAGTCGGCGTATTTACATAGACACCAGTGAACGGTAGATGACGTGTGGTGGGACGAGTCCACTGATTATTTTTTTTTGTTTGTTTTGTTTTTTTTGGGAATGGTCAGAGTGTGGACTTCACGTCTGCAGAGGTTAATGGTTTACAGCGTGGCTGCTCCGTCGTCATATTTCTGTCGCATGGACCTCAATGAAAGTGGCCATGATTTTTTTTTTTTTTTCCTTTTCTTGACTCAAAGGGAAAATCTAAATGATCAAATATCAATCTCAGCACTTCTGTCATTGTCTCTTTAAACGTTAAAATGCCGTCAGTGAGAACGGGGTGTGTTCGCATGCGGCTGTACAGGGTTACAGGATTAAAAAAAAAAAAACAGTTTATGATATGATTTAAAGGAAAAAAAAGTGCTTAATTTACTTTTCTAACTACACGTGTCTGTGCCTTTTTGAAGCCTTAATGGCGTTTTAGTCTCCAGGCGCCAGAGGAGATCTAGTTTGGGAGAAAGTGGTACAGTTACAGCCATAATGTGTGTCAGTGCTGCGGTTCAATGACATTACAATTGCATCTGTTTACTAAAAGTGACATTCTTTTATTGTCTTTTTTTTTGTGGTTTTGTTTTCTACGTCATGCTTCACAACCTGCTGTAAATGTGAAACACTGACAGCAGACAATGATGAACAACTACACCCTTAAATCCGGTTATTAAAAGAAATTAGTTGTTTAGACATTTCCTCAAAATCATTACATGTTATATTTTCTGTAAATTAATTGTTTAGAATTGTTTTTGCAGATATTTGATCATAAGATATTAATTGAAAAATACACCATAATGAGAATAGACTGTAAATATTAAGTGGAAAAGTGAAACGTTGCCTTTAACAGTCGCTGTTTCACTTTTAACAACCAAAGTCAATGAAGATCTTAGTCAAATCCAAGTCCTCACCACCTTCACATACTTCTCTGCCACTCCCGAGTGTCACATATGGAAATGGTACTGGTACCATACATATACTTTCTGAAATCTGAAGTTTCTAAAGTGGAGAGTGAGACCCCCCTAGAGGGGTGCAGAGCTATTGCACGGTAAGCACAGTAGGTCAACTCAATCACATTGACTTGTAATTACATTTTCTGTGATTGTGTCACCATGGGGTGCGATAATTAACAAAGATCTGAAATCTTGACCACGTTCAAGTCAATGAAGAGTCAAATCCAAGCTTTTGATATTTGCAGTCTTATCAACCAGACATGACATCCAGGCTACATAAGCCTTACATGCGGAATAATTTTCTTCTTCAAAAAAAAAAAATGACACCAGAAAAAAAAATCTCAGCAGTTCTGCTGAAATATCACCAGCAAAAACTGGGCATTTTTGCTTTAATGTCTTCTCTTTTTTAACTCATCCAATCAGAATGGAACTAATCTTTACAGCATTAAAAATCACTGATTTCAATTTCTTTGCACGTAAAAAAACGCGTCAATGCCTCGTCTGCCGTTTGAGATTCAACATCCAGCTGTGAAAGACGGTTCCACTGCTCTTTGGGGCGTGACGCCACCTTGTGATTTCAGCTTTAATTTCATATTTTCCACTTATAGAGTTGGAGTCATCATTAAAATTTAATGAGTTAATTTTGGGAAAGTTTTGTATCTGACATCTTTTCAGAGGTTTTTGTCTAAGCTACTGCACTAAGAGTAAAGGTCTCCATTTGTCAAACTGCAATATCAGCAACACACACTGTCAATAGAAAAAAAAATAAAGATGCACTATGTACACCTGGAGAAAAAAAAGTCACTTTAGGTGTTTTATTTCCTTCTTCACTGTCAATTCACTGTTAATTTTTGTTATTTTTTCTGAAAACACTTTTAGAACACAATCACTAACACAACTGTCTGCATTTTCAGTGCTTTATACACATTTCCCAGTACAGAACTCTGATTCTGCTTTGAACCCTGCTGTCCCACGGCCTGCACACTTGGCCACATTGTCCTCACCACCTCCACATACTTCTCTGCCACTCCTGAGTGTCACATATGGAAACACATCACATGTCTCTGAATGGTCCTGGTTACATACCTAAATTTCTTGAAATCTAAATTTCTTAAAGTGGAAGGTGAGACCCCCTTGAGGGGTGCAATGGTATTGCATGGGAAGCAGTCAATCACATTAATTTGTAAATACATTTTCTGTGATTGTGCCAACATGGGCTGTGATATAAAAAAGTGTAATTGACCAGATTGACAATCTGTTCTGACGATCACTGTCCTACAGACTCTACTCCTTACCATCTATTAAACTCAAAATCTGGGGTCTCAAACTCAAATAAGTTGAGGGCCACTGCCCACACTATCATTTCACAGAAGGGCCTCGTCAGCTTTCAGTGTTCAATACAAAAGAAACATTAATTTAAAAAAATCAATAAATCAGTTTACCATAGATTCTGTGTAATTTTAAAATTTACCATAAAATATGAAGAACACATCTATAAAATATTATAAATTCAACTTTCACATCAAGGCCACAAAATATCGTTCCACTGGCGGCAAATGGCCCATGGGCCACAAGTTTAACACCCCTGCCTTCAACACAGCTCTGCTAATCACTGTTCTACAGACTCTCACTTCGTACCATCTACTCCACTCAAAATGGACCACATCCACCCTGATCGTCCTGTGATTAGGAGCAGTATACAAATTTATTCTCTGAACATGAGGCACGTGGACAACAGACACACAAACACAACAGTTTCAGCTTTGTTATGGCAGTACTGACAAAAGAAAAAAAAAATCTCAGATTTGGCGTTTAAGGTTTTTCAACATGGAATTCATGGAGGACTCATGAACACAGTCAATGCACAGTAGGATTTATGAGCTAAATAAATCCATGAGGTTATCACTATTCAGACAATAGATGTTGTGACATTTACATGATTTACTGATTAAGAAACCAAAGTGCTAAACCAAGTCAAGGTAGTTCTGTGGACAAATATATATACAACAAACCCTCAGTACATCCAAGAATTTGGGAAAATCAACATTTAAAATTCAACAGAAAGTTTTTGAAATGTCTCCAAGGCAAAGGACGAAACGGTCAGAGAGTGAACTGACCGTAGTGTGGGAGTACCACTGTACTGAGGTTCCTCTACGGACAAATACAGAGTGCAAGAGTTCGGCCATTTCAATTGAATTCAGTGTCCCTTATGTTAAACAAACAGACAGAAGTTTTGCACTTTGTACACATTGACATGGACGTGATAATGTCCCGAAAAGACTCCACAGGTAGGTCACAACCTACAAAGGTCCTGTTTTTGGTGAAATAAAAATAAAGCACCTGAAACATGAGGGAAGCTTTTTTTTTTTAAAAAAAAACATCTTTACTGAAATTTGTAACGTGTTTTAGCCTGGATAAAATTAACAGTAAAACAAATTCCACATTTGTTTTACTGTTATCATAAACCATGTTTGATAATAAATGTGACTCTTGACCCAGTGACATACTTTAAATGGAGAGACCTTTTTGTTCCTTTTTTTTGCATCCTTGATTTGTCCCTAGATCGCGGTTTAACCACAGCCTTTTGTGTCGGATTGATTTTATTGTGACGGAACAGAAATTGAGATCACAGTTTTAGTCTCCAACAACAACAACAACAATGACAAAAAGAAGTTATCTTGGAAGGCTGTGTCAGGTTACAATCTCTTTATTGATTGCATGTCAGCAGTTCTTTCCTGCATCTGTTGTATTGGACGTCTGCAGGGACGAGAGTGAGGCTGTATTTAATACATATACAAAAACACAACAGCCATGTGTAGTGATGGCAAAGCAGTGAAAACTGCAATCTCATGAGTTGGAGACAAAAAAAAACAAAAAAACATTTAGCTTGAATGAGACAAAACAACAGTGTTCATGTCAGTCCTGTGAGTCCATGTCCATCGATGCTGAAGACGGTGGGGATAAGAGGGCGCAGGGCCGCAGTTCATGTCCCTTAATGTACACTGGAAATGTCCGGGGCCGACTGAGGACGGCTTCAGAGGAAAGTCCGAGCAACATATTTGAGGAGGCCCCCGTGCTGGAAAAGGTTTATATCCATTTCAGAGTCAAACTGTGCAGTGACTAAAAAGGACTTTCTCTGGTCGATCTGTGGGGAAAGAAAACACAAGTCAATACGGGACTTTTCCAAACACATGGGCAAATGTTTTTACGTAACAATTTCCCTGAGACGTTATCTGGGGACACTTACCCAAATATTAACCATTACAGGTTAACGTCAAATCCTACCTGAACTCTAAACTGACCCTAGTTCTAACCCTAAGTCCAGATTATAGCTTAAAGCACAAAGGTCTCTCACTCAGAAGTGAAGTTACAGCTACACAAAACAAACCAGTTATTTAACGAAATAAAAATATTTCTCGCCAGTATTGTCACGTATCACGAAACGAATACATGGGATCATGAAATCAAAGTACGTTGGGAAAAAAAAAAACAAAAACCTTGAAAATGAATCTTGACTTACATCAGTGAAGTTCTTCTTCCTCCTGTGTCGGTCAAGCAGTAACTTGTGCAGTAGCTATGTTACACTGCCCCCGTGTGGTATAACGGCAAAACGGCTGGTCACTTTATAGTATTTATGGCCAAAATAAATTTATTGACACCATAAATTGTATTTTTTTTTTCTAATATTATATTTGCTTGTAGTTTATAAACCCAAGTATTTATCATCCCTTAGAATAGGGTTATTTCGTAGTTTTTACAAAGATTGTTGCGCAACCAAACACACGCTATACGTACAGTATAGAAACGTACATTTATGTATGTACATATACATATATATATACACATATATGTTTGTATGTAAATATACATACATGTATATTTTTTAATAGTTAGATATATTTAACCAAGAACTTATATATATATATATATATGTGTGTATGTTATTTACCTTGACGGTGAGCTGCTGTCTCACACTCAGACTTTGGGGCACAGTGATAGTAAAGACCTCCTTCCCGCTGAGCTCCAGAGAGTTGGCGTTCTCACCAGGCAGAAACTCTAGTGGCATGATGCCCATTCCCAGCAGTTGGTTTTTGTGTAACTTCTCGAAGCTTTCAGCTATCACTGCAGAAACCCCCTGTGGCCCAGAAGAAGACAAGAAGATTCTCTGAAGTCAGACCAGGTCGTACTTTCTTTCTCAGACGTTACCCTGATTGTGCTTAGGTGACGTCTTACCAGCAGGTATGGTCCTTTGGCCACCCAGTCCCTGGAGTTTCCAGAACCGTAGTCTTTCCCTGCCAGGATGATGAGGGGGATTCCTTCCCTCTGGTAACGTTCGGCTGCCTCAAAAACATCCAGCTGAGCAAATGGAAAAAAACAAGTAAAAGGTTAAAGGTTTGCCTGAAGTGTTAGAGCCACGTTGACATAAACATGCACTTCAAGCTGTGTCCACTCACCGTCTGGCCTGAAGGAATGTGCAAAGTCTTGGGGCCCGCCCTGCCGTACAATCGATTCTGAAGTTTGATGCTGGCGAACGTCCCTCTGGTCATCACTGCATCATTTCCTCGGCGAGCGCCGTAGGAGTTGAACTCCCTGGGTGTCAGGCTGGAAGGAAACATTAATAGTTAGGAAATGTTTGAGTCCTCTTCATGAAAAAGACATAAATGTGGTCTTCTTGTCTTCTTCTCCGTTTGGCTTGTCCCTGTTTTTCAGGTGTTTCCACAGTGAATCATCCTTTTCCATCTCCCCCTGTCCTCTGTATCTTCTACTCAGACTCCAACTACCTCCATGTCCTCCTTTACTGCATCCATCAATCTCCTCTTTGTCTCCTACCTGGTAGCTCCATCTCTAGGATCATTCTTCTACCAATGTATCCACTGTCCCTCCTCCGAACATGTCCAAACCATCTCAATCTGTCTTCTCTAGCTTTTTCTCCAAACCTTCCTGTCTGTGTTGTCCCTCTAATCACCTCATCCCTGATCCTGTCCATCCTTGTCTCTCCTAAAGAGAATCTCAACATCTTTAACTCCTCCACCTCCAGCTTTGTCTCCTGTCTTCTGCCTATTCCTGGTGTCTCTAATCCAAAAAGTTTGTCATATTGATTTTTTTTTTAAAAAACAAACGAAGCAGAATCTCAATTTCTAACTGATGTCTTTGAACAAACAAACATTTTTAAAATTATAAATATATATTTTAAAGAAACCCAATTCCAAAACCATTTTCACGTGACATTTTCACAGTAGTATTTGTGTCTAACCGTTTGCTCTGCAGGTATTTGGCGGCTGCACTGGCTCTGGCTATACTGCCTGCTGGTGAAATGTGGTCTGTGGTCACTTTGTCGCCGAGGAAGAGTAAGGCATGAGCGCACTCTATGGAGTGAGGTGGTGGAACTTCTTTGCTCTGGGGTAAAGATAAACAGATATGGTTTAGGTGGAAACCAATCCCAAGTCTTCACTTGAATAAACTGTTAAAATGCAGACATTGTCACTCACCAATTTACTGAAAAAACATGGTGAGCGAATATACGTGGACTTGTGATCCCATGGGAAGAGCACAGAGTCCGGACAGTCAATGTTGTTCCAAAATGTGTTTCCTTTCTGCGGGAAGGAACAGTGTGAGCAGAGGTTTATCAGACGTGAAGTCAGCAGAAGGAAGTAGAGTCTCCTCCTCACCTCCATCCTGCTCCTGACGTCCGTAAATATGGACGAAATGACCATGTCCTCCTCAATCTGTTGCACCTCCTCTCTGGACGGCCAGACGTCAGAGAGATACACCTTCTTCCCCTCTGCTGTCAGCCCTGCATCAGCAACAGTAAACAATCGATTAAACCAGTGAGTTTAGAAATGTGTCGGCACTGGTGGCTTAGAGGTTAAGGAGGTGGACTTGGGTCCATGAGGCTTCAGGTTCTGTGCAACCCAGCAACGGATAAACAGATGAAGATGAGTGAATGATTTACCAAACGGTTTATAATTGTAAAATCAAAATTGCTCTGGAAGGAAGATGATTTACACTCCAAGCAGTGTGACAAAGCTTTTAATGTAAAATATAGAAAAAGGTGCCTCAAGTACTGGTACAGGGTTCTGGACCAGGCCATGGGTCACTTAGGAAGGGGCCATATTAACACATTATTTAGATAAAATATTAAAAAAGACCCGATAGTTAATTAAAAGACACCTTTTAACACCTTTAAGGATCCTTTTCAAAATAAAAGTCTTCTCATCTCTTCGAAATAAACCAATAATAAACAGATTTCAGTACAAGGTTTTGGTTTCTTATAGTCTGTTTCATCTGTTCAGAATAATTTGGAAAATATTGTAGAGCAGTGAACCCCAACTACTGGGTCAGGGCCCGGTACCGGTTCGTGGGTGAATTGGTGCCGGACCCCAGAGAAATAATGTTTCCTTTTTTGCTATTACTTCCACTTGATCCATACCCATATCAACAAAAAAACTGACCAATAGAATCGCTAGGATTCCATCATCAATAATGCAACTATATTTGATTAGGAAATATTCCTTATTCTAACTTTTTATACCAGTCTGGTAGCAGAAAGTTATAGGTTGGGTTGGGTAGGAAGATTTTATAGGTCGGAAAATATTTCAGAACACCAGAAATTAAATTTTATTTAGGGTCCATGACTGGTCCATGAAAATAGAACGAGACATTTAACCGTTCTATGGCACAAAAAAGGTTGAGGAACCTTGACTGTTTCCATGTAGCTCATCATTATCTGTTTTACTGAGTGGTTCACACCATAAAGCACTGTTTTTCCACTGTGACCATTTTTATGGCCGAGCGCCACGTCTCAACACGCCTCTGAATCACGAGACACTGGCTCACTGTAATCATCCAATCTCCCAATATCCCACAAATTAAAGCTGAGGCTTTAGATCACATGACTGACAGAAGCTTCTCTCTTCTACTTTACCTAGAGGCTCCTTCTCAAAGTCGATGTCCACATTGCCTGCAATAGCATATGCCACCACCAGGGGAGGGGAAGCCAGGTAATTGGCACGCACACAGTCACAAAGTCGACCTTCAAAGTGCCTGTTGCCGGACAGCACGCCACAGGCCACAAGATCCCCCTGAAACCAAGCCCGTTGTTAGACATTGTATTTTAACAGCTTTGATTTGATATTTATTTTTAACGAGAGCTTTGTCACCTGTTTGATTGCATCCATGACAGCATCTGGTAACGGTGCTGTGTTTCCTACACAGGTGGCACAGCCATAACCTATCACCTCAAACCTGTGGAGGGAAAATAATAAAGCACGACTGTCAGCTGACCATACAGCACATACAGGTTTATTACTGTTGCTATATTTTGTAATTATTCAAAACAGCATTATCAAACATTTATGTCCAATAAAAACTAAAAATGGAATATATTTATTGTAAACATCAGGTATTAAATTCATAATGTGTCACAATATTAGCAAACGGACGCATAAAAATTAGAACCAAAAAATTGCAAGGTATTTATTAAATTAATCAAATATCCCCTATTGTTTTACATCATTGCTGTAAACACATTTAAATTAATTAAAATATTTGATTTAAAACAGAAAATGATTTTGGACACCCCTTAAGCTCTACTATGTACAAATGTTAGTAATAATCAAATTTTTAGTTATTTGTTGACTTTGATGCCAACAATGTTGAGAATATAGTGTGGTTGATTTCCTCGTAAGCAATAAATGAAAAAAAAAATAAAATTATTTGTGTCTGTTCAAATTAGCCAAACATTTGTTAAATGCTTACATTATTGTGTAATGAAAATTTTTGAGAGTGTGTAAAATTTAAAGCTGTCCAACAACTTTTTTTCCACCACTGTAGTTTATTACTATTAATAATAATAAAAACTATCCCACGACAACCCTGCAGGGGGCAAACATGTCTCATCAATCAGTGTTATTTTTGAGTTCTAAGCTTATTTATTTTACTGCGACAATAACTGCACGTCAGGGTCTTATAGTCACCCAAATGAGGTGAGGCCTTATTTTACATGATATATAAGAAAACACTCATGGTTTCACTATGTCAGAAAAAAGTGGGAGAAAAAAAGTTGAGACACAAATCCCTTAATGATAACAACACAGCCAGAAAACTGTGGATTAACTTGTTTACACCAAACTCCAGCAGCTTCAGACTAGTTTCAACCCATTCCATGGTGTGTATGTTCTCACCCCAGTTGGCTGAGGTACGGTAGGACTCCACTTGCACTGAGGTAGTGAGTGACCATTCCACTCCCAGGAGCCAGACTGGTCCTGATGTAAGGCTTGACAACGAGACCGGCCTCTACGGCCTTTTTGGCCAGAAGACCTGAAGATGAAGATGGTCAGTTTCCTCTGTAATGTGTCAAAGAACTTGTACGTAACATAAAGGTCTCCACCTGCAGCCAGCATGACAGTGGGGTTGCAGTTGTTGGTGCAGCTGATGACGGCAGCGATGACCACCGAGCCGTGGGCCAGGTGATACTCCTGGCCGCAGTGCAGGAAAGGCACACGGGTCACCTGCTTGTCTTTGGAGATGTGGAAACCTTTGAAGCCCACCTGAATCCAACAGAGACCAACCTCAGTCAGGACAAATGTCTCACCGGGAATGTCTAGTCTAGGAAAATACAGCAGTTGGTTTGTTTGGTTGGTTACCTTCTCATCCAGACAACTTTGGAAGTCTTCTTTCATACTGCTGATAGTGACTCTGTCTTGGGGCCTTTTGGGTCCACTAACATAGGGCACCATGGAGGTGAGGTTGATTTCAATCACCTGTTAAAACAACAGCACAGTTGACCCAGAAGTTGACCCAGAAGTTGACCCAGAAGTTGACCCAGAAGTTGACCCAGAAACAACTGAGTTCCTAAGTTTCCTGTTGCACTTCTTATAGCAGGGGTGCAACACTGATCCACAAAGGGGCCTTTGTGCCTGCATGGTTTTGGTTCAACTAGGGTTCAACTAGCGCCGCACATGAATTGGCTCTTAATCAAATGATCTAAATTTCGAGGCCAGTGGTCTCAAACCTGCGGCCCGTGGACAATTCTGGCCCATGGAACAATATTTTTGTTAAAAATCCCTGCAGCCACCGTAGCCCCTAAGACACACCTGCCTCATAAAGACAGCTCAGGTAAATTGATCTATCTCAAATTCAGGTCTGTGATTTACATTTATGTCTTTAGCATATGTCTTATAGCATTAGCAAACGATTCCTCTTAGAACCAAGCCAAGAACTCTGTTTCCTCAACAGACATGGTAACCCCTACATTATGGACATACCTCAGAATACTGCAGGTCTTCCGTCTGGTCTTCAGAATTCCGGAAGATCTTCACACTCTTCATATACTGCTCTATCATGTCAACTTTTTCCTGGGTAAAATCTGAAAAATGTAGTTTGGTTAGTACATAGATTGATCCATAATTGATTCATCTTTTAAAAATATTGAGAGAACTGTTGGCACTGACTTGTTTTTCTAAAGTGCTTTAGTGTAACTTGGTCGATGGGGAAGAAGCTGACGGTAGCATTGTACTCTGGACACATGTTGGCGATGGTGGTTCTGTCGGGAACTGACAGGTGGGAGACACCAGGTCCAAAAAACTCTACAAATTTGCCATCAATGCCAGCCTGCCTCAAGTGCTGGAAAAACAATACAAGAAATGAGCCTAAAACGATTACTTTTATCAAACATTTGACAGACCAAAAGAGCAGTTTTACCTTTGTGATGCCAAGAACGATGTCTATAGACGTGGTCAGAGGGTGGATGGAGCCCACTAACTTACAGCCCACCACCTGAGGGAGAGTCAGAGACACTGGCTGCCCCAACATCACAGCTTCTGACTCAATTCCTCCGACGCCTGGAGGAGGAAGGAAGACACGTGTTCAGACTTTGAAGCCGAACAACTGAACAAAGACAAAGCTTAAAGAGAACGTTGTTCATTAACAATAGGGAAATCAAACAGTGCAACAAAGCTGGGTTAGAGTCAGGTCTAAAGTTTTACCCCAGCCCAGGATTCCTAGTCCGTTGATCATGGTTGTGTGCGAGTCAGTTCCCACCACACTGTCAGGGTAGATGAACCCCTCTCTGAGCTGAACCACTCTGGACAGATACTCCAGGTTGACCTGGTGGACCGCTCCATAATCAGGAGGAATGACGTTCACATTTTTAAAAGCTTTGGAGCACCACTATCAGAGGGAGCAGCAGAATAAATTATTCAGTTCATGCAACATTCCACGTAGTAAACAAACAGAGCAGAACAAAGTTCCACTGTGTATGAAGGCATTTGTTTATCCGACTCTCGGTTGTGAAGAAATGAAACTTTGCTGACAAACCTTGAAGAACTGAAGTCTTTCTTTGTTTCTAGTCAGTTCCATTTCCTGATTTTTCTGAGCTGTTTCAGTTCTGCAGACAAAGGGGAAAAAAACTCAATGAAAAAACTGTGCTAAAAAGCAGAAATGCAACAAGTGATTTATGTATGACTTTAATATATTGTTGTAGAATAGTGATATGGTATCACAAAACTAAATACTGCAATATTTAAAATTGTCTTTATTTTCATGCACCCCTAATTTTCAACACTTGGTCTGATATAACTTACTCTGATACGGGCTTTAGGTGGAAAGGACAGAGCAGAGGTGTGTTCTCGATCTGCTGGACAGAGCCTGACTGTCGACTGGTAGCGGACGGAAGTTCGTTGCAGGCAGCTTTACTACAAGTTCCTCGCTGGCCTCCACACTGTGAGGTTCCCCGGGATGGAGGCCGAGAGGAATTGGAACGAGATGGACCCTGGCTCTGGTTTGAGGTTTCTCCTCCACCTGGGTTTGGAGCATTCTGTATGGCACTGAGGAAAACAGTGAGAAGATTTTAGCAAAAGCATTAGGTTCCCACTGTCATTACGCCAAAGGGGTCGCACTAGATAATGTTCAATACAGAAGAAAAAAAAAACACTGAGTGCACCAAACAAAACCATTTTTTAACCATCGAATTGCAGTAGAATCCTTCTATAAATCTTGTGATCCCCACTGACATTCAACTTTCAAATTAACGCTCCATGGACCACAAGTTTGAGAGCCCTGGTCTAAACACTTTTAGCATTTTAGACTACTGGAGGAACTCTGGCATTGCAGAGGAATGGCAGAAATACAATTGAAAATAAAATATTAACATCTGAGCCATAGTTTCCCATTAACTGGTCTAGATTACTGAAAATAACTGCCAACAATTATTGGAGGTTCAGTCGAGTTGGAACTTACCATTTATTGTAATCTATCTGTAGTGAATGGTCTACGATTAGGTCTGTAGGGCACTTAGGGTTGACCAGGCCTGGGTTCACTCCATGTTTGGCAACAGCATCTCTCATGGCAGCCAGGTCCACCATGGCAGGAATACCACTTTCAACGGAAAGGTGAAAATGAAGCACATTTAAATACTATAATTAGGAGCAGACATCAGACTGTCTGAGAAAACACCATCTCCTGTGTTATGCTCACGTGAAGTCCTGGAGGAGGACTCTGGCCGGGAAGAACGGCACCTCGGCGTTATTGTTTTGCTGCTGCCAGTCCAGGAGCTTCTCCACATCTTCTGTTTTTGTGTAAACGCCATCACAGTTTCGGATCGCTGCCTCGAGTAAGACACGGATGGACAGAGGCAGCTTTTCTGTATGGATGAAAAAAAAAATTGTAATGAAGAACTCTTGTCTCCTTTATAAATGCACTGTCCTCCATAATATTAATAATCAGTTTACAGTCCTTCAATCCAGAGTTCCAATCCAGAATTGTTTCAAAGTTAAGCCTTGCAAAAATCATGGAAGCTTCAAATGGTATTTAGATATGGTATTTTTGCTTTTCACAATATAGTGTTTTTAATATAGTGTCTTGCAAAACTCTACGTTGTGCTAATAATGGTCAATTATTTTGATAAGTAAAGGATAACTCACCATATCGTGGATCATTTAACTTGTGCGGATTAAAGAACTTAACACTTCCATCATTCAGTGAGTCTATTAGATGGTGATATGGGTGCTCTGCAAAAAAACAACACAAAAAAACAGATGAAACAGTTTATTAGAATAAAATATTGATGAAAGTAACCCTTTGTTTAGTTCAATGAACCAAAATAAACTGATAAACCACCAAGACTGTGTCAACTGCAGTGTATTGACCAAAGTGTCTTGTTTAATTTGAATTAAAACTTTGCATATTTTTTTTTTAAACACGGCTATTGTCCGTCCGTGTCACACAGATGATCTGGTATTTAGTTCCAGTTGACTTGTTGAAGGAGACTTTGTCAACGAAAATATAAAGTATCAGCTTTTTTAGCACCGAGTCAACAAAAGTATAACTTTAGTTATATAACAATAACAATATTATGTGTTTATTAAAATGGAACACATGAGGTAATGGAGAAAAACAGTTCAGTAACAAAATGTCCAGCTGGCACTAGTTTGGTATTTTACATGGGCATGTAATAAACCCAACCCTTGCTGGCATAAACTAACTACTCAGTGGTTGCCACATACTATATACAGTATATAAAAAATGTAAAATATATATTTAATCACAGATGTAAAAAAAAAAATCAACAATCAATCACATTAAAATTGGGCCCACATTAATCCTACAATTTCATTGAAGGGCCAGATGTAAATGGAAGATTATAGATGTAGATACTAGTAATATATTAATACAAGTTACTGCACTCTATTATTATTGATTGATGTCTCTAATATAGTTCATTGGGGTGTAATAAAACCATTTGCATTGCATTTTGCAATGCTTTTTGCTGCATTGACATTAAATGCCTTGTAAAATCCTTCGGGCCACACAAAGTGACATGGCGGTCTGTTTTTTGGCCCCCGGGCTTTAAGTTTGACACATACAAAGATAGGGGGTGTCAAACTCAAATTCACAAACTGGTACAAAGACTCGGGCAGAATACTTATACATGCATTAAAATAAACAAACTTTCTCCTTTTGTTTACTGGAACAACCAACTCTTCTCTATCTGTAGCTAAGGCCAGCCAAAAAGCCCTTGTACTACAAATTATGTCCCTATATAGTTGTTTTTCTCTAGTATGCAAACTCTAGTACACATTTGATAGAATCTCGCGGGCCAGATTTGGCCCCCGGGCCTTGGATTTGACACATATGCCATTAGATGGAGCAGAAAGAAATTCATCTTTGCACGTTCTACAATGTAAAACAGATCACATGTCATGCGTTAAAACAATATTAGAAAATGAAACGCCAGCTACTTTTGCGCGCATTAGAGAGGCGTACCCATACCTAAATAATAAAAGCTTGTAAAAACAAAGAAAACACGTATCACCTCCTAATGTTAGTGTATAGAAGTGTTGACTTCATGGAGCTAATCCAGCTCCTTATCGCAGAACACACTCCAGTTGCTTATCGTCCTCTAGGCTAAACGTCTTGAGACGATAACACAAAACGCGACTAATGTAAATTTGCAGCCAAAATATATATACTTAATACTCAAACATGAAAAGGGGGATGTCGTCAGCGTATAGAACTACATAATCGTCCAGCTCCAGAATGCCTGTAGAGTGGTGCTAATGGAGCTAGCAGCCTGAACGGTTTCATGAGTTAAATACCCGAGTAGAAGATGTTCCGGTAGATCAAACACAAACGACAGCCATTTTGAACCGACTTGCATTTGATATTTAACGCATCTGGCTGTCAGGTGCGCATTAAAGAAGCAACGGGAACTACGTAGGGACAAATCGAACAGAGGAGAAGATTCTTTACCTTTGACTAGGGAAGTGAGCGCCATGATGACTCCTGAAATCAACACGACTCGTCCTCCGGACAGCGCAGTGAGAGCCCAGTCGACCAATCACAGGGCATGAATATGAGGCCACGCCCACAACCCCTACTAAATTACTGACTAAATAAAATCAGATTAAAATTTGTCTGTTTCACATGACCTTATACTATCAAAGTAAATAAATATGTCTTTATAAAAAATATATAATGATATACAATTTTACAAATATCATATTTTATAATAATATTCTTTTTAGATATTGGAATATTGTGAATGTAGAATAGAACAGAAGTACTTTTAATTGATTCCAGGCTGGGAAATTGCAGTGTGGCAGCAGCTTTACATCCAGGGAATATAGGGAACAGTGAGGTAATAGAAAAACGGAAAATAAAGAAAAAAACACAACTATGCCAATTGTGCTAAGCAGATATATGATATTATGCGATATATTATTATTATTATTATTATTATTAGCAAGATTTTGGTAATTGTCAAAGTTGAAAAGTTGGGAACTGACAGGAAGTTTTCAAAATAAAACAGATATTTGTATAATTTAGGGTTGGTCCTCAACAGGAAATTTTCGTTGGGAAAAGTATACAGTTGCATAATAGCATAATCAAAATGTTAAAAACTCGCCTAAAACAAACTGCATGTAACAGTTTATACGTGTATGATTTTTTTTTACCAGTTACATGTATTTTACAAAAACCCTATGTGTAAACATAACAGAAGAACTGGTAAAATATCGGTTACGTGTATTTATCATATACATAAACAACACAATAACATACAACTGCACAGGCACTACACTAGGTCACACAAAACAGCACACGTATGATCTGCCCGTCCTTAATAGGGACGAACTGGAAAATTCCTACATTTTGTACTGATTCGTGAACGCACCGCTGCCGTTAAAAACACAACAGCTTCTTCGGCGCAACGAAACTAAAAAGAAAACCTTAAGCCTTAAAGAACATTCGCTAAGCAACATTTTCTTATCTTTTTTAAATTTTTTGACGTTGATATCCTTTGGTGGATGAGCATGACATTTGAACTTTGACAGTATTTCCTGTTGGTAACTGTAATGGAGGGACGCTCTGACCCTCCTACGCCCAGAAGCACAATTGACCGCATGTGTTTAACCAGCGTTAGGACAAGAACCGTGAACAGCACATCATATGACCCCGAACAGGCGAGTACACTTTTCGGTTTAATGTTTAATCTCTCGTAAATACACAAACACGACTCGACAGTGCTATGTGGCTAACGTGAGTATACGCTGACTTCACACGTGCTTCTGTAATGACGAATTAAAAGCAGAGTGTGATCTGATTGTACTTGAACGCAGCGATAATATCAAACTGTGTTTATATGAAGGACACCCGAAGGTACTATGGTAATAGTCATACCGTGTACTTCTCAGTAACCACCGGGTTATTTATCTAAGCTGCACATATAGCTTTAAGATTCACGAGAACAAAATGTTCGACAACAACAACAGCAGCAGTAGTAATTCACTTCCGTGTTTTCCACATTGTTTTTAGTGCTAATATCCTCAATTTTCTGCCCTTGGGTTCTTTTTAAAAATAGCTACGTAGTAATTGTTATTATTCGGTTGTCTGTTTGGTGGAAACCTGTTTTATAACCTTTTATTCAACCAACCGTGTTGCAGCAAAAGTCAATTGTGTCAAGTACGTAGTTAGTCTTGGTAGTCTTAAAGCTGCAGCACCTTTTAGATCAAGCTAAGGATACTATAAGTATTTTACAATAGTAAAAGAGGCCAAACTATCTTTATATAAATGTAAACTGAAGAATGAGTATTTCAACAGAAAAATAAACAACATCCAAAAGAAAATCTTACAAAATCTTAAATGAAAATCTTAATTATCCATATGATGGATGTTGGCCTATTGCATACAAGGCCTGCTCAGGAACAAAACATTCTCCTCTCAGTTGTTGGTTTAACATGTCAAAGAGGTATGTGACTGAAACCGCTCTGTAACCAGGACTGGAAGGACCCATGAGAACCCCCCAACAACTGTTAACACGTTCCACAGGTCTCCCCTAATTCACAGGAAACAGGAAAGACCTGAATCAACTTAAACTTTTGCCGCTTTTTTACAAACACTTTATTTTTTAATACCATTATCAATTTGTGATGATTACCCCCCAAAACTAAGGTAAACTTCTCAGATCCGATTACTACAGATTATTAGACATTCTTAGTTAGAACTAGATGACTATTGGATAGGAGGTTGAGATGTATTTTAATAAGAACTTCATGTCCAGCACCCCCGCGATTTTGCCACAATTTTTCAGTTATGACGACTGGCAATTGGTCCCTATTTTTGGGCACTCCCAGAACAGTTGTGGTCTGTGTACTGATCTGTCCTGCATACGGTTGCCACTATTAAGACGGGGGGGGGGATTGTGGATCATTGCTTGGCTTGACGAAACTCTTTAACCTTAACAATGAACTGGATGATTTATAATCTTAACCGAAATGTATAGAAAAATTTGATTACATTTTTTACATTACATTCTTAGATTATTACCACTCTGTTAGCTTTTAAAGGACAGACAAAGTCATTACCTGCGTTTGTCTTCAGTGTTTTGACCCACTCACTGTTGTTTTCAGGTATGATGGCAGTTGGGGATTGGCTGTTGACTGTAGATCCCTGGCTCTAGAGGCGCAGAGCTGCACTGACCGGCACCATGCAGCAAAAAGGTGCAATCCAGATTATCGAATGGGAGGATTTGGACAAGAGAAAGTTCTATTCCCTGGGGGTTTTCATGACCCTGACCACCCGGGCCACTGTGTACCCTGCCAGCCTGATTCGAACCAGACTGCAGGTGCAGAAGGGAAAGGCCTTGTACTCTGGCACCTTTGATGCCTTCTTCAAAATCCTGCGGGCAGAAGGAGTGAGCGGCCTGTACCGCGGATTCATGGTCAACACCTTCACCTTGGTCTCGGGGCAGGCCTACATCACTACATACGAACTGGTTCGCAAGTATGTGTCCCAGTACACTCCCAGTAACACAGTCAAGTCAGTGGTGGCAGGAGGGGCAGCGTCGCTGGTGGCCCAGACCATCACTGTTCCCATAGATGTGGTCTCTCAGCACCTGATGATGCAAGGACAAGGAGAACATCTGACACGCTTCAAGACCAAACCCAAAATGATGCTCGCCACATCCAAGCGCAGACCCACCTTCGGCCAGACCCGGGACATTACTGTGCAGATATTTGCAGCTGATGGTTTCAAGGGATTTTACAGAGGCTACGTGGCATCGTTACTCACCTATATCCCAAACAGTGCGCTGTGGTGGCCTTTCTACCATTGTTATGCAGGTAAATCAACATCATGATGACAGTTTATATTTCAGGAATGGGCAAAGTGAGTAAAAAAACAATAGTAAAACAAAACAACAAGCCTGAAACTGCTTTCTCTACCTTTTTTACATTACAGAGCAGTTGTCCTTAATGGCTCCAAGTGAGTGTCCTCACCTGATTCTACAGGCAGTTGCAGGACCAATGGCAGCAGCAACTGCCTCCACCATCACCAACCCCATGGATGTTGTTCGAGCAAGAGTGCAGGTAAAATATGTATACATTTAGTTTTTTGACTTGTTTGAGGAATCGACATTAAGTGACAGAAGGAGAAGTGTTTCAGACAGAACAGAGTGAATTCTGTAGAAGACGTTGTCAACTTATTTACAACTATGATTCAACTTTCACTTTTAGTGGTAAAACTTGCTAAAATAGAAGCCAGAGCAGCAGAAATTGTGAGGGGAAGAAAACAACACTCTTCCTGTTTCAAAACACTTACAGCAAAACATGTAAAATATTCTGCCTGGAGCAAAAGAAGAGGAGTAAGCAAGAAACTGTGTTGAGCAAGGGGTGATCTTACAGTATGGGGGCCATGTTGGAGCAGTGCTGAGTGGCCGATTTTTTTAACTCCTTGTCATTGTGACATTGTGATTCACACCACTGCACACAACGAAATGTAAAACCTCTGTATTTAGGTTTCTGTATTTTCAACAAAGCCCAACAGTGGGCAGCTTTGAGTGCCCGGGAGCAGTGGGATGGGACAATGCCATGCTCAGTGGAAGTCAGTAGTGACTTGGCAGTTGGTGGATTTGAACCTAGAACCCTCCGGACCCCAGTCCGGTTCCTTAACAACTAGGCCCGCACTGCCCCTTTAGCATGAAAACTCCGGGTCGGAACAGGAGCAGAACTGGAAAAAGAAATTCCAACCAAGTGTCCTTATTTCTAACTCCATCACACTCACCCTAATCCTCCTCTCATCACAGGTTGAAGGTCGGTCCTCTGTCATCGAGACATTCAAGCAGCTGCTTGCAGAGGAAGGAATCTGGGTGATGACTAAAGGGCTCTCGGCCCGCATCATTTCCTCTACACCTACGTCCATTCTTATCGTGGTGGGATACGAGACGCTAAAGAGACTGAGCCTCCGGGCAGAGCTGGTCGAGTCGAGACACTGGTGAAAGACCCGACTCAGGGAGTAAAGACACAAACCTG
Source organism: Paraplagusia blochii (assembly GCA_016785265.1). Taxonomy (NCBI): domain Eukaryota; kingdom Metazoa; phylum Chordata; class Actinopteri; order Pleuronectiformes; family Cynoglossidae; genus Paraplagusia; species Paraplagusia blochii. The sequence continues at coordinate 275,457 of JAFBJS010002161.1, read as the reverse complement.
CGGCGAGGTATAAAGAACTGCTCGACTGTGTGGCTGCTGCTGCTACTAGCCTTTTCAGATTGTGTAGTTTTTAATCATGTCTACCTATGCCACTGGTGTTCATCTTCAGGTGATTGACCTCTGCTTTTCATGTGTTCCCTAATTTTTTAACAAATCATTTCTGTAAATATGAGGGTTGAAATGAACAATCTCGGAATATAACCGACTGAAAAATTATTGTCTTCTCTGAACCAAACGTGTCTCAGCAAATGTTATGATGACCAGTCTAATTGGGTTTAGTGTTCTAAATTAGACGCAAAGCTGTGTGTGTTAGGGCATTCCAGTCAGAGTAAATGTTGTTCAATGACACTGTATTCTACATTAGAAAGACTTCAAGAAGTTTCTTCTAAATATGAACATTTTTAGTAAAAGGTAATGTGTTAAAGACTTCCGTAACTTGGTCCTCGTTAAGGTCCTGTGTACAGTTTGTAAAGTCGTGTAAAGGTGGAGTCACAGATTAACTGTTGCTTAACGGTCTGGAGAGCAGTGACGAAGAAGAAAGCACAAACGAAAATGAGTTATTTGGGGAGAAAAGATGCACAAAAATATTTGGGATTTCCTCACAAAGTTGTGTTTTTTCCTCATCACTAGTTCAATGTTGACATGTGATAAATGGTTGAATTCTGCTGGTGTAATCCTAGGAAAGGAATGTATTTTAGTTATAGCTATATTTGTGAAACTGTGATGTCAAGCAAAAGTCTGATGTGTCTTTTTTTTAAGTACAAATAAGTCAATCAAGTGTCAAAATCTATGTTACAATAGACCAGTCAATGCTGCCTTTTACCTGTTACTGCCAAAACAAACCATCAATTTCTTGGTGAATTTGCAATATACACTCAGATGTTTGGTGTCATTTTTGAACGCTTCTACAAAGTGGACGTCATAAGAGACCGAAGACATCCTCAGGAAATTCCTCAACAAAACTAAGACCATTTTATCGAGGGACATTCAATGCCTGGATTCACCAGCTAACTGCAGAAGATTTTTGAAATCATTGTGTGTTGAAAAACTAATGGACATTTTGTTTGGAATAATAAAATCAATTCAAATGTACTGTGTAATGAATTGATCGGTTCACCTGTAGATGGACTGTCTGTCCATCGTCAACGTCTTTCTCCCTGATCGCTGCTGTAAGTATCGGTCACATGGGCTTAGGTGAACAAAAACAACAGAAACAAAAAAATACAAAACAAACCCTTTTATTTGACAGTATCCGCCTGGTGCAAACGACTTTCATCCCTCCTCCTTCAGCTCCACTCTCCTCCTGCGTTGGAGTTAAGTGTTTTGGGGAAAAAAATGTCCTCTAATCACATGGGGCAGTCGTAGATGTGGATGGCGCGGTCGTCACCTGCCGAGATGATCTTGGAGCCGGTGCTGTTGTACTTTACACTCCATACCTGTAGAGGGCAGTAGTACAACAGGGCATGTTAACAGCATGTAAACATAACATACATTTAACAGACTTTTTGGAGTTTTGTTAAAGATCAGAATTGTTTAGACATTTCCAATTCTAGCAGCCATGTTAGAACATCAGACTGGTGTCATTTCCTTTCATTCTGCTGCTCCTACATGTTCACATTATTTTTAACAATTAAAACAACAACAAGGAACCTGATCTTGGTGATCGAAGAAAGTGTTGATACAGGCTCTGGAGCTGGCGTCCCACACTTTCACACTCTTGTCTGATGAGCTGAAGGCAGAAAAAAGAGAAGTCGAGGCAAGTCTATTTATGTTTTGCACAATAACATCACCACAAAAGACATGTTACACTGGGGAAACTTTGATGGAATATTTTACAACATAAAGTTCAGTGCATTATGTTTAGAAGATTGAATCAATTATTTATTGGACAGAAGGTGAATTGAAAGTGTGCTTCTAACCCTTGCCATTCACCCTGAGCCTGGACAAACTTTAAATTCCCATAATTGTCACTAAATAACTTTCTCTTAAGTCATTAAGATTTTGAAGTTGCTCTGCGACAAAGATGTAAAGTTGTTTTTACCTTGAGACAAAGTGTGTGTCATCTGGTGAGAAAGCAACATTCAACACCCAGGATCCATGTCCACTCAGTGTTCCAGCCAGATTGGCATGTTGTCTGTGAGGCATGGAAAAAGAACACATTTATTAAAACAAAAAAAAAATACGTTTCTTCATAGAACCTTATTTGAATTTATTTCATGTTACTGAGGGACAAACTTAAAATTGTCACAAAAATTTAATTAGACACAGTTATCTCTGTGTGGATCTTAATCACATACACGTCATAGATCTTGATGTATCCGTCGTCTGAGGCTGTGACCAAGAGCTGGGAGTCGGGGGAGAAGGTGAGGGATCTGATGGGCATGGCGTGACCTTGGAGAGAAAAAATTCCAAAGACATTTTTCAACTCCTCTCATTCTGTTAGTTCACAAAAATACTCCATGAATGGCAGCTCCGGAGGTGTAATCACACAGGATGTCTATATGTAAAGAGACAAGTGAAACTTTAATAAAGTCTTGGTACAACAGGTGAGTTTGTGGAGAAGATTATCATAACCTGTTATTTAATTTGGTGACGTTGACCTTAAACAGAAATCGCTGCGAGATTGTTTTGTGTTAATTTTCATGGTCACAGTAATGACATCATCACACAAACATAAGATTTTTGTTGTTGTTTTACCTTCCAGCGTGTGGAGGAGTTTTCCTGTGGCGATGTCAAAGATGTTGATGATTCCATCGATGGCTCCACTGGCCAAATATTTACCATCAGGACTCTAAAGATGAAAATTATTTGTAAAAAGATTAAATCCAAATAAAAAAAACAAGTATATGGGGAACTTATTAAACACAAAAAATTTTAGTGCCTCTATCCAAGACAACAGAGAGTTTGTGGTTCCTTACGTAAGCTATGCTGAGGATGAATTTGCCTCGAGTATCCAGAGAGTATTCCTTTTTGCCACTTTCCACACCGAAGATGTTCACCTTGCCAAGATGGCTTCCTGTGGCAATGTATTTAGAGTCTGGGGAGAAGGCAACTGACCAGGCATCAACTGAGGAGAAAAACAGAGAATACAATATGAAGTCACTGTGTCTAATTTTTTTTTCTTTTCACTTTGAAAAAAATTTACTTTGGCTAAAAGGTGCACATTCCCCTGTCAAGAACAAATCTGTTCTGGGTTTGAGGGAAAAAAAAAATCTCTTCTCTGTACCTCGTGTTCTAAAGAGCCACACATTCCAGAGTACAGTATGCTCAAAAGAAGCAAAGTCTGAACCACTGGACCCCACTGGGTGAAGTGGAGTATCACTAATGGAAAATGACAGGGCAATTGGATGAAGAAGACGTTGGCTTAAAATTCCCAACAACACTCAGGGTAAGAGAGTTCATTAAAAAAAAAGGCTGAAAATGGATTTGCATATTTGCAGCTTAAAAGACTTTTACAGCAGTAAAAAAAAATCACAATGTACAAATGTTACACAGCATGGTGCAGTGTGTTTTAGGTGGTGACAAGCATAAGAAGATCAATGAATGAATGGGTGCAAATGTTAGTAAATACTGAAAAGATCAAGTTTATAAGCTAGAAATATTCATATTTATGATCCGGGGAACACTCTCACCAGGTCCAGCATCCATGGACTTGATCTGTTTCCCATTCTCCAGGTCCCATAGACGGATGTGAGCGTCCAAGGAGCTGGAGGCAGCGATGGCTCCATTATGGCTGATGTCTACTGACACCACACCCAGCTGGTGCCCCTCCAGAGTCCACTGCAGCTCCAGCTTCTCGTCTGACCTGCAGTTAGAGTGAAGCACCAAGAGTTAATGCAGTGGAGTCCCAAAAAGCTGGAATCCAGTAAAAAAAAAAAATATATATATATGTAATATAAAGATTTCTCTTACAAGTCAAGTTGGTGAATACATATTCTTATACTAGTTGAAAAAATGTTTGGAAAAATATATAGATGTTGTCAAACCTACCATTTCCAGACTTTCACCATGTCATCTAGTGAACCTGTGACGATGGTTTCTGATCCATCCGACTCACTTTTGCCCCAAGCTGCCGTCCATATGGCATCTTCGTGTGCTGAGAATAACATCACAGGTTAAAATAAAATTGGGCGATTTTACAAGAAAGGCAAAAAAAAAAACAAGAGGTAAAAAGACAAATGATACAGATGGTATTTTACTTTAAACATCAGTTGCTTCTCTCACAGGTTTTTTAACTGGTCCACCAATTAACCCAAAAAGTATTTATTCATTTTTCCACAGAATCTCCATCTTTACTTAAGTAATGCTCATTTCTAATCTGCAATGATCCAGTAATGGAAAGGAAAAACAAAACTGGTAAAACTTTACAGAAATAAATGCACTGCAGGGAAACTACTCACCATGTTCTTGCTTGAAAAGGATGCTATACTATGAAACAAAGAGAATAATTAGTATATTACGTCAGTCACATGCAAATGAACAAAACCTGGTCAGAACGAAGTCATGACTTACTTGAGTGCTCATTATTTTTGCCTGAGAATATAGTTATCTTGTTTCCACTTTAAAGACACAAACACATCGGTTTAGAAAAAAACACCAGAAAAAGGGCATTGGCAAATGAACGGAAACAACGACCCTCCATTGTGACAGTGAGTCGCAGAAAACTAGAACTAAATTGCCACGAACGTAGTGCAAATTATTAAATTAAAGTTCTAATGTTATTTTGATTGCAACTTCTAAAAATAAGTAGTTAATATACAGCAGTTAGCGAGACCACATCTATGGTGTGGTACTAGCAGCGCTGCAGCCGGTAAAACACGTCAAATATTACAAGTTTCAGCTTAAATTAAAACAGTCATTAATAAACCAACGATTAAAATTCAGAACTTGGAGCTACACTTGTTTATTACAACACATGTTTACCTTTAAATCATCCGACAATGTTGTTCTAGGTGTTATTTCCCAGATGCCCGCTGAATTACATGTGAAAAGTAATGACAACATTCGACGCAACTTCCGGTCGCATTCTTCTTCTATTATTTTAAGCGCACGAATCACGCTCACTCGTGCCACCAGCAAACAGTGGCGGGACGACAGTACAACAACCGGGTATGTGAGGAGTGTAAACAGAGCAAAACATTTACTTTGCAAACATCGAAGAAAAAGACAAGAAAACAAACAAACCGAACAATAGTGATGTTTGGTTCGTCGTCCGTGTATTTGACTCCATGTATAAGACTCAGTCCTGATTGAATAATACAATATATTTTATTTTTTGAGGAATAAATAAGAATAATTTAATCAAGATGCTATATGGAGGATCCATTAAAAACACAAGTTATAATTATTGAAAGAATCCATAATGAGGTCCACAAATATATGGCCATAGTAAACATTTTAAAAGACATTTTAAAAGGGTTTAGGGTTTGATTGTACACTTGACTGAATTACAAATGCCACAGTAAATCAAATGTTATTTTTAATAATAATAATATGGATCCTGTGATGCAGAAATGGGTAAAAATTGATAGATGGACAATTATAATGAAGTTAGAACAAGACAATTATAACCTGTAAACAATGTTCAGCTTTAATTTCAACACATTTAAACGTATGTCTTCATCAAACGTTGCTGCTGTGCAGAGAGACATACACAAATGAGACAAAGGACATTTGTAGCCAGTCCATTAAGTGGTATATGCAACCTCCAAGTGCAGAATAGGGCACATATGTATGTAAACTACAGTAATGGGACAATTTAATCAGCTCTCTAACTGCTGTGTTGGGAGACTTCTCTATCTACTGCTGTACAGCCATCAGCACGATAAACTTAAACTTAACTTTATAGAAGCACAGAGTTGACTGCAGTGAATGACTGACTCTCATTAACATTTCTACACGCTGCCTAGAGGGAGATGAACCCCAGTCTGAAGCACAAGCAGGAAAAAAACACAATATATACCAATATTTTGACAATCACTGCTACAGCAGACTGGGACTCACAATTGCTGCAGTGAAGCACCGAGGGGCAAACACTCCACAGAGAAGGCACGGCAGACACTTCCTGACGGCTCGGTGAGTTGAGTGACATTCAACGACGTCATAGAAGTTCCACTGTGTGAAGGTGACTTCAACATCTCCTCTGCTGGAAATTCTATTAGAATTCCCCCAAGTTTTCCCGGAGTTAAGGTACAATTCACCCCAGTTTTAAATGAGTTTTTCTTCGAAATGCAATGAACTTGTATAGACACTCTGAATTGTTTAACATAGATTAAATTACAAAGCTCACAACTTCAGAATTTAGTAGGAAAGGTAATTATACAAAAACAACCGTAACAGATTAACATGTAAATGTAATAATGTAAATTATATGTAACATAACTGTAGACCAGGGGGCCACATCCATGATGCAGTTCCCTTTAAAGGACCAGCTGTAGCTGAAACACTGACTGACTACCTATGTATTTATTAGTGGTGGGCTGTGCATCTTACTTCACAAAACCGTGACGTCAAATAAATACGCCTAATAATGACATCAGTATCAAACCATGACAGGCACTCTTTAACTGTGCTAGTGGCCAAGTGGTTGACAATTTGTTTCGTCTCCACTGGGTTCCAGGGTTCTCTCTCTGGGAGAGCTTATCTACTGTAATCACGGGACCTTCTGCATAGGGCCAGCTAGAGGGCCCAGAGGCATACATTCACTTACAGTGAGAGCACTCAGTTTCTGAAGATTCTGAAGGCTTTGGCAGATTTTATAAAACCTGACAACACTAGTTAGCTTATTATGTATTGACATTTTATTACTGTAAACGCACTGTGTAATAAGAAATAATTCCTGTCAGCACGTAAGGACTATTTTATTTGTTGATTTTTAAGCCCAGGCAGGGCCACAAAAAAAGACTTGGCGGGCTACTTTTGGCCCGTGGACCTTAGGTTTGACATGTAATATAGACAGTTGGAAAGACATTACTAACATCTCTAATCTTTTGTAATATGTAGTCTATAAAATGTAACACATTTCTAGGACTGTGTTGTTTAGACAGGGTCTGAATGTTGTAGTGATAAAGACAAAAGTTTTTGCCAATTTTTTGGTAACCTCATCTCTCTCACACACACACACACAAATATACACACTGGTTTATTTCTTTACATTTGTCTTCCAGACAGCAGTTCTACTAATGGCTGTGCTAATGTTGCTATTTTCAGCCGAGAGATTCATTTATGTTTTCAGAGAAATATTAATGCTGGGTAATGAACCTAGTGCTATCACATTAGTGGCAGGGGGCTCATAGCAGGGCAGGAGTTCTAATGACATTATCATTTATTTTGAAAAAGTGAATCTGAGTTGTTTTTTTTTTTTTGCTGCAGAAGAAACTGGCCACAGGCCACTGACAGAAACTGTCACACTGTGTCCCTGCAGTGACTTGTGCTCTCTCTCTGTCAGGTTATCTAGGTCAGAGTTGGGATTGCAGAGGTAGATGACTGCACGTCACTATTCTTCCAAAAGTCTGAGTTTTTTAAGTTTGGGTTCCATAACAAAAGGAATTTTTAGAATTACTTTCTAAGATAAGATTTACACACCTGACTGACCAGTCTACAACACTGGGCTGTTAACTGGGAAGGTGAACAACTTATGAGTCAACTCTCATCCACACAACAACTCCATCGTATCAGAGAAATCATTTCTCTAGAAATCACATAGTAAAAACAGGATTTTTTTTTTCAATTAATTAGCTGACTGTTCAAATCTTACATTGTGATACATGATATATTCACTTCAGTTTGACAGGGTTTTCATATAAAACCATATAAATGCCAGAATTATTTATTCTTGTGACTTTACATCATTCATTTATTTTTTGTATTGTCCACACATGCACTTGTTATAATTCAGATTTTTTTTCTCAAACTTTGGAGAAAAAAAAGATGTAGTAGAGAGAATGAGGTAGGGAATGAAATGAGAAAACAAGAAAACCACTGAATGCAGCAGTGCAAATTTTGTTGCTGAAACTTTTCCTGCAGCTCACGATCTTGCAAAAAACCATGTAATAAATTTAATTTTACCTATGAATGACATGGTACTAATTACTCCAATAATTTGTTAGGGAAAATACCATATAGGATTGAGTCCTGACTCAACCAACCAATTAACTGGTTGGTTGACAATCTTGATTTGTACTCTCTGCATAGCCCCGTCCTGACCCACATAACTTCCAGTGGCTTCACCACCCGTAGGAAGGCTCACAGTATGGTGCAGTGGGATTTGGGTGGCAGTCCTGGAGACTGTTGCCCCCTCAATCCCAATGACGGATTAGCAGATGAAGACACAATGAAAAATGCAGATCAAACCAGACTGAAATAAGAAAAGCTTCAGCTACCCTCACTGAGGCATCACCACAAACAACTAAATGCAATTATTTCATTTTGTGTAAAACAATTAGAGAATAGAGGAATTGTGAGGTCATTGTAAATCTGATACATTTCCAAAACAGTGAAGCCGACACCACGTGCAGCCTGAAAAGTTTTAAAGCAAAAGTTAAGCTTAACAATCACGCTTTCTGACAAGCAGTGTTCAACTTTGCCGCAAACCCTGCCACCCCAGCTTCTGTTTTTATATGTTAATAAGGATTTGGAGGGGGGGTTCTTTAAGGCAAACATGTCAACAGTGATGAAAGCCCACCTTCACCCACCATGAATACACCCCTACAGAATGAATTCAGCCATTTTGATTCCCAGAGAGTTCAGTTACGTCAGTCTCAACTGTATTAATGGGAGAAGGCTTTCAGGGGGGGTGGAGGGTGGGACCTGCCCTGACTCCCATTAAAGACAGTGGCTATAAAGGAGCTCAAGACAAGAGCGCAGTCTGCACTGTGACACAAACGGACCTGCGAGCAGCTGAGTGTGTCTACAGACATCTGTATGAGTGAGTAAGTAAAAGGCACAGGGAAACACTTGGATGTAAGTGTGTGAGTGGGAGTCTGAGGCCAGAGCAGAGGAGAGAGGAGGGCACGAGAGAGTGAGAGAGAATCAGAGGGAGTGACAGAGAGAGTCAGAGGGAGAGAGTGCTAACGAGAGAGAGAGAGAGAGACAGAGATAGTGGGGAGACAGGGACTGAGACGTCAGAGTGTGGAACAGGTTCTTTGTGCAGCACTTTGGACTCAGCCTCAGCAGCCATGCCCAACTTTGCCGGCACCTGGAAGATGAAGAAAAGTGAGAATTTTGACGAACTTCTCAAAGCCCTGGGTGAGTCGCACTTGTTTCCTCTATCTTTTCTCCCCCAACCCACTTTGATAGCCACAACTACATCCCTGCATGAGGTTGACTATCCATCCATCACTTTTTTCACCCACTAATAATGTTACATTCTGGAGTCAACTGCTGAAGCTCATTGTCCAGAGAAAGGAATATAGAAAGATTTCCTGCAGGAAGATGCTGCTGGGGGGGGAAATCCCTGCTCTTCACAGGAGGGGTGAGACAGTGGATGATGAATTCAAGTCTAAACAGACGTGGTATTGTTTTATAAGAAGAGGAGGGGGGGGGCACAACATTATTCATGTTAATCGTTTAAGTAGGGCAGGCGTTAGCTCTGCCAGGGGAGGTCTGTGTGGAGCCCTGCGTCACTCTCCCTGCATCTCATCATTTTCATCTTCCTCACTCTTCTGTGATCTGAACTGATGCTTATTGTGATCGAGGTTTGGACCAGTGTCCCGGGGTCTGCCGACAATTTTTCATCTCTGTCCAAGCAGTGGAGGCCAGCCAGGCACTGGGCGACAGAATTATTTAGAAATGTAAAAAGGACAGCAGGTTTATTTTTTTAAGATATGGACAGTTTTGTGGTTTCTGTCAGTGATTTGATATCATTTCTAGATTGGATTGATTACAGAGTTTGTAAAAAAAAATAGTTTTTGTCTGTAAACGGAGTTGTAGATAAAATCTATGGTCACTGTCTATGAATTAGTTTATCCTAAAACTGATTCTAATTTATGCTTTTAATTTTTTTATTTAATAAACTGTTGACATTAATAATATCTGAATCATCCTAAATGACTGAACCATCCCACTAAATACATTATGAATGAAGTGGTTCAGGACAGACCACTACAGTAACCAATTATTTTACAAATATACAGTATATGTATTTTTCATAGTAAATATCTATAGTAATCTATTTTATCTGAATAAAAAGTGATAGAAATCTATCAAATAAAATGCGTTTAACTCAAATTTGTATCTTAAGTGCTCAAATCTGAAAATTTACCAAAACTTCACAGGTTAAGCACAAAATTCCAGTCATAGCAGCGGAAAAAAAATAGATAAAATCTTGCAAATATTGCACTTAGATTGAAGATAATGAAGCAAAAAGTCAAGTGAAAAAAAAATTAGTGTATTTTTTAGGGGCTGGATCTCAGTCAAATCTGATTCAATTGTTAATCTAATTCCACTTATTCAGACGCTGATCCATAATCATGCAGCCTGCTCATCCAAAAAACAATGAAAAAAAATTACTAAATATTTGGTAGATACATCTTCCCACTATAATCATTCATTAATCTAATCTAATTGAAGGCCAATCTAATCTGATCATCAAAGTGGGTATTGAGAGAATATCAACTTTTCTTCCTTATTTTCCTCATTCTTTCTCTGCCGTTTCACCCATGTTGTAAAGCACTCGTCTCCAACTCTCTATTTATTAGTGAATGTATGGACCACACCTGCTGGGCCAGATCACTCACCCACTTCTATGTAAAGCAGTGGTCAATGGACAGCTTTAATGACGGGTCACTCGTGTACATGCTTGTGTCCCCATCAACATCTTCATAATCATCTGTTGACACATAAAATGTGTTTCTAAATCCTCAGAAATACATGCACGTCAATAATGAAGACCCCATGGGGCAAAAAGTACAATATAAAAATAGACTTTTAAAACTTGAAATGTAGGTTTCATGTTGATAGTGACACAAATATGTGCACAAACATCTGACACCTTGTGCATATTTTCCCTTTTGCCCTTTACATTCACTCATGGAGTCATTTACATGATGTAAAGGATTAATATGCAAAAATGCTAATCACATTTGGAGGGCAGATCAGGGAGACGCAAAAGAAACCTGGGGCAATGCTTCAGATCATGGGTGGAGTATGTACAGTGTAGGATAATACAAGTAGATGAACGTTTTCATCATTTCTGGGTGTTAAGCACAAAAAAAAACTGAACGGTTTTGTGGGTCATGGTAATAACTCAAATTTGACAAAAGTAGAATTCTGTCTAAATAGTTTGTTTATAAAACTAGAAGAAGACAGAGCTAGAACTCTGACAGGACATGTTTCTGAACACAATTTCTCTGCAAAGTTATACAAATATTTTATAATTTTAAAATATGTTTAATAATTTATATATTATATTTAATATATTACTATCTTATATGTGATGTTTCCCCAGTTGTGATATGCTGTAGTAAAAGCTATTCAGAATTGGGCATTTTAGGTTTTATACATGACTTTTACATTACAATTATCAGAGTCCAAACAAATGCTTCATCTTTCTGCCCTTGACTCGTCCCCCGTGTCCAGTATTAGGACTAATTGTGGTTCGTGATTTAAAAAAGTTTGCCCATGTCAGTGCTATAAACTGTGTGTTCCTCATCAGGGGTGAACAGCATGCTGAGGAAAGTAGCCGTGGCCGCTGCCTCCAACCCCCAGGTGGAGATCCGCCAGAATGGAGAGCAGTTCTACATCAAGACCTCCACCAGCGTGCGCACCACCGAGATCAACTTCCAAATTGGGGAAGAGTTCAACGAGGAGACAGTGGATGGACGGAAATGCAAGGTAGAGTTTTGATACGTTCTTTTTTTTTAAGGTTACACATGCAAACTCAGCAGATCTGTTAAAATAATGGTATTTTCAAGATACTCAGCTGCTTCAAATAAAATAAACTGTACTTTGTTTGGGATTAATTTAGTAAATATGTAGCAGACAAGATTAAATTGTGAATTAAGATAGAAAAGATTGTGTGTTAAGATAGAAAAAAATTTTCAGGAAAGAAATTGATAAAAAATATTAGCTAACATAACTAAAAAGAAACAGTCAGCACAGGTATAGCATGATTTCTAACCAAAAGTAGATCAAAACTAACCTGATAAATTGCTAGAAATCAATTATTAATTGATGAAAATATTTGCTAACAAAATTTTAGATTATCAAAATAGAAATTACCTCAGAAAATATTTTTTTATCTGGCTGGGAATAATAAGAAAAATCTATATTTGTCAATTTTATTTGTAATGTGAGGGTTAGGGTAAAAGAAGAGGTGGGGTTGATGAATAAGACTCAGAAGGAATTTTAATAGTAAAGGAAAAAAAAGTCTTTACTCTTTGGATCAGTGGCTGGGTGAGAAACTCCCTCCTGGGCCTTCAGAGCTTCAGAGAGAATCTCTCCTCCTGCCGTCGCTCATCTCTCTCCTCCATCCAACCCCTCCTGACAGAAGCTCTCTTTTATCCACCTGCAGGTGTGAGCATTTTACCAATAGATGTGACAAGAAAAAGAAGAATAGTTCTTTAGAAAATAAAGATTTTTATATGCAATATGCAACGTTAACAAACCATATAGAAATTAAAGAATGTGTCTACAACAAGCAGGAAGACCCTTTGGTGAAGACATCCAGGAGTCATAGTTTGATTAATAGCAGATCCCTGAGACCTGATTGCATCTGTTACCGTCTGTGTCATTTCAGTTCACATACATAAATACTTAATAGTTTAATTGCACCAAAACACTGAGTCATTCAATTACATGGTTCACTGTGAATAACGCAGTGAGTTTGGTAAAACAATCTGGAGATCAGTCTCTGTTTCTGTCTCTGGGAAACAGCAGAGAAACAACCAGATTCCATTTGGATTTTTTGGATACAATCAGGTATTATTTGCACGAACAGTTGTCCATTATACCCATTTGTCATGACTGATGGACATTATTCATACAACTATACCAGCGATTTCTTGCCCTGACTTGAGGACGTCTATCAGAGCATTTGTGGTGGTGGTCATCCGTGGAGAACGGAACGTTGTTAAAATAAAACGAGCAAATACTCTTGCAATGCTGCAGTATATCTGTCCATCTGTATGTCCACATGGACCATGGCCACACATTTGTGGCCCGTGGAGAAATATTTTGTGGCCCCCACCTTGATGTGAAAGTTGAATGTAAGCTGGGCACACAAGATTTATAGAAGGATTCTACTGCAAGTCAATACTAAAAAAATTGTTTTGTTGGATGTGAGTATTACAAGACTCATCTAAAGTGTTGTATTAAAGTGGGACAACTGATTTTTTTATTTCATTTTTGCAATTTTTCTTCTGAATTTAAACATTAATTTATAATGTGGCCCTTTGGTGAGATGACAGTGGGGGCAGTGGCCCTCGACTGGTGTGAGTTTAAACAGGTTGCTGTTGTAATTTATTTGTTAGTGTTATCCAGATAATCTTTTTTTGTTTACATTTTTTGAAAATATACAACATTTTTGGCAAATCAGATATATATAAATTACATTTATATATACATATAAATATATACACCAATATGTTACAGTTGTTACAGTTTAGCATTTTTCTGGTCAACATGAAAAGTTGAAATCTCTGTCTGTTTAGTGTGTTATTTTCAGTCAAGGGAACAAACAAACACAATCTGCTTTGTTTTACCTAATTCTAAATCACTTCATGCCAAATAAAAGTACTTATCACTGAAGTAATCACCCACAATGAGAAAGGTACATGAAACCATAAAATGTCTTTTCTGTTTTAAACCAAATCCTTTCTAAATACAAGGAGAAATCCTAAGAAACGTGCCACTGCCTGATGATTCCTCCTTAAAACCCAGCAGTTGCTCTGCTCTACTGTACTCTTCTGACCACGGTCACTTTCTGCAAAACCATATGGAAAGAGAAAATAAATATCACTTCTGCCAAACCTTTCCATCTCACTGCAAAAGTATCCTCAATTTGATTACTACTCATTTATTATCTTAAACATTCCTGTTCAGTGGAAAGCAGTAATATTCATACTTGTGGAGAGGAAATATATTCACCAGTACTGCTGTGAGCAACAGAAAAGTAATGATTAAAATAACATAACATTAACAGATGTCTTTGACAAAAATGACATGGTGCATCATTTAAAAAAGGATACAAAACTATCTGTTTGTTTTGGGCACTAAGAGGACAGTGTGTCTCCTTCTGTCTCTGCCCAGAGGCATGATGGGAAGTGGCAGGTTGAAAAGTGAAGCAGCTCTCCTGATTTATTTATTTATTGCTATTCAGCCCTGGATTTTAGTTTTTGTCACATACTTTTTTCATGAACCTGATGCACCTTCAGTATTTGAATATATGTCTGGTTGTGGTCAAAATATTTGGTGTTAGCCGCTAATTTACTGCATTTTTAACAGACAATGTGGAAACCAGTTTCAGGACACTTTACCATCATTGACTATGCTGAAAACCTAAATCCAACCACTGACTCTACATGAGAATTGGACTGAACTATTGAAAATCAATGATTACAATGTTCAAAAAGCTCCCAAAAGACCATGTTTTTATTTGCCAATTTGGCAAAGACGAGACTTTTAAAAATGTTGGACTTTACATATTCTAAATAAGTGGATCTCAACTAATCTCACTCTGGGACCCACATTTTCTTGTGGTCATTCAGTCGTGACCCACCCCCATAGAATTCAAAGCAAGCTAATTCATTAAAAAAATACTTACTTAACATACTCATTTATTCAGCAGAATGTAGCTTTCAAAATAAGAGATTTTCTAAAAAAAAACACATGTTCAACAGCTGATTCACATTATTTAGATTTTTGACCCACTTTTGGGTCGTGACCCGCCAGTTGAGAACCAGTGTTCTAAACTTTCTAATTAAAGAACATATTCCCAGACTTTTTTATTTTAAATCTTATAGATTTTGATAGACTATAAACATGAAAAAGATTTTAAAATGGTTTTGGACGATAAAAAGAGATAAATCCATATTTACTGTCACTGTCTTGCCATGTTGATGCTAGTAGGATAGAGCACCAAGGTGGAGGTGGAGGGACTCCAGCAGGTTTTGGCCAAGGCAGTCCATCCCATACTTAAGGGGATTACAAACTGAACTGTGTTTGGCAAAGAGCTGAGGGTTGATTAACACGGCCAGTAGGTTAAAGATCTGCGGTTAATCTGTGCGAGTGCAGTGGGAATACAGGGTATCTACTCACATCCAGGGGGACAAGGTGAGAAGATGTTTGCTTTTAGTCGCAGGGGCAACAGAGAAACAGACCGTGGCCCAGCTTTAGTGGAACAGAGGCTGTCGTTAAAGTGTTTAAGTCCTGTTACTGCTCTGACAGACAGATGGACCAACAATCACCAACTTATGGGCTTTTTTATTTACACCATCTGGAGGAATCATTCAGGTCAACTCTATCTAAACAACATTAGCAATAAAAAGTTCTTTATGACATATGCCTTCCTGTTGATGAAGTGTGATAGTGGCTCAACAGAATTATTCTAAAGGTGCAACTAAACCCATTTTCCAACAAAATAGAAGGGTACCACTCACCAACCTTGTCCATATTAAATAATGTATTTGCATTATCAACATACTTCTGCTATTTTCCGGCAAGGAATGACATCATAAAAGCTATTAGAATCTTAGCATCTTATGTTTTATACGTAACTTTTATGCACCATTTTTTTTCAGTTCAACAAATGCTCCATTTTTGCTCTTGACACAGCCCCTGTGTCCATTACTGGGACAGGTCAAAACGTTTGCCCACCACTACTATAGAAGCATCTGGTGTTTGAACCACATCATGACCGTCAGAGTTCTGTAAGCCAAATGACCATGACAGCTAAGATTGAAATTCAGACAAATTAATGTGAACAGCGTAATTCTGAAGCTTTTACCTCTAAAATACTTTTTCACCACTGTGAGGGGAAGCTGGTTCAAATGCGGTGATGGACATTTGGATATTTATCTTTTGGTTTCAACTCTCTAACTTTGCTGCATCTCTCCCCGTAGAGCTTGGCTACCTGGGAATCTGAGAACAAGATCCACTGTCAGCAGACCCTGTTAGAGGGACCTGGGCCCAAGACTTTCTGGACCAGGGAGTTGAATGGAGATGAGCTCACACTGGTGAGTACTAATTTCAATATATTTATTTTTGCAGAAAGTGTTAAATCACATTTTAAAAAAGTGAATACAAATTGTGAAATCACAGGCCTGCACTCCAATGAGAAACTAGTTTTGTCTGTTGCGTGGCTCCGACTGATGGAGTCAGGAGATGCATTGAAATGAGACCCCCCCACACCACCACCACCACCACCCCCAGCAGGCAGTGAGTCTAGTGTTTGAGCAATGGTTAATGAAACAAGGCCGGGAGTGAATAAAGTCACCCTGGAGATTTATCCTTATAGGAAATGAGTGAGGCAGTTTCCCAAGAAGCCCAGCTTTCATCCGTCCCGCAGAGACGTGTGAAAGGAGAACAAGAGAAGTTGCGACGCTGACTACGCACTAACACCCCCCGTATTTAGTTAGATTAATATATCCAGGAGTCAATGGGTCCAAAGCGCCTTGAAGAGAGACATCCAAAGGCCGAAGGATCTAGATGAAGAGTTCTGAGCTCCCCCTTTTGCTTTGTAGTGTATATCTAACACACAAATACATGACACGGTGACATGAAATGATTCTGATGGGTAATAGTGATCACAAGACATCAGGAGAGAATAGAATAGTCTGTCAGGGAAGGTCCCCGAAATCTTCCTCATATCTTTTTTTTACCCTGAGTGGAATACAGAGTGACTCCTGCTGATGTGTTACTGCAGCTTATGTTGGCTGCACTTTTACCAAGATGCCCTGGAGGAGCTGAACCATTTATGCTCTAATGGAGAATTATTCAGCCCGGCTGGGACAGCAGCAGATATCTGTCTCTCTCTCCCTCCCTACTTTTCTCACCTCATTGCTCAACCCCTGTCACACTCGCTTAACACAACTACAGACCACGCTGTAATTGTAGCCACTGAAATCCAGATCCTGAACTGAAATTAATCAAGAAAAAAAGCTCACGTGCTGAGTCACCTCCATCATTTTTACATTAGATCGTCCAGATACCACAGGTTCATCGAGTTAAACTGATTCAGTTTGTTGCCATGACGACACCAACAAGTACATTTGTTCATCCCACACTGGGAGAAACCTGTCCTAGTTTCAAGTTCACTGCAGCTCAGACAAGTCGATAAAGGACGACCTGATGAAAAGGAAGTGACAGTTTTTACTGTTCGGGACGCTTCCAACTTTCAACTGCTGCAGATGAAATATGTCTTCAGTTAGTGGAGTAAAGGTTTGGAAACAGACAAGCTAGCGTGAAAGCATTTCTCACATCTGTTTTACTGCTAAACGTACATCTGCTGAAATTCCACCTGGCAGTAAAACATCAACTCCTGCCAGTGAGAAATCACTTTTAGGCAGCAGTAGCAGTTGAGTAAAAATACGGAGTGCAGTTGAAAAGAACAGTTAATCTTAATCTTTTTTCTTACTTGTATAATTTTAAAGTAATGGGATTTTATTAAAAATATATTGCAATTGTTGTGCTACTAAGTCATTTCTTTTTCTCTACCACAGACAATTTATAGTTATATACTTCATTTTGCCTTTGACCAGTGATAACATTTAACAAAAGTTAAATATTAATGGCCCTTGATTATTCCCGACCCCAAAACAAAATGATTAATCATTGTTATTATTATTTTGTAACATTTTTTAAAGTTTATAGCCAAAGTCAACCTCATAACACTGACTCCTTGTGACACAATGTATTTCTGTAAAGATTTGTTTGCAAAATGACTTAATACACTTTTTTACATTTAACGTAGACTCTCAAGTCCATAAACTTTTTTCACTCCATCTCATTTCGGTTCCATCTTGATATCGAAAATACTTCAGTGTGGACATTATTAACTGACTTTTACAAACAACGTTTGTTTGTTTGTTGCTGTAGTTAAAAAAACACGTTTTACTCCACAATATGTTCATCTCTGATACATTTAAACAGAATATAAAAGTTAAAAGACAAAACCGCTTACCTTGAAACCGATATTTAGTTGAAACACGGAAGTAAACAAACCGCCCTCCGTTCGGCTAAACCCACTACATCGCCAGAGAAAGGCCGCCATTTTAGGAAATCCAATCGAAGGCAAACTGATAATCAGCCAATGAGATGTCGGTAATGCAAGTCTGAACCAATCATATCACGAATTAGAGGCAGGCGTAAGTACCTGCAGTTACGTTATGTACTTGGACGTGCTGAACTAAATGGCTAAAGAACGAACAATTTCAAAATAAGAAAAAAAGAAAATACAGTGGTTTCAGACAGGTTTAGAGAGAAGTGGAGTTTTTATTACGGTTTTCAAAACCATTTCTGTAGGAAAAAGTAAAATTTGTGACGAAGGGTGATCTCTGACGTCACACACTGTTTTTTTTGTGTTTCCTGCAGATATTCGGAGCAGACGACGTCATATGCACAAGGATTTACGTGCGGGAATAATGTTCTTTAAACTTACGCAGCTGGACCACACTTTGTCACTCCAACCTAATGAAACACAACTGTCCCCTGACAGGCATTAATCTGGGTAGTATTCATATAAAGTAGTTTTCAATGTCTCAGAAATCGCTAAGTAAATTCTGCAGTAGTTTGTGTACTTGGTTTCAACAAAGGTCAGTGAAAACAACAATAAAGTAAAATTTCAACAGCCAATGCCTATTCTTTCTTTCATGGTTATAGTATATATGTGTTCATTGTTCTGAACTAGAGATGGTTGACCCAGTTATTTTAAATAAAAACGTTCACATTGCCTATTTATACGTCCATTTGTTCTGGTTTCTGTAATTTAGTCCCTCCTCTTTACCTACAGACCACCAAGAATGAGAACTGAGCATTACTCTATACATACTTTCTGTAAACCTTGTACTTCAGCAGATCAAGTTCAATTCTTATTTATTATTTTATGTGTCAGCCTCTCAGTCTGAGTTCCTGTTTGCCTCCTCTTCCTCTTCTCCTTCTTCTTCCCAGACACCCTCAAGACACTTCTTTGTGTCTGCAGCAGATGAGAGACTGAGTAGGACTGAAGCCAGACGCCCTCGAACAAATACGTGACTGGTCTCAAACCAGAATGCTGTTGTCTGGCAATTCTTAGCGATATTTTAATCCACTAAAAAAAATAAAAGTCATTTTTATAATAATATATTTGGAGGTTAAATTATGCCTACAATTAATGTGTTCTTCTGCTACTGTTAATATTTTTCAATCAGCTTCTGCAGCTCAACTACAGCATAATTTAGTTATTTCACTGGTAATTATAATACAGTTTCCTAAGAATATTAGTTGAATGTTGAATGGCTTCTTATGTTGGGCAACTTATGATGTTTGAGATGAGAATAAAATTATTAGGACCAGGGTTTCTAAACCAGGCCCAGAACCTTTAAATACTCCTTACCTTCCCTTCAAGCCCTAAGGCTCTCTATAACTAATTTATAAAGTGTTCTGCAATTAATTATTTTTTATATGAATTACATGAATTTTCTAAAATGCATTTTAAGATCCCTTTGGCCAAATAAAGTGACTTGGTGGGCTGCATTTGGGCCCCCAGGCCTTGAGTTTGACACATATGGGTGTCTCACCAATCAGATGGCTGCAAAAAAATTTCAAAAAGTCTTTGAATGAAATGATGGACTTAATAATTATACCTGCATTTGTATTAATTGAAATATATGATGCCCATTGGGTTTTGTGACTGGTCATGGTCTGTTACTGATATATGGAACCAACTATGGCACACAAAAATGTCAGAACCACTGATCCAGGAGTAAATGTGTTTCCCGCTCCACTGTCGGGGGTCTTGGCATGGGCTTCCTCAGGGTGAATATGGTGGAGAGAGTGGCACAACTTAAAAAACAAAAAGCCAATCTGTCTCTGTCCTCCACGGCTGCCAGGGATTAAGAACTTGTCCTTTCAACACTCGGTCGTGCGAGCTCTCACCCAGCGAATGGCGGCCGTTTCCGAGGTTGCCGGGACATGTCTGCACTGTCCCTGGTTTTTCACCTGATATGCATTGAATGAATGGGCTTCTCTCTGAGTGCACCACAATGCTCCGGGAAGCATGAGCCAGGGCGGATGCACGCTGTGATGTTAATTTAATGACAAGCTGCTGTTCAGATGAAAGGGGCAAAGCATTGAAATAATAGCAGAGTTGCGAGGACCCCGGTCCCCCGTTGCCCATCATACCACTGGTCTGGGCACAAGACGATGGAGGCTCAATAGGCAGTTAGAAAGGCTTCGGTAAATACTGAATGTTTTGTGAGAAATTAGGCTTTATTTATTGAGTCGAATAATAACATTTTCTTATAAGAAGTTCAGCCTTCTTTTAATGGAGGAAGGAAGGAAACCAACTCCTTATTGTCATTGTCCCAGTGTGGTCCACACCACTGCATACAACCAAATCTTGCACATGCTATGAGTGCATGGGGAGCAGAACATGGGGACAGTGCCATGCTCTGTGGACATCAGTTGGTGGAATCAAACCAGGAACCCACCAGATCCCAATCCGGGTCCTTAACCACTAGGCCACTGACCCCAATGACAGTTTACTAACCAGGTTAACAAAAAAAAGAACAAAAAGAAAAGAAAACTAGTTCAAGATGTGAGAAACAAACACACAATATGTATTTAACTGGTTTATAGCTTTTACTCTGCAGAGAAAAAAGACTCCAAGTCAAACTGGAATGGGTTTAAAACAGCATTGAGTAAGAAAATCTGGTCTGATGTCGTTGCTGTTTAGGAGAAAACAATAATTTGTTCAAGTACTCGGTCCAAGACCTAAGTAGGTTCAATTACTTGTCCATCCTTAGTGAAATACTAGTTTATTTTACAACCTTTCTCTAATCAACCTCATATATAGTATTTAGTTACTAAAACGTGACCAATGTTGATGACGTGTCCCACAGATCTTAGGGATAAGGACATATAAACTCTTTGCTCTGGCGTTTATCACTGTCAGCTGGTCATAAAACTCAGTGCCGCTTGAAAAGGTGTGACATGCAACACACTAACACATCAAGGAGATCAAAACACCGGGGGAGAAAGGAGAAGGTCAAGTTCAGCCAAGTGTGTTTGGGGTTGTGTGGGGGTTGCTGTCACATTAAATTACCCAGCCTGCTTTGTGTCTGTGACGTCCCCAATGACGTTCCCCTCTGATTTATTTAGTCACGCTTAGGTCTTGAGAAAATGGCTTTTTTCAGGAGGAGACGCAGAGACACACTGTAGATGCCAAAGAGGAGCAGAGCACAGCAGGTGGCGGGCAGTGATACTCACACGTATAAACATATATATATATATATACACAATTTAAGTATATACTCTACATAAACAAACATATACAGAGATGGACATATTTAATACACTCACAGAGAATAGAGACAATAGTTAATAGTTAGACAGGGTTAATTTCAATCCACTGAATTAGCACCTAATGTAGTAATGAGTCAGCAGTGGTGGCCTAGTGGATAAGGAAGCAGATTAAGTCTGCAAGGTTTCAGGTTGGAATCCACCAGCCACCATGTTGCCACTGAGCATAGCAGTATCCCAACCCGCATCACATTTTATGGGCTCACCACCCAATGTGATTTGGGTGGGGCCATCAACTCCTGCGACCCGGTGACAGACAAGCAGCTGAATGAATGAATGTTATAATGAAACAGTAAAGCTTCTTCTCTAAGAAGTAAATAGCCCATCAGGAAGTAGAACAGGAAGTAGCCTGATCTCACCAAATTAATACAAATGCAACGGAATTAAAGTGCTTCACAGTAAGACACTGTTGTCATCTGTCAAACTAATTAAACAGCAGGTCCATAAGGTTATGTGTGGTTAATGCTCCTGTTAGCAGACCCAGTGCTAACTACCTCGTCAATGACTAAGCCAGTCTTCCTCACAATCTGCAAAAACTAAACTCCTCATGAGCCTTCACTGTTGTACAAGTAGCTGAACTCCATGTGTTCACTCTCTGTTGGTTAATTGCCCTGAATTGTGAGCAACAAAGGCCTAAAAGCTACAGGGACAATGGAAGCTCTGTGGTAGCGACAATAGCTCAGAAGTTCAGCTAATGTTCAAAATTAGGAAGTTAAAAGCTTTTGAAAGTTCACAAGTCTGAACATCAAGGAAGTAGTCACGCAGAAAAGCTTTCAGTACAGAGAAGGGGTAGGGGGAATGGGGATGAGGGACCTCCATCCTTTGTAGCCAGCGCTGCCTTTGGAGCAACAGTGGCTGAACTCATTATTGGTGCTGCCAGTGGGGGGCATGGAGAGGTTGGCTGGCTTCAGTCCTCACCAGGGCCTCAGCACAGTGGCAGCCAAATGGGTGAAGGGTGTCCAGATCTGAGTGGAAGTCTTATGTTGAGGGCATGAAAGCAGCACGTATGGCTAATTGGGTGAAAATGTTCTCCCAAAGCTAACATGAATCCTGGCCGTAAACAAAAACATGGCCGCCGGGGGGAGGGGGGTTTACCCCCGTAAACCTGGATGAAGAAAAATATCTACATATTTGCCGGTTGTCTGTTAACTAAGAAGAGTTTCTGTATCATTTCTGACTGTCAAGTAAGCAACACACAGTACGACAGCGGAAGGGCTCCCTCTGCCGGACATTATTGGAAAAACCTGAAATAAAATTTGGTGCCCTATTAATAAAATATTAGAAAGTCTTGTGCAAAAGAAAATAAAATAAAGTAAGGCAACAACACCAGACACATGTAGGCTACAAATGTTTTATTATTACTTTAAATAATGTCTAAATAAAGGGACTAAAGACATGCTTCTGTGGGACTTCTTCCATTTATCAAAAATACGGTGTACGGTGACATCTGCGGCAGAAATCTATCCAGGAGAGGGAAGTGTGCATCACCAGGTAAGACTGAGGGTCCAGGTAAGACTGGAGTCCATCCAGACTGATCTTTTGAAATAAGTCTCACCATCGCCATGGACGGTGCTGGTCGTCAAAGGTGGGCAGTGATGTTTTTTTTTTTTTTTGCCGAACCAAATGTCCTTTTTGTAGGAAATAAAATGTCATTCTTCAAATATAAAAACCAAAAAGGCCTGGATACATTTCTACTCCTCTGAGTTTTGACTAAAGAATTTAAAAAGTAACAGACAAGGAACACACAAAGGGGGGGAACAGCTATAATCAACTCCCTTTGGTAAAAACTGTAATAAATGGTTTTGCATTTGTCTTCTCCGTGAACATACTAACTTTATCCATTTATCACTAAGTCCACAGTAACCTTGTAAAGTATTACTAGCACAACAACACAGATTTGTCATAAAAAGTCTGAGACTATGTACAGTGTATTTACAATGTGAGTGGACAGTCCTATCAATGAAGGGTGTGTGTGTGTGTCTGTGTGTGTGAGAAAGCTGGTGGCAGAGGACGTTCTCTTTAAAAGTGTTTGACTTCCAGGGCGGCAAGGATCATTTTATAGAACTATATATAATATATATACACAACACATACACCGGAATTCATGTCAGTATCTGACATTCACGAGCTATACAATGTTTTCAGTCTGAGACCAAACAGTGTTGTGAGGCTACTTTCTTTTGTACATTAGATGCAACAGTGCATTTGGCGATAACCTAACAATATTGTTTGGGGCTCAGGCACAGTTTCTATTAATGCTGCCAAGTGTTTGTTAAGAAAAAGCGGAGGAAACACCCTTTGTTTCTCCTTCGGTGATAGGTACATAGTTGTGATTTGGCCATAACACAGGAATGTCTGGACCAGACTTTGTTTGAGCTTCCTCCAACGTTCCACTTAAGGGGAGAGAAAGAAAAATCCTATTCCTAAATAAGTGCACTTGTCCTCATATTGTTTTTACATTGTGACTGTATAATAACACTATCGTAAAGAAAATCCCTGTACGACTGACGGACGATGGATGGAGCGTGTTCAGTCAAAATTGAAGTATAAAAAGCACCACACTGTCTCTCTCAGCTTCACAGTTTGTGTCGCTGAGCCCTGCAGTAATAAAAAAAAAAGCTCAGGGAATTTTGTTTGAGACGTGGTTCTGAGTTGCTGGTAAGAGCTCAGGTCCAGGACTGGAACAAGACCATTCCTAAGTTTTGGCACTGAAGGCCCTGTGGGGAAAAAAAAAAAGTGGGCCCAGCTAAAAACGCTGGTAAAAATCAGTAATCCTGCCGCCCCGGATGCAACATGACACGGCAGCTAGCTAAATTGTGCTCCCATGTCAGCCTTAAAAATCACATTAATAAGCCCTCCTCCCTCTGTCCCTCCCACTGCTGACCTGTTGGACTTCAGACCAAACACAACCACAGGAATAAGTCTCTCTCGCTCTCTTTGTCTCTGCTCCCTCCTCAGCTACGGTGCTTTTGCAGCAGTGCTGTACTTGACGCGGTACTTGTTGATGTTCATGAAGTGCACAACCTCCGGCTGACGGGTTGTGGTGCAAGGCAAAAACCCTTCGCGTCCCTCTCCCATCAGCCACTTGTTGGTCTCAGTGCTCATGTCGCGGGTGACGTGCTCCTTGGCCCAGGCGTCCACCCAGGCCTGGAAGCGTTTGTGCAGCCGTGTGCTGACCCTCTCATGTGACTGTGAGCACAGATAGGTTTCAGTTAGTTCAGCAGAATCCAAGAGATATTAGCACATAATATACATATCTTCGCTCATTGATAACTACAAAATCTCCAACAGTAACTTTAATTTAGAGCTCCCTCTACTGGTGGGCTTAATTCACCACACCAGGTTCAATTACACCTGCATCTAAATTAGTACAAACTTGATCAATGCAGCCATACACAGGGCCAGAAAGGTAGTAATGCATGAAGATGCCAGAAATGAGCTGTAAATACCTGGTGAGCTCGCAGCAGTGCCGTGCGTCTGTACATGTAATCCTCCGACTTGAAGACGTAGACCATCTTGTAAGAGTTGAGCTTGAACATACACTCCATTTTCTCTTTTTCCAGAGATTTCTTTCCGCCCTCACAGGCTTCCTTGTCCAGCTGCTCTCGGCCCTTCTGGTACTTACGGATGCGTCTAAGATTCCTGGATGGACATGAGAAGAATGATCGATCAGATATAATTCTTGCAAACGGGAACAGGTGATGAGAGATTTGGTCATGAGAGGTTTCGTCTTGGAAGATATTTCATTTCTGCTGCTTTATATGAATGTATTAAATATAACATGACTGCAATAACTGTTTGTACTTTCCTCATCTCTGACACAGAACAAAGTGTTTTTCCACCTTGAAGCACAAACATATACAGTATTTTCTTTCTCACTGATTGTTACCTTGCTCTCCTTCTGACTAATGTTTGACTTGCTTAGATTTGGAAAGCGTAAATAGACACTTTTAACTTTTATTACATTTTTTTTAAGACAGAATAGTTGCTGAGATAACAAACCTGGGAAGAAACACTGGTTTCTGGGCAAGATGCTCCCTCAACTCTGGTGTGGTGGAGTCTGGGTTGAGGTAACGTTCTACATAATCTGACCAACGCTGTGAAGAGGAGAAAAAAAAAAAAACAAAACGTGTCAATAACATTTTAAATAACAATTAACAATCAAAAATAATTAGATTGCAAAAACTTAGATTAAACATTTTGGAAAATTAAAATGAAAAATGACTGTGAAACAACAGAACACTGCACACAGTAGCCCTTTTTGTGATCTTTTTTACCTCTGCCTCGATTGGCCCTTCTGTGTTATCCTCCTCCGTGTCCAGAAGCTCTACTGTGAGCTGCACCTGGCCACAGTTTTTCGAAAACATCACCTGAGGGAGACACAGCAGAAAAAGGACAGTCACGCAGCTGTAGTATTGTTTCTTTTTTTTTTACTTCTCCAAATTTCCAGGCAGTGTATTTTGTGCCTATACCTTGAAGCAGTTATCTTCAGACATGAGCTGCTCAGCTTTCCGCTGATATGTAATCTCTGCTGAACTTCTCGACGACACAGTGGACAGACTTCCTCCTGTGGCCCCGTTGCTGCTCTCCGCCAGGTACAGGTTCATGACCTGAACGCAGATCTCATCACTGACGATGTGTTGGAGCTGCAGGATAAGAAAAAAAAAGTTAGACAAAGGCAACATCTGACAGGTCAGCATTGAGGTAAACTGCACTAATACTCACCTGGCGAACAATACTCTGGATGAGCTTGTCCATGGTGAAGGCAGTGTAGGCGTGGATGGTGAACATTTCTCTCAGCGAGTCTTCGTACTGGGAGGCTTCCATGTTTCCGTCCAGCAGATTTCTGATCATCTCCAGGAAGGCAGAATAGTAATCCTCCACTTCGATGTCCACTGAGGAGAGGACACATTATAAATCAGTGGTCCCCAAACATTTTCTGTGCCAATGTTTTGCACTAGTTTCACCGACCGGTTGTTAAGTTGTTAAATATCCCTTAATATAATAAAATTTATGGTGTTCTGAAATACGTTCCTACCTATAAAATCTTCCTACCTGAATTAACTGTGCATGGGCACAAGGAGGATTTCTCAAGGGCAGCCAGCCTATAATTTTCTGCTACCAGACCGGTATAAAAAGTAAGAATCTTGTATTAGTGAGTTAATTGTTGTTGTCTTCACTGAGAACATATTTCCTAATCAAATATAGTTGCATTATTGATGATGGAATCCTATCCATTCTATTGTTAAGTTTAAGAACATTTAAGAACTCAAAAATAAAAAAAAAACCTTTATAGAACTTTAGAAAGTAAAAAAATTCTTAGTAATAATAAAAAAGAAACTTTCACATGTGAGAGGAACAAATAGACAAAAACTGTTAGCTGCTTGTTCCTTTTAGAAGACAAAAAACAAAAACAAACAACTCAGAAATGTGTTGATTAAATATCTTTTTAAATGTAAAAAAAAATGTTTGCTGTTTTTTGCGTGTTTCATAGTTTGGAAAGAAATTGTGTCTTAATTTAGCTCTTGATGTCGAGTTAAGTATTGGTACCAAGAGAAATAGACGGCAGATTGTGTCAAATAAAATGGAAAGTACTCACTGGGCTCTTTCAGTCTTAGCTGGATGGCTGGATTGTCGCTCTTCTCCTTCTTAAATCCAAGGACTTCCCTCTCCCAGTCACGTTCCCTGACCTCCTCTTCAATCTGCCGCTCCGCCTGTCCGTACAGGCGCAGCAGACGCGAGCACAGCGTCTGGTGCAGCCGCAGGAAGATGTACCAGTTGTTGTTGATGTAAAAGAGGTTGTAGGCGTCGTCGCAGTTGCGTAGTTTCTGTGCAGCGGTGTTGCTGAAGAGCAGCTTGGACTTGGTGGGCGTCCCGGCACTGGGCATGCCGTTGTGCTTTTTGGATGCTCCTTCCTCCAGATCCATTTCCTCCTCTTCCTCTTCCTCCTCTACGTCAGAGAGCTCGCCTCGCTGGGAGAACAGCATATCTGGGATGAAGTGGTAGATGATCTGCTTGATCTTGTATTTGTCGTCCTTCTGAATGCTTGACTGCCTCTTTACATGATGGATGATCAGAGCAGCGGCGTCCTCCAGGATCTGACTGTCTTCATAGGCCAGAGTCAGCTGAGGACCTGTGGGTGGGCTGCTGTTTTCCTCCGAAGCCTGCTCCTGGCGCTAAGGAAGAAGTAAATATTGATTGTGAGCTTATACCCGTGGATAAAACTTTTTAAATAATGTGAGAATCAAGACTTTACCTCATCATAGATGCTTTCTATTTCATTGAGCAGCGACTTGGATCGAAGCACTTTGGTGTCGTTCTGTTTGAAGTTGATGCCTTGATGGTCCAGAGACTTGAGGTAATACTTTTCGTTCTGTTCTCTCCAGATCTTGTTGAAGCCTCTTTGAGCTTCCCGCCACTCCTCCTCCTTTGTCTTTAACCTGGTAAGAGTGAGAACAATAGAGAAAAATTAGAGAACATTTTTTTTCGGCAAAAAAAAATAAATAATAATAATAAAGTGAATGAATAACGAATAATAAATTTATCCCTTCCATTTCTCTATCAATCTATGTTTCCATCTATTCATCTTTCTAACAAAATAATAAAATGGAACTAATTATTTTTCACTTTTTTTTCTACTTTTTACAAACACTTTTATCACATTCCGAGCCAAACTCCTTGTGGCATCTTTATTTGCAGTGTTGCAGACCTATTACTACGCAAACATTAGAAATATTTCATTGCGACACCATCAGACTAACCTCTTTAACACGATGGGGACGGAGATCGCTGGGTTTTTCTTTAAGCCGTCGATGATGTCGGGAGCTTTGTCTCCGTATATCCTCTGGATGGCCTTGCGATGCACAACCTCAGAAAAGCCACCGAGTGTGTTGTCCAAGCGGAACTTGGCCTGTTCTTCTGCAGACAATCGAGATAACTTCCGCTGTACTGTCTCCAGGACTCGAATAGTAGCCAGGTTGGTTTCCAGTACTACATCCAACTGCCAGTGAGAAAAAAAATTATAACTTTTTAGAGAGATACAATTTTTTTATGGGAATATAACGGCTAAAAAACAAATTCTGAGGAAATAACATTGTAATTCAGAAGCTGTGAACCTAAACCTGAATGTCCAATTGTAATATTAAGACAACAAATGGTGATTCTGGTTAATACATTTAAAAGAACTGATACTAGAGAGTCGGCAGACCGAGTTTTCAGAAGTGGATTCAGTATCAGAAGCACTGCTCAACTCAAATCCTTGTGATTTCCTCACCTCAAATCTTTCATCCTCACATCTGTAGATGTGCTCCTCATACTGAGTTTTCTTAGAACTGACGAAGGTGGAGTCCTCAGACCAGGAGGGGAAGGACACCCAGGTGTCATTCAGGACCTGAATACACACAGTCAAGAATCAAACCCGTGGAAACGTGATGATGATGTGGAGATTTTGCCTTTTAGAGTCTTTTTGACTCTTACCTCTTTACATAGTGGAGTTCTCCCAGTGCATTTGGGCTGCTGGTAGCTTTTGGGCAGGGCTCGGTAACTTGAGCCCAGTCTCTTACAGGAAGCATAGTCGATCTCCATGGCGATGCCCTCGGTGGCCCGTTCTTTAGGATAGGTCTCGATATGAGACATTTCCCGATATCCCAGGAAGTTCTTGAACCAATTAAAAAGCTCAGGGAATTTTCTGTAAATAAAATTTAATGAAATTAACAAAAAACACAGCATGACAAAAACTTCAACACAGAACTCCTATTAAATCAGGAGTACCCACCCCAAAAATGGCAGCACTAGCTGCACCAGTTCAGCCCTGGAGATGACCTCCTGATTGAAGATGACCAGACATCGCAGGAAGTTGTCATAAGCTTCTGTACTTCGCAAGGCTTTTCTGACCTGTAACACCAGATTTTTAATAGGCGCAAAAACATGGACAGCTGCATGTTTCTGAAGATGTTTTAGAAGGATTACTGACTCACCTTCTCGAAGAACAGAGACTCAGTGCCGACTCCATGCTTGCTCGCTTCTACCACCGTTGAATCTTTCAGATTAAGTAATTTGGGCTTCTTCTGTGTCAGTACCAAATCAACAAAAAAAGAACAGAGGTGCAATCATGAAGAAACACTTCGGCCAACACAGTGGATGTAGATGCTGCTGTGGTCGACCAGAGCTTCAGTGGTGAGACTCTGAACACGTACCTTGACAGGCGGCGTGGTCCCTGGAGTCGGGTGACGACGGATCTGGCACCCGTTCTGATTGGGCCTCTGCTTGTTGTTGAGCTGCAGCTTCTTGGCAGTGCCACCATGGTCGTTCCGTACAGACTCTACCTTCTCGGCTGTGGTCTTGTTTAACAGCTGTGGGAAAATACACAACCCCAATCAGACTGTGGTGCAACAACATCACAAAATGTACAGTTGAACCGTTGATCAAAAGTCAAATTTTTAGAGGTGTTTATATAAAATATAAAATATGATTATAATATGGTTAATGTATATAATGCTAACTTTAATTATTTATATCATAAGCCATAAAGATGTGAAACAATTGAGAGTAACTTTTTAAACATGTTTTTCATCTCAAAGTAGGAAGAGTTTTCTTCTTTTTCCAGTTGCTTTTTCCAAAAATAAAGACAGTGTTAATATGAAAAACAGATTGTTAAGTTTTACAACGAAATAATTCTCAGATTCCACTCAATGCTGATAAATTCCATGGAACTGAACTGAATATAAAAGAACAGGATTTTGCATTTCTGTAATTTCTCGTACTGTGTTACACACTGCACAAAGACAATAACCTTGTCATTTTATTTATTAAATTTTGACTGACTATTGTTGGTTGCTGGGGTTTTACAAAAAAAAATTGTAAAATATGTAAAACAATATTAACTCTCCTACTGTTATTGTTTTTCTTACCCACTGGGCTCAAAATGTCACAAGTCAAAAGGATAGTTGCAGTGGCAAATAAATAAAGCGGTGCAAGCAGAATGTTGGCTTTAAGCGAAAAGCAAGTTGAATATCAAAATGTTCTTGGAACTCACCACTGAACTGTTGGCATCAGGGAGAAATTGACCAAATTCTGAGAGCAGGTCCTCTTGGTTCTTGAAGAGCCTGGCCACCTGAGCATAGACCTCCTGCTCCGTCAGAGCCGGTGTGTAGTTTCCTGCCGCTTCTTTAGCGTTGCGCTGCTCCTTCTGCAGTGAATGAGCAAAGTTACAGTAACGTGGTTGCAGGAAACATGGTAGAACCAGACACCATTTCACACATGTCAAACTGGTAACTTTAGGTGTTTCTCACCTGGTAGGTGTGCAGGATCTCCAGGAAGGCTTTGTAAATGTCAGGCTGACCCTGAAATCGGTTCTTTATCTTGTTGACGTAGTTGATGGCATGGTCGAACTCCACCGGCTGGTTATTTTGCATGGGCGGACCAGTGGGGGTCCCAGTGAGTGACTGGTGGAGCTGAATAGGTGGGGAGCGGGGAGAAGTGTACGCGGGTATGGACGGATTGCTTTGGCTGCTCTGTGTCAAGGTCTGGGGCTGGAGAGGCTGGAAGAAAATACAGGGGATTGTTAAAAGAAAGTAGCCTCTGATATTGAGTTATTATTAGCATTAACCACTTCTGTCATGACTATAATTTACAATTTTGTATTTAACACTTGATTTTATTCTCACCTTGGAAACCTTGGCAGGGGGAGGCTGTGTAGAAACAGGCGGGGCAGTGGTGGTGGCTGCAGGTGGGAGCTGTGCCTGGTGTTGGGTGGCTGCTCCTGGTAAGGGCAGGTTTTGGACTGAAATGCCATGTGGGGTGATGTGATGAATCTGACTCGGCGTTGTCACGTTCACCAAATCATTAGTCTGGACCTCAATCTTGTAGCCCGGTGGAAGGAAAGTGTTAAAGCCCATGATGAGGTCAGGATGGCCTTTAAACAGCTGTGACACTCGGTTTATGACTCCCGGAGTGTCGATACTGGGAACAGACAAACAGCACTTAAATCCAACTCAGCTGTTACACATGAGCTGTAACTGCGGCTTCAATATGAACGTCTTGAAGCCATGAACTCATTTGAAGCCATTTCTTTTTTGTGAAACAAATGAATGAACTTTGCAATTCAGTCCTAGACACTGTCTGTCCCTCCTAAGGCATTTAAATAGTTTTACCATGACAAAACAATTCTCTAGAGCAGGGGTCTCAAGCTCAAATAAGTTGCCATTAACCACACTATCATTTTACCAAAGGACAGCGTCAGCTTTCAGCATTCAATACAAAAGAAAAAAACAGGAGTCTGTGGATCAGGGTTTTGAGAACTATAGGATTTTACCATAAAATGTGGAGAAGAAATGTTTAAAATAGTAGTATGAATTAAACTTCCAGATGAAGATGGGGTGCGCAAAATATCATTTTACGAGCCACAAATGGCCCGCGGGCTGCAAGTTTGAGAAGCTTGCTCTAGAGTCTTTTCAATTAAATAAGGTTTAGAAAATATTAGAGACTGCACTGCATGGTTTACAGTCAAAATACTATTTACTTTCCGTTTTTTCTATGCCAATACAAAGCTTAGTTTTGTCCTAAAGTAACACCCCCCACCCTCTCTTTTCTGTGTTTTCTCTCTAAACTGGGCAGCATTCTCACCTTTGGGACTTGAACTCTTTCATTATATCCAAGAAGTCATTGTAGACCTGAGGCTGGTTTCCAAACTGCAGCTTCACTTGGTCCAAATAAGACAAAGCATCTTCCACCTTTTAATCACAAAGAGTAAACAGTCAGTCGGAAATATGCAACAATCTGTCCCCTCGATCCAAACTACTGTCTTTGTATATGGATTATATTTTAAATCTGCAAAAGACTTTGAGACTTAAGCAGAAAATAAATAAGTTAACATCCAAAGTTTGGAGCACAGTGTTTCACAGATTGGGCGTTTATTCTTTCAAAGCTCAGTGAAACTCTCGGTTGTTTCAGAATCTACTTCTTTCCATCTCTGCTTTCTGTGACAGGTTTCTTATCTAAGCTGACAACTATGCCAGAATATAAAAGAAAAAAGCAATAAGTGCCAGACTTACTTTCAGAACTTTCAGACCTTCAATATAAATAAAATTAATTATTTGGGTGATTCATGCAAAGTCTTAAAATTACAGTAAAAAATAGAGACGTTTATTCCTGGAAAGGCAGTGATGCATTCTCCTCTCAGTGAGGATGTTGTCAGGAACAAAATAATTAGCTTTGAAATTGAATCACTCTTAATAAAGCAGCAAATAATCATTTTTGCTGCAGGAAACTTATTTTTACTGCCAGAAATTCTTTACACAGAATTGAGGAGGTATCTATACCAATTTTCCTTAAACTTTGTTTTTTAAAAAAAAGACGTAAATTGAATTTATATATTAAATATTTATCATTACTATCATTCAACACACCTTTAGCCTTTGGAATTGCTGCTGACCCTGTGCTGTGGCCTGAGGACCAGCTGAGTGACTGTGTCCTGACATCACTGAAGCCCCGTGGGATTGGACAGAGGGGCTGTGGTGGTGGGAACCCCCATGGACGGCTGGACTAGGGGTGTGCCCATGCCCACCACTGTTTTGGGACACAGTGGGAACCTGGGAAACACAGATAATTGTAGTAACTGTGTTACATCAGATGAATAAAACAAGATTGATCTCACACTTGCTGACAGACATTTTGCAAGGATTTTAAAAGATGAAAACAGTTAATTATCACAAGGTAAATATACCTGGTAACCCTGTGGGATGGAGTACTGTACACCTCCTGTTGGCTGCATGTTGTCCGACACGGCTTCATACACTGCTGGGGTTGGAGCAGGGGCCAGGACGCGATGCTGAAAGGCCTCTGCGTTGCCAGCGAGGCGCCGCTGCTGGGATGCAAAAACCGTTTCCTGATCCTCTGGTCGGCGCTTCATTATGAACTCATGCTCATGAGAACTGTGAGACCTGGAGGTGTAAACAATAACATATTGCCATTTTATACACAATAAGACCTTGTATCTCTGAGTCTATCAGACTAGGTTTCCGGATGAATCCGGCAAAATGATGAGGAACACTTGGCAAGATTCTAGCTGTACTTCAGACGTGAATTTATGACTTTACACGATGCCAGCCAAGAAGCCACTTCCAGTGTTTGGCAAAGAAACAAAGGTATTAAGTATTTTGCAGACTAAAATCAGCTCCAAGTTTAATTGCCATTCAGCTTCAGAAGTTAATTTTCCCATTTCATTTGCAAAGTTTATAGAACAACACCTCGGTTTACATAAGCAAATGATTTATTTCTATTTATGAATACATAGCAGGGAGTATTTGGCCATAATTATAAAAATAGATAAATATTGGAAAGAGTGCTGATTAGATTAGACAAGACTAGTAGTTAAAAAGAGCTATTTTAGGACTGTAAATTGCTTTTAATACTAACACGCACATAATTTAATAATTATTGATGCTTTTTACATATTTTCATTAGTTTTTTTTGGAAGATAATTCTGAACGATAACAATAGGGATGAATGGTACAACAAAAAGCGGAAAATTTCTTGCATATGTAACTAAAATAACCCGTACAACCAAGGTCAAATAGTACTCGTAAAATAACCGATTCAGAAGGATAGTGGCAGCAAAACTCCCTCCCTCACCCCCTCTCACACACGCAAACAGAACGTCAGCAGCACTGCAACAAACAGGTGTTGCAGAAACCTGGAAGACGTCAGTCTACCATTCAAAACTTCCTCGGAACTAACAATTTCTAACTCCTGGAGCAAATTTTCGGGTTTTAAGTAAAAAAAAAAAGTCGACCACAGAACGCGGGTACGAAAACATAGCATTTGTACAACACCATGCGACGAACATAAGTAACAACGACAATGATGCTGGGTAGAAAAAAAAAAATAAAACGACAGGTTTATTTACTTTTTTTTTTTTTAGAATTTATACATATGAGCTTGGCTCGAGTTTGAAGTTCTCATAACAGGACAGCTACGACAGTAGCCGCTACATGCTAACCACCGCATCCAACCCCCTTTACGGCCTAACGACACAAGCACCGACCTCGAGTTATACGACGCTTGCCCGCGACGCCCGCCATTTAGATCGTGGCACCACGGAGCAGCTACAACATAGGACGTAATGGATGCAAACTGACTAAGACATGGACTCTTCAGCTCGGGTGCATAATTGCATACGATCGGTTTTCGAACTGTTCACTTGTCCTTCACTTGCAACTTGTTTATTCAGTAGTTACGGGCTGCTGAGTTGTTGCTAGCTAATGTAAACAACATGGGGAGCCCGACGACCGTGCAGCGTCCCTGGGCTGGGAGGGAAGCACATGCAGAAGCAATGGGAGAACTCAGTCGCAGGGAAGATAATTTTTGGCGGCTTTTGACAGCGCTTTTAGGGTGCGGGAAGGGTTGAGGTGATAGATGCCAGCCTCCTGTTCGCGTTCACTCCCAGCGTCTCTCTGAAGGTTTGAAGGCAGCTCGATGTTAGCTTACTGAATGAATTCAGCTCAACTCACCGCCTCTCCTCGAACAACGACCCGAACTTCACCACTGATGCGTCTGTATTCCTTAACTGTCGGTTTGTCCACAGTGCCGTGAGAAACGGAATGCGTCGCTGAGAGCACCGTAAACTTTTCAGTGATTTAAAGTAAACAATTAGGTCTGAAGAGTGTAGAGTGAAAATCTCCCCGAGAGAGGAAAACAATCTCCGTTCGGTTAGCAGTAAAGGAAGGCGTGGTTTGCTAAACGGTACCGCCCATTCTCGAACTCTATTGGTCGAGTCATTACAGGCGTCCAATGGAAGGTGGGACGAGTGAATCAGATTGCACACTTTAGCTGTCAGTCATAGGTTAATCGTTCAGTCACCAAGCACGCCCATTTTGAGTTGGAGCGCGACAATACCAGCACATTATACAGTTATTCAGTGCCTGCTTCATCTACACCAAGTATGTATTTATTGTGTTAAATAAAGGCAGACCATATAGTTTATGCTCATTGTTACTCTGATGTAGGAAAATGCTGTAAATGACCAACTTTTTTTATGAGCCATTCATTTCATTTATACTGTATACCGTATAAGTCGTTGAATTCAGCAATACAACTAGTCTCAACAACAGAAAAACTTCTTATTTTAGTCTCTCATTTTAAAGTACGAGTCAAATCCTTATATTGCTGTTTTCCTAAACTGTGTTATACAACAATATTAATACACTTTACTGAGGTTGTATGTTGTGACGTTGTCACTTGGAGCTGCCTTCTTTAAAAGAGTTTTTTGCAACAAGCTGGGCGTTGTCGTTTTGTTTACGTATTGTTTTTTTAATTTAAATATACCCACCACTAAAACATGCCTTTTAAAGTATTACAACATCTTGAACGATAAGTGGCACAGTGTTTGACAGCGAGAACCAAGCAATAGTTTACAGCTTTATGCAAATGTCCGGTAATTTGTCTTACACAGTAGTGTGAAGTCAGATTTACACGAGATCCTATTTTTCCATCTTAATGTAGATTTCAAGCAAATGTATTTAACGTTAATATAATATATAAACATAACAAAGATACTTGTGCGTCTCTACAAAAAGAATGGAAAGTTCATATTAATTGTGTTTGATATTTGATAAAGAGCTGTTGGAACAAAAACTAGGTCGTCATTACATTAGGTGCTAGAAGTTTTAACTCTTAAGGTGTCGTAATAAAAAAACACATGCAACTGAACAGAGCGTCACATCCTATCCAGTCTCAGCTTGTTGCCACGCCAAGAGTATTGCTTGACATTTTAAACCGAGCATTATTTCACTTTCACTTGTAGGTTTGTTGCTGAGGTCGTTTTTTCATGTAGATTTCATCTTCGTTTACTTTGTTTTGGCGAAATGTTGTTGCAACATATCTGTTATCCCCAGAGTCGCGTATGTTATAATTTATAATATTGTTATTTAAAGAGAGCCAGAAAACAAACGTATTACATTCAAGAAAATATCATTCAAGCAGCAATGTTTGGGTGAAACGTAGGCGTTCGTTCGTTGCTGAATGTTGAAGACACGAGACCTTTAAGATCCGCCTCGAAATCAACTTCCTGGAGTCGTCTGTCACGTGACCACACAAGGGGGCGTGTATTTGCGCTCTTTTCCTTATCCTTCCTCTTTGTGGACACTGCGGCCAATCGTTGCGCGGAACGGTCTTTACAAATCCCGAAAAGGTGGAACTTCCAAAATAAACCATCGCCCACGACAGGCGGAGCTGCAACAGCAGCCCGGGATTCCTCCTTTTTCTTCCCTGTCAGTAGAGTCACAGCGTCCGTAGGCTGCAGTAGCAGTAAACACACACACGGAGTCAAGGTCTTACTGCTGGCTTTTATTTCAGCGTAACTGCGTCTATTTTACGCAATGACGACGCGCTCCAAAATGTTAACAAACACAACCTTCTCCGAAACGTGTATCGTCGAAGAAGAGCCTTTCATTGCTACGTAACAAGTCATTTTTGTCCGAGTTGTGTACACAATCATGTAGAACAGCGCAGTGGCGGAGCACACTTCACTCAAGTGCACGGTGGTAGGTGGGTCAACTGGCCCTGTCCGCGTCAGCCTCGATCGACGTGGGTGTTTGCATGCCGTCAAACAAAAGGCTTCACGGTGGCATTAAACGCATCCCTGGCCAACGGAGGCGTTGCGCTACCGTAGCGCATGTGAACCGGGGAAAGTAAGGCCCGGGTGGCTCAAGTTGCAAATTTTCTTAGCGGTAAGAGCCGAGTCAAATGCCCTTACTGAACAATGCCAAAGTCATACGGAACGGGAAATAGGAACGGGCACAACGTAGCTGCGTGGAAACCACCGTGGACCAAGCGTCGTTTTTTTCTCTTTACACAACACAGCCCCAGGTCTCTCTGCAAACATGCGAGGACCGGGACATGTCCCTCCTCAAATCCCATTCTTTGTTTACTTCAACAGTCTGGGAGTAAAATGTCTAACCTGCCTCACCACAACAACTCCCTCCCCCTAACGATCCATTTGCAAACAAGCGATACGCGCTCACAACACACTGACTGACTTCCAGACAGAGGACTTGCCCTGATAACCACACTGATTAATTTTTTTAGATATATTCAGACACAATAACGACGTGCACGTTTATCCGCCGCTATGTTTTCTTTCCCCTGCAGTTCTCTTGTCGTTTACCAGCAGCAAAACCCACCGATAGATGGGTCTAAGCGCACAAAAGGCATCAATGGCCACAGATCACTTCACACCTTTGCAATACACATCGTTAACTTGCCACTGACCCGGAGGTAAAAACAAATAATTTAGTTTAAGCAGCTGTTACATACCCCAGGAAAAAGACTCCACACTCCGGATTCGTGTTTGTAACAAAATAGTTGGAAACGCCCCCCTCCGCTGGTATTGGCGCACACTGCAGTACACGTCACTTTACTTTGAATATAACCCGCTAAAACCAGTTGCAAGTGCCTTAGCTGTGCAGTGAGGAGATCGGAGATTCCATCCTCAGTCCTAACAGAATGTCCTGAAGTCTCCTTGTTTGGGAGGTACCATAGAATTCTCTCACTGTCCAAAAACATCCAGGTTAGGGATCAGGTTAAATGGACCTTGTTGATCATGGGTGTGAATATGTTGAGATGGACTGCCTTATTGTTCAGGCTGGACTCTGTCTCAGGACTGATCTTCATGACTGCTTGGAGACAGAGCCACAGGTGGAGGAGTTAAAGATACTGAGATTCTCCTTAGGAGAGACATGGACGGACAGATCAGGAATGAGGTGATTAGAGGGACAACGTAGACAGGAAGGTTTGGAGAAAAAGCTAGAGAAGACAGATTGAGATGATTTGGACATGTTCAGAGGAGGGACAGTGGATACATAGGTAGAAGAATGATCCTAGAGGTGGAGCTACCGGGTAGGAGACAAAGAGGAGAATGATGGATGCAGTGAGGGAGGACATGGGGGTAGTTGGAGTCAGAGTAGAAGATACAGAGGACAGATTGTCCCATAAAAAGGGACAAGCTGAAAGAAGAAGATAAAGAAAAGGATCTTTATGATTGATCAAACACTGAATCAGATGTGGACAAACGAAGACACTTTGCCGAATGTGGCCAGTTCAACTTTGTAGACTGGCGGTCCAAACACTTCCAATGAACAAAATTAGTTTGTATTGTGAATATACTAATGTCCTTCCCCTGCAATGCCCAGCGCCTATCAGCGCCTAACCCGTGAGACCAAAGATTTCTACTAGTACATCACTGTTATTACTCAAATCTTATTGGACCATATTGCATTATGGAAACAATTTGTTTTTGACGTTTATTTTGGACTCAACATACTGTAACTTTACATATTATTGAGTAGATTAGATGTATTTTGCACATTGCCATCTGATTGAGGCAAAAACTATAGCTACCCACAAGTAACTATGGGTAGTTGAGTGGGTTTAGTTTGACCTCACAGGAACTAATTGGTATCAAAGAACTCCAACACCAGTATTGGTTACAGATAACTACGCATTTGTAAACAATCCATCAAATATTTTTTTCTATTGAATCGTTCTGAGCTTCCAGTATAAAACACAGAGAAAAATAGAACTACTTTTGGCTCTTTACTTTTTGGAACTCACTGGCAAATATCTGAAAATATATCCTAACCTTCTGGTTGGAGGACAACGTCCTCGGTTGCTGCTAAATAAAGAAAGTAAATGAATAAAAATAAAGACACAAACAGCATAAA
This sequence comes from Paraplagusia blochii, assembly GCA_016785265.1. Taxonomy (NCBI): domain Eukaryota; kingdom Metazoa; phylum Chordata; class Actinopteri; order Pleuronectiformes; family Cynoglossidae; genus Paraplagusia; species Paraplagusia blochii. Next base: position 236,245 of record JAFBJS010002161.1, on the reverse strand, counting down.
TACACACGACATAGTTTGTTTTTAATACAGTATAGCTTGGTTCATATCCATACAAATGATAAAGTAATAAGGTTATAACATAACAAATATAAAATTAACGCAGATAACTGTATAATCCTGGCTTACTGTATGAAAGCTGTTGTTGAATACAATAGAAAAATAAAACGGGGCACATTTTGCATCTGTCACCAAAATGAAACGTAGATTCAATGGAAAAAAAAAAAAAAAAAAAAAAAAAAAAGAATCAAGAGTGCATACGGATGGCAGACTTAAAAAATGCTTCACTACAAGCAAATTCAATATGAATTCTGTAGTAAAGGACACATTTTTTTTCACCCAGCAACAACATAATGCAACATATACGACGCACATACACATAGACGCACACAGGTGCACGCTCAGTACTCGTAGACATACTCTATGTATATTTATGGCAAGACACTGGGACCAGGTGACAGCACTGATTACCACCACAGTCTGTTCAGCTTGAAGTAACACAATAGTGAAAGCTCAAATATAACAGACACTGTTTCAAACTCAAGTGGCCACGACAGACTGTTGTCGTCTCCATCACTGACTGCGAATCGGGGTTTTGAGACCTGTAGGATTTACCATAATACGTGGAGAACAAATCTATAAAATATTATTATAAATTCAACTTTCACATCAAGGTGGGGGCCGCAAAATATCATTGCACGGGCCGCAAATGGCCCCCGGGCCAGGTGTTTGAAACCCCTGCTCTAAATAAAGCTCTTTGCAGATGTTTACAGTGAACTCCGAGCGTGTGTTACTAGATATTTAGGCATTATTACGCTGAACAACAACCAAGTTATCCCAGCACTGGTGGTTATCTATACAGACCTGCTAATTGAAGCCTAAGTTCTGTCTTTCTATCCTGCACCCCTGGCTGAGCACACTGAAGAGTTATTCAAAAGTGCTAATTTTATTTGTGTATAAAGAAAAAAAAAAGTATTGCACTACTCATATGAGGTCCTGACAGAGATTTGGCTTCAGTTGCTCGGGTCACTGCAGCGTCCACTGCTCTAAACGTGTGTGTGTGTGTACAGCGGGTTTTGGTTGAGCAATTCATTCCTACAGTTTGGACAGAGGGTTCCAGAAGCACAGCAGTTTTAGGAGTAATCACAGTAAGGGGGAGTTACTTTCATTTCGGAGAGTATAAAGTATAACCTGATCATTAATTCGGATGTGCTTTGAGCAGCCTTCTCCAGCAGGATAGGAAATCTGACACAAACAACCACTTTGTGTCTGGAATGATGTGTTTGTCTCACACACGTGTTGAAAACATCGACATTTAATGTAAAATGGGATGGAATACAAAAAAATATTAGAAATTATTCATTAACTTGAGACTTCTAGAAGAGTTTCTCTTCTTCTGCAGCAATATCTTTATGTAAAATTGTACTTTTAAACATAATTTAGGGGATTGGTTTAATTCAGGAGTGTACTATTAAACACAAAGATCCCTAAACATTGGGGAAATATACATTAAAACAAATGACTAATGAGCACAATCTTAATTATTTCCTCTAACGTCCTTGACCGCAGGCACTGGAGTAGTGAGTTTACTCTGAGATATGTTCAGCAGAAAAAAAAAGCAAGAAAAAGAAGTCACATTGTTGGCGGACAGAACGTTGTCACAGTGAAGCATCATGACGTCAGCATCACAGACATTTATTTTCAGCTCATGTCTTGGAATGCCAACTACGAATGGCCTAGTTTTTTTTTTAAATAACACAGCTTCTTTCCTGGATTTACTAATTGGTCACGGAACGCGTCTCTGGTTTAACAGACTGACCACAGAAATCTTGGAGCGCGTGGGTTTGTTAGGGCTGAAGCTCACTGATTGGCTGGGAGCAGGCCCTGTCTCTGGGCGTGCTCCAAGATGGCATTGTAACAGAAGTGGTACTGGTCCGGCGTTTGGATGCTGAAGGCTCGCTGAGTCCGCATACGACGCACCGTCTGGCAAACGTTCAGCGAGCCTACATCCTGGAGCTGAGACAGACAAATGTCCAGGGCACAGAAGGTTCCTGTGGAAGACAAGTTTCATTAACTGAAATAAATGGTCAAATCTCTCAATATCACAGTTTAACGCTACTAAAAATGTAGTTAAGCTAATAATCACATTGGTTACACCACTATTTGTTGAAATTCCCACCTGTTCTCCCAATGCCTGCACTGCAGTGGACCACCATAGGGGGCCCCAGTGGGTGGCCAGTCCACTGTGCACCCAGAGCCTTCACCATTTTCTTCTGTTGTCTCTTCACGGCTCCCAGGAAGTCGACCAGGGTGACAGCGGAGGTGGGGACGCCGTAATCAGGCCAGCTGAGGTACTGGAAATGACTCACCTGCCTCTGTTCACAAGTCTGAGTGGACAAATAAGAGAAACAGACTAGTGACCAGTCTGAGGTACTGCAGGGACAACAGTTGTATTCTTGAACAGCAAAAGCAGTATGAAAACGGAAATAATGAAATATAAGTGACAATACCAGGTTTTACTGAAAGGTTCATGTTACAAATCAAAATTAAATTACCGTAAATACATAATATTGGAGAAATCAATATAGGTTTTTCCTCCAATTATTAAAATCCGCAAACACAAATCCTTGGTTTGTCAAATTTGCAGGCCTTCATAGAGGAAAATACTATTTGGATCGACACTTTCTGGATGTAACACTTTTTTGTATTCATAAAAAAATGCAATACTTAAAACACATAAAATGTCTTTGCAGGCCACATTTGGCCCCCAAGCCTTGAGTTTGACACCTCTAGATAAAAAGACAAAATTGATTTCTGATTCTGTTTGTGCCTTTATCTACAGTCACCATAGTTGGAGTCTGTATGGTGGAAATAAACTTTCTTGCTCCTTAATTACCACAGTTGGTCAATTTTGCTTGAATGTTGTGTTACTGTTTGTTTGTTTCCACCCACTTACATTTTTTTTATCAAGTTTTTCTCTTAGTGTTTTGCAATAATCCTGTCTCAAACATCAATTATTAATGTACTGGTCCTCATTAGTCCAAACTCAAATCCTTTTCTGTGGAGCATTTTTGGGTCGGACCTTCCTAAAAATGCAACTCAACCTCAATCAGTGACTTTTGAACGGCTGACCTGAGCCACTCCACTCAAGTCCACTCTTGTCTTGAACACAGATACTCAAACTTGAGCATTTGTTTTTAAGATTACTGACAGGAGTTGAACAACTGCCAGTACAGACGTCTAAATTTCCTGGAACGGAGACAGATCCAGCAGACACTGAGTCTCAGGGTTTGTGCCAGTCATTGGCAATCAGCTGATGCGGTGAATGAACTGCACGCTGTCTTCTACCTCAGTGTTGTGCAGCTCCAGGGTTGTGTGGTTGTAGTGGCTGTGGTGGTCCACCCTCTGGTTCACCACGGCTAAGTGGCCGTAAACCTCCTGTCCACCTTCCTCCAGCGGCCAGTACTGTCCACATTTCCTGCGACTGCCCTCATCTGTCCTGCAGTGCAGAAGTTAACAATGTTTATTTGTAGAATTAAACTAATAAATGAGTTAAACTACATAAGATAACTCAGATTATTGTGTGTCTGTCCACTAACCTGGTAGTCATGATGATGACCAGGACGTTTTGTTCCCAGACCATTCTCCAGAAATCTCCATAGGTCCTTTCCAATGGTCCTTCAAGGTCCGGAACAGATTCAAAGTATTATAATATTATCTTTAAGAAGGAACTTCTGCATTATATATGTTGGTTGAAATACATTATAAGCAGTACATGACATACCCTGTGTACCAATATAAGCGTTCTTCTGTCTGTAGCCGTCCATGAAGCTAGCATTGATGTAGTCCGACCTCTGAAGGGACAATAATAATAAAATGTTTTGCGTACTGACAAAGAATTCCCATTGCACCATACAGTCAGCCTTCCTGTGGGTGGCGAACCACCCGAGTCGCTTCCCTAACCGCTAGGACACTACTGCCAAACCTTGCATAATGTTTGGCAAAAATGTCCAACCACTGTGCCATAGAAACATATCTTATTTCACTGAATTGGAGTAAATAGTTTTTCTTAATACAGCTTATTTTTTAAACAAATTATATACAATAAAGAGACAATTAAATCTTCCTCCACTAGGTGGCAGCGGTTGGCTGCAAAAAAGACAATCAAAATTAATCTTTTTGAGTGTCTTTCTTCAATTCCTGTTAGTCTTCAACTAAACAGGCTGAGAATGTGGTTGTCTACAAGGTCATTTAAATGACAAATTACATTTATATTTTTTGTGAAATTTTATATACAATGTATATAATATTGTGCGCTGTGCCACTGACCTCATTTCTTCTGGGTTTCAAGCGAACTCTGGTTTGATCGAGGCACAGCACGTCACCGTAACGATTCTTCTCCTGATTAAAAGCTGCTCTGTGAACAAAACCAACAAAAGAAATATTGACCACAGCACAGTGACCCAGATAATCAACAGTCGGTCCACACAGCTGAAGGTGTTTAAGGTGCAACTACTGCGGTTCAGTTCATGCTGAGGTCCACAATGAGATGTTAGATTATTGTCATTGCTAAGGTATAATATATAAATATTGCTTAAAATATGTCATAAAGTTGGTCACAAAGTTGTAAATATGTCAAATTAAACAAATCATAATTATATTTATCAAGTGTTTATATCCAAAAGCAACATGTGTTACAGGTTTTTCCTGAAACCACAGACAGACCAAAGGTTAGACAACTAAATCAAAGTACATGAGAAAAACAGAAAAGAAATTAAACAATATTAAAAAAACATCATCCTGTGTCTTTGGACACCCTGAAAACAGCTGGAGAAAGGTGTCAGGTGTGATTATTGATAGAAAAGAGTCGGCTAAGGTGAAGGCAAAGGTGTGAGACCCTCTATGGACACTAGGAAGAAGACAGGAGGCAGATCTGGAGGTGGAGGAGTTAAAGATGCTGAGGTTTTCTTTAGAGACAAGGATGGACAGGATCAGGACTAAGGTGATTAGAGGGACAACACAGACAGGAAGGTTTGGAGAAAAAGCTAGAGAAGACAGATTGAGATGGTTTGGACATGTTCAGAGGAGGGACAGTGAATACATTGGTA
>JAFBJS010002161.1:128404-231120 GCA_016785265.1 Paraplagusia blochii | reverse complement strand
GATGGAGCTACCAGGTAGGAGACAAAGAGGAGATTGATGGATGCAGTGAGGGAGGACATGGAGGTAGTTGGAGTTAGAGTTGAGGATACAGAGGACAGGGGGACATGGAAATTGTTGACTGGCTGTGGTAACCCCTGAAAAAAAGGACAAGCTGAAAGGGACAAGCTGAAGGGAAAAGAAGAAGTAAAATATACCAATTAATAACTGTCTTCCCTCCTTGATCAAATGCACAGTAACTTCATCTGTTCTTGCCACGTGTCCAGAACATCTTAACCTCATCTCCTGGTAATTTAAACCTTCAGCCTCTTCATCCTCACCACCTCTAGTTCAGCCTGTCTCCACTGTACAGTAAATATCGCTGTGTTATTGATGGTAGACTCGTCTGTCTCCCTCTCTGACAAACATCAAGTCCACATTGTCCACCCTGCACCTCTGGCCCAGGTGTCAGTCAACTCACTGTGCACAGCGAAAGGTCCCGGGCGGCGGTTCTTTGCGGAGCTCCTCGTACTCCTGATGGATTCCCGTGCGCTGAAGCCTGCCAAGATAAGCCAGCAGCTCCTGAGGCCTCATGGACTCAGGCCCTGGGATGTGTATGGAGGTGTCCTCCAGAGGGACGGCCACCAGTTCGTCCACGGGGTCCACTTTACCATTCTGACCGGCCAACAGCTGCTGGTTCCAGTTGTAGGCGTCCAGCGGCAGCAGACCGCCCAGGTGCTGGGGGAGACAGTCTCTGGGGAGGTGCTGACGCAGCTCGGCCATTTTTACCATCTGAACCTGAGGTTGAGCAAATATGTATTTTCACAAGATTATTTTGAAAAAAAAAATTCATTCTTGAAACTGAAGGAGAAAAAAAAAACTCTTCATCATCTCACCCTCTCCCTCAGCTTCTCTTTGAGCAGCAGGCTGAGCAGATTGTAGGGCACTCTGAACCAAACAGGAGCGCCAACGATCAACACTTTCTTCAGCCTGGCGGGGAACGCCCCCTGGTGGAGAGATAAGGCACAACTTGAAAAAACATTTTAAGTTGGGCAGTTTTGTGGAGATAATATTGTATTTTTGACTATTCTATCTTCCAACCCTATGTTTGCATTTAAAAAAAATACCCATACACAATCATTTTATAATTATATTAAATTTTTTTATTTAACAGGACATTTTATTTTTACCTTTAGCAAGTTAAGGATCTTTTTGCTCAGGTCCAGCTCAAAATTTGTGTAGTTGGAACCAGCCATGTCATAGATGAAGACCAAACCATTCCTCTGGGTCTCAAAGCTGCAAAAACATTAAAACAATTTGTTTACATGTTAGAATCCTGTACTGTTTTCAACTTGTGTCTTTACAAAACTAGAAGGGAGGGAAGCCTGCGATTCTTAATGTCATTTTTAATAATAATTTCACAATCTTTTGTTTTGTTTTGAAATGCAACCAGATGACAAGCATCATTAAGTTGATAAAAATCTATATTCAATCATTTTAGAAGTTTCAGGTAAATGCATCATGTTCTGTTGCCAATCTACTGTCATATTTATAACCTCACTATATAATACGTTGTGTGCAAAATCCAATACAGTAATGATTATGGGAAAAAACCTGCTTCTCACATGTGAGTCAGCATTTCTGTTTAGTAGTTATTTAAGGTTTTTGTTCCAACACCTTTACATCATTTTTTTTACAATTCTGGTAAATATGTATTGAAGTTCCAATCTAAAGGACTTCCTTTTAAATCCATGTAGTTGGTCATGACACATTTCCGCAGTCATTATTCAGCCTTTGTGAATGAATGTTCAGGATGAAGAGTAATCAGGATGAAAAGCCAAGTGATGACTTACACCGGCAGAACTTCCTGTGATATTAACAAATTAAAAATTGATGCTGTGCCTAGAGAGCACAGACGTCAATGTAATGACTTATACAGGCTGCAATTTGGGAAGGGTGGATGGACGAGGCTAAATATAGGGTGATAGTCAGTTATACCTTTCCACTGCCCGATCCAGGAGGTAGAAAAGGGCCTGAAGAACCACGTGGTTGCCCGTCTTGTTGGGGTGGTGGAGTTTGGCTGTGTACAAAGCAATTGAAGCCCCTGAAGGGTCTCGTGCACTCTGGAAATACAGGACAACAAAAAGTGGGATCAGACTAGAGTACAGAGAGGATGGAGCAACTGGAGTAAAGGGTCAGAATGGTTCTGTAATAGAAGAGAGTCAGCTAAGGTGAAGGGAAAGGTTTACAGGACAGTTGTGAGACCAGCCATGATGGATGGACTAGAGACACTAGGAATAGGTAGAAGACAGGAGACAGAGCTGGAGGTGGAGGAGTTAAAGATGCTGAGATTCTCTTTAGGAGAGACGAGGATGGACAGGACACAGACAAAAAACTTTAGAAGAAGGACTAGAGAAGCCAGACTGAGATGGTTTGGACATTTGGACCAGAGGAGGGACAGTGGATACATAGGTAGAAGAATGATCCTAGAGATGGAGCTACCAGGTAGGAGACAAAGAGGAGATTGATCAATGCAGTGAGGGAAGACATGGAGGCAGGCAGAGAAGAAGATCAGCAGGTGATGACGTTTTTTTTTTTAATTGTTGAGCTCTAGATAGAGTTTTCTGTTTTTTTCTTGGAAAATAAATGTAAAATGGAAGCTGCTCGGGGAGAGAAATATTGATCCATGGCCGCTAGATGGCACTGGAGTTCTCACACTGATTAATGTGGCAAAACGCCAAAGAGGCCTGTCAACAATTCAGCAGCAGGAACAATTCTTGTCAGTACTGATGCTGCATGTTTTCTCTCTTCCTCAAAGAGTGGCTGAAACACATTTTCCACGTCAGAACTAAATGTGTTAAGATGCAGCCTGTGTGTCAGGAGCGCTGGGAGGCCTGTGCTAACTAGAGAAATTATTACCTGGCCCTTTATGAGCGCAGGAGGCCGTGCATTTGTAAGGGATGCATGGCCTAAAATAGCTCAGACAGGATATGAAGCTCAACTGCCGAGGCTGGGAAAACGCTGACGTCAGACAGGAGGATATTCAACATCAATGCCGCCGTTGCACGTCAATAAGGAAGGAAGAAGGGAAGCGCAGGACAGGGGGAGAGTCAGCTGTATGGTTGTGATTTGGCTGACAAGGGCTTAATTTAACCAGTACAGGAATGCGTCTTGGCCCGAAGATCAAAAAGGAACTCCTGATTGAGCGTTTGTGCTGGAATCGTCTCGTCAGGGGGCAGTTAAGATCAATACGCAACATGACTGTAACCCATTGAGGCTCAAGCTTAAGCCAGATGAAAAGCTTAACGTCTATCAAATGAATAAATGGCATCTCAGGGGGAAGTCATCGGACCAAAAGTTCAACATTAGCGTCTGCATGTTAGCCGTTCCAGTCGGAGTGATTGTTTGCAGAAACAGTAATACCCAGAGCTTGGCTGATACAAAAAAGATAACAAGACTATTGTGGTGGTCTGCAGGAAGAGGGGGGGAAAAACAGTTACACAAACTTATAACTGCGCAACAGCTGAATGTGGGATGTGGGTCAGCGAAGACACTTGAGGATAAAGTCCGTGTTATTCTTCCTGTCAGTAAATCCAAGACAAGACAAAAAGCAACAGTCTGTGTTCCATTATCTGACACCAGCAGCGTGTCTCAAAACACTCAAACACTGATTCCTACTGAGAATGTGAAAGCAGCAATAAATATTTGAGAGTTTCCAGTTAACATGTCTTAAAATCAGCAAGAGATGTCCTCTCTTTAATCACATGAAAAATGTTTCCCAGCACTGGAATCTGTTCTCTGTACAACAACAAATATACAACACTCATTGGTTAAAACAATCAGAGTTATCGCACCTGGAGATGCTAGCATCTATGTATTTATATAGTCTGGTGCTATCTAGCTTTGGAAAGAAATATCTGTAAAATATATGTGCAATGGTCCTTAAAATACTTGAGACAAATATTCATGCATTTTTTTACTGGGCAATAAATGGTCAGGGACATTTTCGTGCTACTTTATGCAAGTAAAGCACAATTTTTTTATAAATAATAATAATGAAAGTAAGGCTGAAGTTAGTATTGTTGACCTGTTGGCAAGAACAGATATAAATAATAGGAATAAAATAAAAATGATAATATGAGCCCATAATTAGCAATGGTTGTGATTACATTCACAAAAATAGGGTTTAAAAACAAACAAAAAAAAATACTTGAAATATATAAAATTATTTCAACTTCCCATAAGTCCTATAACTTTGTTTTCCAAAGACTGGGAATCTGTGGGAAACTATCTCTCACCACCCACCTTAAGGTCTCAAGAGATTTTTTTTGGGTTCATCTCGCGTCACGTTTCCTAAAAGTTCATCACAATTTTTTCACGGTTCATTTACTGTTCTTTCATTGTCAAAATAACTTCCTGTTCAGCTATCACTCGGTCAACAGTAAAATATCCTCATTAACCTTCAATTATGGTCAATGATTTACAGTTAATGTGTATTGACATTAAAAAAATTCAACCCCAGAAAAAAAGTTTGGGAAACACAGGTCTATAGAACTGACCACAACACTTCTCTGTTTGGAGATGAAGGTGAACGAGTCTAAAAGATGTTTGTTCTACATGAAAAACACAGAGGACTTGACGTGGGCGTCACTCACCAGCACAGTAAACTTTCCACTGAGCAGCTCTGAGCGCAGCGGCTCCTCGTGAGGCTGTAGTCGGACAATTCCCTCTTTCAGGCGAGTTTCCTGGACAGAACAGATGACAGTGTGTAACGGACCGTCACTTTGACGTGAATTCTTCTCTGCGAACAATAGGATTTATGAGACCGACTTTCCTGTGGAGAGAAAACCATCATAACACACTTCACATTCCTTTTTCCACTCCTGAAGATCAGGTGTGGGAGTTCCAGGATCCCAGTCTGAGGCCCAACCCTGTCATGACTGATGTCCTCGTGTCAATGCAGGGTCACACATTGCAAGGGAGGGGTCTGGTCATTCCTTACAGCAAAATGGACTCAGGTTGGTGCCTGATAGCCAAACAACTTTCTCCAGGGAAACAACTTTTTCCATCTCCCCCTGTCCTCTGTATCTTCTACTGTGACCCCATCTACCTCCATGTCCTCCCTCACTGCATCCATCAATCTCCTCTTTGTCTCCTACCTGGTAGCTCCATCTCTAGGATCATTCTTCTACCAATGTATCCACTGTGCCTCCTCTGAACATGTCCAAACCATCTCAATCTGTCCTCTCTAGCTTTTTCTCCACACTTTCCTGTCTGTGTTGTCCCTCTAATCACCTCATTCCCGACCTTGTAATTTTGTTAATCAATCTCAAAAACAAATCCAAAAAATCATCAGGTGAGATCTTTTACTTCACAGATACTTTTTACCGTTGTAATGGTAAATGATTGGGTTTTGTCTGCCAATATTTTCTGCCCAAAAATCTGAAATATTTCCTAACTTGCAGCAGGTCCGTGCTACCAGGAACATCCGAGAATTCCTAACAAAAGTTTAACTGGAAACTTTCCCCCCTGAATTCGTCCTGACAGATGACTTTGCCGGAGTCTCTGTTCCTGCTGTCGACACAGCTCTAAATTGTGTTAAATCAACTGCGGAACAAGGAGTTTGTTTCATCCCCCTCAAAGTCAAGGTCGGGGTGAATGGTCCGTGTTGATGCAGGCCACCACTCACGGCAGGAATAAACTTGGTTGCTGGAAAAACCTCTGAAAACCACAGTTGGTAAATTTCTGCTCCGTTCAGGTAATTAGACTTAAAAACTTTCCGTTTGCTACGGCCGACGATATGCTGCAGATCGGAGAAGATAAAGCTAATTTGGGAGTTTAAATTTGGCCTGGCTTTAAGTTTATAGCCGTATAGACCATTTGGGGCTAAAAATGAGGCTCCTCTGCTGGTAGTCATTATGTGGCTTGGAAGAAAAGGCCTTGGTTGTGTTATTATCTGGATGCTATTTTGGGATCTGGCGGTGAGTTGGACCTGCATTTGATCTGCCTTCGCAGCTTATATTCTCTTCATCAATTTCCTGTTCGATGCTTCTAATTTCACCGAGGTCATAAATGGAAATTCACTACAGTCACTTTATTTAATTAGTCTGTGGCCTCAGTGAGTAAAAGGCCGCATTAGAATCACATATAGCCCTCCAGTTTTATAACCCTGCTCCAGGGGTGACTCAGCGGGCTGCAGAATGGATAGAAGTCAATGGGAGTATTAGAGTCTGGACACAGAACCAGTCAAGAACAGGGATTCTCAACTGGTGGGTCGTGACTTCATTTGGGCACATTTTCAGTGCCCAAATGTTCAACTAAATTCACTCTGCGGTGGAATCTTTTTTTTTGCCTAACACCATCTCAAACTCACATAACTTCCAGTGGGCTAATCAACCCCCAGGTGCAGTGTGATTTGTGTGCCATTCATGGAGACTGCTGCCATGTGACCTGGTAAGTAGTATGCGGACGAAGATAAATTACTCTTGGCTCATGGCTTAAGGCAGGGCTGTCAGACTCTATTTCACAGCAGGCCAGAATTGAAAACTGGCATGAAATCCTGGGCCAAACTCAATATATGGAAAATTAACTATAAACGTGAATGGTTTCCCATCCTTCTGGATATGAAATAGTGTTTTTTTTCATGTGGATACACTGAATCAGGATCAGCCAAAGCTTTTTACTAACACATGAAAAATTTTTATAGAAAAAAAACAAAAAAACAAAAAAATAATCAAATGTCATTGGTATGTGTTTCTTCTGTTGTCTTTTTAAATCATTTTCAATGTAAATCTTTCTTTACAGAACAAAATGTATGTGCTAATCATGCATTATTAATTTAACAAATTCTGAGAGTATATAGGATCTGCATACCGGTGGACCAACTTTAGTGCACATTTGATTTTATCTCGTGGGCCAAAAATAATTAAACTGCGTTCCAGAATTGGCCCCCGGGCCAGAGTTTGACTCCTGCTGCTCAAGGGGTGAGGGTGGGTCCGTAAGCCAGACCAGTTTAGAATCACTAGTTTAGGGCAATTAAGCACTTAAAGCAGGACTTAAATGGAAACTGAGATGTATTAATATAAAACATAATAATAATAATTATAACCTTGCAACATAAACGTTGCCAGCAGAGAGCGTTTGGTGCCCAGTTCCAATTTCTCTGCACACACCTGGAGACTGACTCTAGACAAACGCATCCCCAGTGTTTCATTAGCTTTGCTGTTTCTGTGTGTGTGCAAGTCAGAGCGTGCATGTGTTTGGCTCCAGGTCTGTGACTCATCAACTCTGCAGATCTCTTGCTTGGCTAGACCTTCTTAAAGAATGGTCTTTGTGCAGCTGTGCTGTGGGTGTGGTGAAGATGCTCAATGTTGTCTTTATCACCATGGACCCGCAGGTGCATGATGTTGAGCTGCACGCGTTTCCCTCCATAACCTGCACTTATATCAAGTCCGAGCTGGTGTCCTGATCCTCTCTTGTTCAGACAAATTCCCCGGTGCTTATTTATTTTAGAGTTTAACTTTAATGTTTAACAAGGCATCTGAAATAAATACATCATGAACAAGCGACATCTGTAGCTCAAAGAAAACCCATGTACAGTAAAAGTTCATTACTAGTGTGATGTTTCAGATTTTAGATCTGGCACTGAAGCAGGAGCTGAGTCACTTAACCTTAACTGTGGCCTAGAACAGAACACTGGAGGTTTTGGTAGCTTTGGACACACATTAAGAGTTCGCGCTAGGTCAGACGTGGGCAAACCTTCGGCTCGTGGGCCAAAGTGCACGGCCCACCCAGACCTTAGTCTTAAGTCTTAGTCTGAGTCAAAAAGCTTGGCCCAGCCTGTCCTAGCATAGGCATGGCTAAGTGTTTTCACTCATCACAACTGTTCCTAAAATTGGACACAATTCCTTTTTTTGGACATGTCGGCATGCCAGATTAAAAAGCTAAACGGTCCATACCTGGCCCCCGAGCCTTAGTTTTGCCCATTCCTTTTTTAGCTGATGAGAACGGCCTATATGTAGAGCAGCCGGCCTGGGTGATATTTTATTCAAGTTAGGCTAGTTATATATATATACACACACACACACACACGAGGGCAGTGTTGTGACAACTAATGAATATCCCCCACGAAGAAAAATATTGCATCTCCAGCGCAGACAAGCTAACAAATATTATGCTCTTCACAAGAGGATTCTGGAGAGGTACGATTAGAACTAAAATTTTAGTGAAGCAAACGCAGATCACCTCACTTCTGTAGTTTCATGGTGTTAAGAATACAAAAACACCTTTGTGTGTTGGTCTGGAGGTGTTGGTAGAGAGAGATTGTGGGTTATTAAAAAACTAGTGTTGTGTTTGTCGTTACCCTGTAACTGTGGAACAGCTCGATTGCTCGTAGGACGTCAAACTTGCGGGCCATGAGGAACTTGACAGCCAACTCCCTGGACAGAGGGGACACGCCATGCTGACTTGTCCACTTGTTGATTTCCTCCAGAAACTGTCTAGTGGCCTGTGGAAGACAAATGCAAAAAGCCATAATTAAGTCGAACCAGACGGAAGTGAAACTTGACGGACTGTATCCTCAGGGAAAATGTCACCTACAGCTTCAAACCCATGATTCTGACAGTCGAGTATGAACGGGTTATTGAGGCCCAGTTCAGAATGTATACAAACACAATTTTCACAAAAAAACTAGAAACATGAAACTTTAACAACTGGATAGCAGTACGCTGTTGAATACTGCAAACAGGAAGCGCGTGAGAAGATGGAATCCAGCGCAACTGGAGTCTTTGACACGACTGTGAAGTGCAGTAATGACAGAGTAACATACTGTACTTCAGGCAGCAGCTGACAAAGCCAGTTTCACACATACATGTCAAACACTGTAGATATAAACCGACACAACATCGACAACAACGTGTTCTCGTTGACCTGCTCTTGGTCCTGAACAATCACTGAACTAAACTGTTGACATATTTCACATGCAACTTTAAAACTGCTGAGTCGCTCATTTCAGTATCCAAACACAATGAAGAACTAAAGAGGAAGAGTGCAGCAGCTGGAGGAAACAAAACACTGTTTTGAATTATAGAACAAGGAGCATGCATTAAAGAGAAACATCTAAAAGTACGCCTTACAAAAAAGTTTTATTATTGTGTACTACATTTATTAAAGAAGAAATTTAAAAAAAACAAAACAATACATTTGACATTGGGCTTCAGTGATAATAATCTTTGATTGGTGGGTTAACAACTAGTCACGACACCATGAGAAATCAATGCATTTCACTCTACAGTATATTTGGTTTAGTGGTTACCACGATTGCCTAACACGCGAAAGGTCCCTGGTTTGAAACCAGACGGAAACAAGTTTTCGGCAGTTGATGGCCTAGTGGTTAAGGAAGCAGACTTGGGGCCGCAAGTTCGAATCCCCCTACCGCCAAGTTACCACTGAGGTGCCCTGAGCATGGCACTGTCCCCACACACTGCTCCATGGTGCTGGCTCAGCCGGCTGCCCCCTGCTCACTACGATGATGGGTAAAAGAGTCATCATTTCCTGAAGGATACTCCCAAGGGACTATTAGAGTTCTAAAAATACAAAAGATAATAAAAAATATTTGTATTAAAAATATATATTCTGTGTTTAGTGGGTATAGTATAAAAAAGTTAAAGTAAATCTACATTTGGAGGCAATAAAACAAAAGCTATTAATTTATTTGTATTGCAATGTTGAACAAAACTCAATAAACTAAAAAAATTATCTGAATTGAATAGTTTTGCAATCGTCATATTCGTTGATACCAAATAAACTATACAAACAGACCAACAGTTACTACCGGGAATCAAACCGTTATCTTCAGGCAGTAAAACAAAATCCCTAAGCACTTTACCACTAAATCCCTCCCTCAGGCCACTCACTGCATCTGTATTTCAGATGAATTTGTTTGCAGCATCTTACAGATAACCTGCATTCATCCAGGATTCTTCCTGGAGCTTCCTGTCCTGCCCTTGGCTCCTACTTCACACTCCCACAGGTCGCCAAACCCCATTGCCCGCTGCACTAGCAACACAGGGAGCAGCACCCAGTGAATCCTCAAAAGGCAACCGCAGACTCGATGAAAGCTCACGCTTTAAAACACAGGGTTCCGCTTCCCTGCTTCAGACAAAGCAGTAGCGGGGTGTGCACAGGAGACAGGAAGTCAAGTTTCTCGGATTCGCCAGCTCTTTAGGAATACAAAATGATCACTGAAGAGCACCAAGACTGAAGACAGGCCGCCACTGTCTCCTCAGGGAAGCCAGGGCTTTCACAGGGAGGGGGGGGGACTGCAGATTCTCAGTGTGGAGGGTTTAGAATTCAAGGGATGTGGGTTAGCTGCACCTGACAATGTTTAGATCCTCTATTTATGTTGAGCTATTCTTGTCCTGATGGTCACTGTAAAGCTTCACACCCACAGTCAACACCTCTGTATGTGATGGACGTCGCCCTCACTGTTCACACTGGGGATATTTTCTTTAATGCAGAGCAAACTAAGGCCCGTGGTCTGGATGTTGCCCGTTCAGATTTGGGAATTTGGCTTGCAAAACTGATTAAGATTATACGTCTGTCTGTTCCCTGTAATACTCACACTTGTGCTGTAGGTGGCAAACTTTTTTGCACCATGGACCGGTTAAATGTCTCATACTTTTTTTCAAGGACCAGTCGTTAAGTTGTGACAGATAAATACCCCTTAATAAAGCTACATTTCGGGTGTTATCTGGCTGAAATATTTTCCTACCAATAAAATCTTCCTACCTGAAATAAATGTGCATGGGCACAACAAGGATTTCACAAGTGCACAACATATAATTTTCTGCTACCAGACCGGTATAAAAAGTTAGAATCTTGTTTCTATTTATAACTCTGTGTCTTTTTGAGTTTGTTGTCTTCACCGTGAAAATATTTCCTAATCAAATATAGTTGCATTATTGAAGATGGAAACATTATTTTTCTGCCTTTATGCATGACTTTTACATGTCATATCCATCCATCTAAGGACCAAGCCTGAGTCAAAACGTTGCCTGATTCAGTGTTAGACCAGTAGGTCCAGGTTTCAACAATGTATGTGTGGCTTCGTAAATTGATCTATTGCAGTCACACTACAAACGTCAGCATCACTTGAGAAGTGCCTGTAGTAAATACCACATATTAGTTGCACTAAAATATGAGGTTTGGTTGGCAGCACACAGGAAATAACTGTCTGCGTTTCCCCTTTGGAAAATTGTGCCTCGTTATACTGCATATAAACTTAGTGTGGGGTGGGCTGTCGAATGACCCACAAAAAAAAGTAGAAATTAAACAATGTGGAGTGTAAGGATAATAGACACTACGGATACTACAACACTACGAATAATATTTGTTGAAAAGCGTACAAAGACAAATGCCCTCAAACAGGAAGTCTACTCTGCTGGAGCCTCTCCACTCATCAGTGACCTACTAAACATTAAAGTTGTGAACAAGGAGACCTAATATTGGCTCCATTTTCCTAAATTGATGTTTTTTTTGACTGTCAAATAAAAGAATTACTGTATTTCTTCCACAGGCCAGCTGTGAATTCCTTATGATGAACCAGGACAATGTGAAATCCCAATGAATCACAATTAAAAGAGTTGCAAAGGTTGCGAAATAGAGATACAGTCCAGGGAGGTTGATAACAGTGTTGGGGAGGTTTGTAGGGGGGGGGGTATACTGTATGTACATATATTATATGATATATATATATAAATTCTTTTATGATTACAAAAAACCCTCCTGCAGAGTCAGAAGATTTATTAATATTTGCAATAAGTCTGGTTGTTTCAGCCGAGATTATCCTACAATCAATTATATATATATATATAGATATATATATAAATTCCCATAAATCCTCATGGAAATTTTCCAACATCTTAATTCTAGGAATTTCTTTTTTTTATTCAAAGAATAATAGAGACAATACATAATGATCATTCATACCTCAATGCGAATAATCACAATTACTCATGGCAACATATAATGAGAATTTATAATGACAATCGTGACTATATATTGTCCTGATTATTACCG
Source organism: Paraplagusia blochii (assembly GCA_016785265.1). NCBI lineage: Eukaryota > Metazoa > Chordata > Actinopteri > Pleuronectiformes > Cynoglossidae > Paraplagusia > Paraplagusia blochii. The sequence goes on along the minus strand of JAFBJS010002161.1, from coordinate 219,066 downwards.
CATATAAGTACAGTTAATCATAATTGTGACAATATATAATTACAATCAGTCATGATTATCTAAAATAAAACAACTTGGACTGGACAAATATGGACTGGAGCTGAAGACAAGGGGAACTGAAACAACATGGGGTTCAGTGGTGCATTCATTCACATTTTGCCCTGGAACCAAGTCCATTTCACCTTGGTCCATTTCGCCAACAGGGGACAGTCTTTGAACCAGACCTGGAGGCAGTAAAGCGCCGGACAGAGCTCAAGAAGGCTTTTCACATTTCATCTCCAGCAGAGTCTTGAACAGACAAAGGTCGTGATCTCCATAAAACCTATCCTTATCACATGGCCGATGCTGAAGACTGGGGTCACATGATAAGGTCTAGGCAGCTGCTTCCAATGAAAGACTGTTGGATTTAGTAAAAATCCACAGTGGGCAACTGGCTAAAGATCATACGTTTACATCTAAAAAAGACTTGTATTTGACTTTACATCTTTTATTGAATGGACGTAATGACAAAGCAAAATCTCTCTCAGCTCGATCCGTGTTTCAGCGTCTGAAGCCTTTTAAGGAAAGACTGCGCTCTGAAGGCAGTGACCCTGTGTTTCTGCAGAAACCAGTAAAAAACATTTTGAGGAAAAAAATGCTTTAGAACCGGGAGGATACATAAATATTTACATGACCAGTTCTCTTCTGATGTTACAGGAGTTTATCATTATGAATTCTTTAGAATTTAAACACCTAATTCTCCCTCTAAATGGCTGACAAGAAACATAAATAGACTGAGAGTTTCATGCAATTCCAGAATCAGTCTGGACCAGGCCCAAAGTCTCATTTGTCTGATCTTCACCACTCCCATTCATCTTCATTTCCTCTTTTTCTCTCCTGCGTAAAGCTGCGTGAGACATTAAAAGCAAGTGTTTTTGGCCTTTTAATGGACAGTTGATGTTCCTTTATACCGTTTGTTAGGACGGCAAATTGATGTTGTCCACATTAACAGCCAATCACTCATTGATTCTCTGCATTTGGCAGCCTTTGTGGTGAGAGCCAAGAGATGACAGGGTAAATCTCAAGTATTGTAGGCGGGGAAGGCTTCAATTTCCATGGATGTAACATTCACAAGTAAAGAAAAAAAAAAACTATTGAACCTAAACCGCTTGTATACACTGTATGTGTGTGAACAAAGAGGACTGTGTTTGGGCTTGTGAGGTCACACTGTGTGCTGTTTTCCCTTCCGTTTGATGTTAGCTCACGGTCAAATATTTTACAATTATGTCCATGGACGGGACGCTCCAAGCTCAGCTTAACCTGGATCAACTTTATATGCCCTCAGGGTCCTTTAGTAACAGGAGACAATGATATTTGCTTGTTTGGTCGTAAATACAGAGGACACAACAAGCCGATCAGTGTGTCTCCGAAGGCGAGCTGCTTACGATTACATCAGGAAAGCGGCGAGCAAATGTTTGCATAAGAAATGTGTCTGTTCAATCTATTGGGTAAGTGCACGGAAAACCACCACAAATGGGGAGAACAGGGTTTGTTTTTCTTCTTTGACGACACACACACAGTGTTTAACTCACTTTGGATGCGTTTAGAATTCAATTCCAAGCAGCAAACTCATAGTTGCCTCTTTATTGTCACACCCTTTTCCGCAAAAGCGCCCTCTACTGCCCACAGGAAGGTCCATGGAGGGCTGGTGCGGTACAATGCGATTTGGGTGGTGGTACTCGCCATGACCTGGTAATGGCTCAGTGGATAAAGTAGGTGCTTTGTGGGCTGATCTGAGTCTGATCTCAATAATAATGCAATGTTTCAACGGGTATCTCTCATTATTCTTTAGCTTTTGTTTTATAAAAAAAAAATACTATTGGCCTTTGCCTATGAATGAATTCCATGTCTATTGGAAGTTGATTTAGCAATAGCTTTTTCACAGTACAGTACAGCAGAACCGCAGACTCTGCTCTACAAGAAACAATCCTAAAAGGGTTCAGTTGTCAGCAACCGGACTTGTTCTCGGAGTTGAAAGACAATTTATTCCTCAACTGAGGAACTTCATCAATTTGTGTTCAGTGGTAAAGGGAGTGGTCTAGAGCAGGGATTCTGAACCATTGGGCCCAGGCCCAAAGTTGGGCCGCAAGCGCCCCCTAGAGGGCCGTGAAAATTTTAAACTGCTATTATTAAGGGCCCCAGGTCACTCGACACTGAAAAAATTGGGCCTCGGTGCCGAAAAGGTTAAGAATCCCTCGTCTAGAGGAGTAGAACAACAAAGGTTCCCTCTGACATCAACTAGAAACCGATGAAGTTTCTCAGTTGAGGAATGAAAAAACTAAATCCTTTTTGGATATCATGACCTGGATGAATGAGAATCTTCACTGTTCCAGCCGACACCTTTGATAAAGCAACTAATTATTCCTGTTTTGCTGGAAGTCACATCTGAACCCTCCTCACACTGCCTTCTGACTGTTCTTCAGTCTAGTTCTTGCACTATTGGAAGTAATTTCTTACGTGCAATAAGTGAAAACATTACAAACTGATCAACAAAATTGTTGCTTAAATCAGATTTGGGTCTGGAAGGCTACAGAGTTGAAACCACCAGCGTCCAAGGTTGCCACTGAAATGGAGTGAGAAAAGCACCATCCAACGAAGCAGTGTGATTTGGGTGCCAGTTATGGAGACTGCTAAGTCTGAGACTTGGTAACTTTATTGCTTGAATTCAACAGCTGTTATAATACACATTTTGTTCTATTTGTAATGGTTACGGTTGGTATTTTTGTCAAATATTCTTCCACTGACGACACCTCCATCCCACTGTGTTCTATTTTGACTTGTTCTGCCAATGCTACCCACACCTGTGTTACACCAGATTTGTGCAGAGCAACCAGGAGTCATTGTAGCTTTGTGATGAAAGTAGCCATGACTACACAGGTTGTTTACTGGAGCCATCATTAAACATAAACAGTTATTATCCTGAACAAGTATAGCACAGAGTTGGCTGCAGTATACTCAAGTTCTCAAGCGTGCCAGGATTACTCTTACTGTTACTAACATCATGGTAACTTTTATGAGAATTGGTCACCGAGCATTGATACCAAGGGCTGAGACATTCCATCCAGAGGGAGTCATAGTGTGGATGGGAACTGCAATGAATGGGTGACACAGAGGAACTTCTCTTAAGGCTCCATGGTCAACTTGAAGAGCAGCGGTGTCCACATTTTTTTTGGCTTGGGTTTTTTTTTTTTTTTTTCCAGTTGTCAGGCAAAAAAGGCTTTGTTTGTTTTGGCGCATGGACTTTTGTCATGTTGTTGAACTACTGGTTGGCATCTAGAATAGAATCACATCCATAGTTTTAGATCGGATTAATTCTCGAGCCAAGCTTAATATTTATTGAAAAATTGATGCCAACTGTTCTCTCTTAGATCTGTTAAGGAAAATGTTTTTCATATGCTGATCTCACGGGTCAAATATAATTACAATACAGGCCATTTTTGGACCCCAAGCCTGAGTTTGACACACAAGACCTATGTCAGTGTTTCTATGGGGAACAATTTCTAAAAGTAAGATACCTTTGCGACCCTTTGATAAATCATTGAGCATTATAGAACATTACTGAGGATATTTCAGTGATATATGGATTAATATTACTAAGTTTGAAACAAAACACAATAAATATACAGTAAGTGCACCATCAAAAATGATGGGAACCCACAGGAATCATAAGGCGAGATGCCGGGAAAAACCCACCTTAGGGCCATGACCTAGTCTTTGGAAAACATGGAAAATTTGTGATCTACCTATTGGACATCCCTGATTTAGAGTGACTCTGAGGAAATGGGGACTAGGAGCCTTCATGACTCCAATGTTTATGTTAATACTTTTCATAGTAATCCTTGACATCAATGTTGCTGGTTGCTTCCACTCTAGTTGCCTACACTCCACGGCAGCAAGTCCCAGCAGGCACCAGTCAATACCAAAACAGGAAGTCAGTAACGTCACTCACTCACTCTCTCTCTCTCCCCATTCCCTACTTTCTTTCACTCTGCTGCTTCCTGGGAGTAGACACCACACACAAGCATATGCACGCACACACTTGAGAGCACATGATTGAAACACACACACGGACACACACACAGACTACGGCTCATAAACTCCCCTTTTCCCCGAGTCTTGTGGAAATGCTTTTAACAGCTGCGTTTAGAATTAAGTTCCACTACACCCATGTACACTCCCATGAGAGTCAGCCCTCCACACACACCAAGCAACACACACACAGACACACACACACACACACACAAGCATACAGCTTCACACCCCCCACACGGCTGTGGATGTAATGAGGGCGTCCGGTGCCCGAACAGAGGCCCTGACTGAGACAGGAAATGGAGTCGCCAGATTAGGCTTTCTGCTGACCAGATGATGAGAGGAGTCAGCATGGAGGAAAAAAAAAAACAAGGACAGATGAAGGTTTTAGTCAGGAAAAGATCCACTCTCTGGCTAAAATGTTGGCCGTTTGTTGGAGTTGACTGAATTAAATCACAACTTTCTGATTCGAAATGAACGTTATTTAAAGAGAAAGTTAAACATTTTGGATTTCTTGTTCAATATTATGAGGATTGGGGTAGTTGTGTTCCAAGACTGACCATGTAATGGGAAAAGCTCATTTTTATTCCTTACAAGTATTTGCCTTTTATAAACCTGCCCCATCCTGTTATCAACCCCACCTAGAGCATTACTAACTGTTGGAGTTGGATCAATGGTATTAGTAAAAAAAATAAAAAGCTACCAGCAAGCATTAGTGAATGTGTTTCTCAGTGACAATTAATAAAATTTTGCTAAAAAATTGTGATGTAAGAAGGGAACATTGTAGCTAAAATCACTACAACTTACAGTATGCTCTGTTGTATCAACTATTTTCCTAACTAAAAAATAAATAAAGTAAAATCCAAATAAAATGCTTTACTACGTTTATGACGATTACAAAGTTACAACATTCTATATAAGAGCTTGGCAAACTATGGCCCGAGGGCCAGATGTGTCCCATTTGGGATTTTAATCAGGCCTGCCAAACATTACTGTTCATTTATGTGATCATTATGCTTCTGCCTTTTCCCTCCGATGTCTGCATTTCCTATTTATAGAAAGCCAAGAATAAGCTAAAATAGCTTAGCATTTTAGCCTTTATTGTGCGATTGGTGCAGATAATTTACATTAGTTCACACAATTCCTTTATTTATCTTCCACAGTAACGATTTAAATCTGATTGTGGCCCATGAGTCAAAATATTTTCCCATGCCTCTATACTGGTGATTTGTAGCAGGAAATGTTCCTAAAAACAGCTACGTCACAGATTAGATTAAATTAGAATAGATTGATCTATTGATCCCACACTGCGGAAATTGGTTCTATTCACTTAACCCGTGGCTGCACCGCAACAGGACTTCAATAGAATTGAAGGTCAGAGCATCAGAACATGTTGAAACCTGATATGGTGTGAAACTTTTCAGGAGTAAGATAGGAAAAGGACACTTACAAACAGCTACAGTCAAATAAAGTACAATATTTTATATAAAAATCTTTCTGGATTCAATTAAATTCACATTATTGTCGGGTGCTGTGAGAAGAACCAAAAAGGAGGAAGTGATTATTTATGTAATCTGGTTTAAATTCTGGTCAGACAAAAAAAAAAAAAAAACGTGACGTAAAGCTGAGAGAGAACTGAAATTTTCCGTAGAAAATTTCTTGATGTTTCTAATTAAACAGCGCTAATATAACTTTACATACTGTTTAACGCTTTAGCACTCGTTCGGTCCAAGTCTGATTCACAGTGGGATGTTGTTATGGACCAAACCTAATACACATTCATTCATCTTTGACTGCATATCTGCTATTGGGTCGCAGGGGCAGCAGTGCCCACAACTACTGCCCAAATCACACTGCACCATACTGTGAGCCATCATATTTACTCAAAAATTTATGGCAATTTTTAAAAATATATATTTTCTCTTCTGTCTGGAGAAAAAAAAGTTTTGTGTGAGCATGCAATCTGTAACAATCAAAGATTAAGATGAGACACAAGAGATGCGTTTTTGTCCAACAAAAAAAATATTTAAAAAAAAAATTTCAAAAACCATTTGATATTATCCCAGGGGCCGTGTATACTTAAATTGAGGGCCATATTCGGCCCTGGAGCCTATGTTTGACACGTGTGGTACAATACAAAGAGACTATTTTTTTAGTGTAAGTTTCTTCAAAAAGTAAAAAAAAAAAAAAACTTTCTGCGAGATTCAGTTCATTGTTTTGTTTTGGAGAGTTGTGATTCCAGATAAGTAGTGGAGGCAGGAGTTAATATTTCACTTTCTGGCAATGTGCAGTCTATTGAGGAAATCGCACAGCCATGGCGGAAGTTTGATGATTTAACGATAAAGTCCCCACACCAGTGTATCAACAAACTGTGTGTATCGATACATCTGAATTTATGACATTTTACCCGAAAAGTATGTCAAATCTCCACAGGGAAGAAACAACCCGTAACCGCAATTATTGCGCTTCGACCACGAAACATCAGCTCCGTGAGGGCGATGTTAAGTGTTACACGCGCAGGGGTTCGGCCTGTTTCGCAACCGCTCATCTCAGCCGCCGGAGAGGAACTGACAGTGATGCAACGTGAGCAACAATGCGCCAGAAATCGATACCAAATTTCCGCTCCACACACGGAAGAGCCGTTTCGCAACGCACGCACCATTGCGCACTGCCGACTGGCTGCGGTGCACACGGCCACATACCTCCAGGTAGGGCCGAGGCTGAGGCTCCCACCAGGGAGCAGGGAAGAGAGGGAGAGATAACAGCGTTACATGGGGCCGAGGCCTACCTGCTCTTCGTCTGCTGATAAAGTTGATGCCATGGTTCCCGTCAGACCTCCGACGGCCAGTCACCAGCGCCGCGTCCTTTTCCCACCGACCGGAGACAGCTGAGACGTGTTTGTCTGTGTGTCTCTCGTGTAGAAAGGAGCTTCAGGTTCGGTTCCTTCGGTTCAAAGTTGAAGGAGGCATGAGAACCGCTGCTGTTTGTTTCTTTTCATCAGTTTGGTTGTTAAAACACACTGGTTAAATTAGCCCCAAAATTGAATTAGGGGCGAAAAGAAAAGAGGATGTTTTTCAGCGCGGGTAAAAGAAGGGGGTAAAATAGGACTGAAGTCGAGCGGTTGAGACCAGGCTTCGCTTCTGCTCGACGGTAACTGAGCTCAGACCATGTTCTGCTGCTGTTCTGTCTGGACCTGCGGGGATCAGAGGGCTGCAGCTGCCCGCTGGATCCTCCATGCCACGAACGGCAAGTTCGAGCTTTGAACGCTGCCTTTATGTCCTGTGTGGGTGAGAGAGGGAGAGAGAAAGAGGGAGCGAGCGTGTGCGCGCGCGCGAGCACACTGGCTCTCCCACTCACACACACACACACACAGATGTCTCCCTATTCTCCTGAGGACTTCCTCACTGACGTTGAACGAAGCTGGTCCACGAGACCTGGTTGTAGAGAGACTTCCTATTTTCGTTAGGTCCAACAGAAGCAGTCCTCACATCCTGGTATGCACTCTTTTCTGCGTGTCGCTCTGCCCCCCTAGTGGTTTAGATCAGTAATCACCAACCCCCGCCTTCAATCATTAAAAAATAGAAGAATTCCATTTGCTCTGTATATAAAAAGACATTTATAATTACTGTTAAACTATATCGACATCAATATATAATTGAAATATGTTTAATTGGCATAGTTCGACACGCTACCGTACGCTACTTAAGCTAACATGCTAGATACAGTAGATAAATATTTAATACCATTCGTGGAATTAAAGGGCATTAAATAAGTTTAAATAAAGGGACATGATATCTTTTGAAAATGAATTTCAAAAGCTACGTATATTTCACATTTTTTCGTGTTATTTTATGTAACATGTATATATGCTATTCTTTAGCAAATCTACTGTATGTGTCTAGCATTTAGGAACTGACTTTATAACTATACTATAACTATAAATTTTATTTTTTCTAAAGCAACTAAAATGTGTAAAAACAAATACATAGTACAAAAAAGTGTAATGATAGGACAGTAAATGTAAAATATGTTTAAAGTTTATTTTAATGAAATGAATGACAAAAGGAGTTCACAGGATTTGAGCCTCTCTCTATATGTTGGAAAAAATAATGTTGCATGGAATAGAGGACTAGTGGTTAGCATGCCTGTCTCTGAAGCATTGAGCGTTCGATTCCCAGAGGCTCTGATGACAACTTCAATCCTTATAAAGCCAGTCGTTTTGGCAAAAAGCGGAGGCAGAGTTACATGGACAATATAAATTAATAGTAAATTAATAGTTTGGCCAGATTGAAAAGCCTAACGAGTCACATCCGGGCCCCTGGGCCTTAGTTTGCCCAGGTGTGCACTCGACTGTGTGCAACCTAAAAGTAAGAAAAACAGTTATATCACAGTCTATATACATTCTTTTTTATTTAACTACTACTTACAGTTTAACTCTAAACTGTGTTGTAGATTAATTAAACAGAAGTGGAAGTGACTAATAAAAGAGGCAAGCTCAGCCCTCGGCTTATTTCCAGAATTGCAATTAATTTAGTGAAACTCTCAACACATGCGCCCCCGTGGTTCCATCCTCTACACTTTACAGTAATGAGTAATGAGATAATAGGAAAGAGAAAATACCCCATACACACAATGATGAAGAGGCTGTAATGTGACACACACATAAGCGTAACAGAGGTTTCCCTACACTGGTGACCAGTGTCATTATAACCTGAAGATTTGTTCAACACAATACTGACAGTACACACTGAAATAAAATATACTTTAACAGCTATGGAAAAAAACCTGACTGTGAGACAGGAAGAGAATTTATTGTATAACCTCAACTGCTTTTAATCCAAGGAAAGACTATTTATAGAGGCATTCACCGGCTTTTTATCTATGTATTTATCTGTATACAAATTAAGATTGCACGACTGATAACCTGTAAATAAGGAGGCGTGAGAAAGTCTGGACTTTGTTTTTTTCCAAAAGGAAAAGGGAGTGGAAACAATAGACGTCCTGTGGAACCAGCTGAATCATATCATAGGGAAAATGTGGTCGGTATACAAAGGTTTTTTCTGCAAGATGCTTTGTAGTTGTTAGTGGAAGTCATTGATGCAATTCCTAACATGTAACTGCCAGTTCTATCCATCTATCAATCAGAGTATATTACATATATTTATATATCATTTATTATATATCAGAGGACTGAAATAAAAAAAATCAGTCCAGAATCATTTCTCAGATCTAGTGTTTAGTTCTTCACCTCCATCCTTTTTTTTCTTGGAAGCCATTATCAGATACTCTTCAGCGGAGTTGTCATCTTCCTTTGCCACTTCTCTTCTTCAAATAATTAGTAAAAAGTAAAATATTCCGAGTTCTGGGAAATTCCTCGAAGCGTGCAAATAACTTTATGACCACCAGACAGCACGTATATTACAAATATTGTAGTCATTGTTCATTCCTAGTGGAATGTCAAGTGAATTGTAATGATGGAATAATGTGTATTAGTAGACGTGCTCGGATGTAAAAGGAACTGGTTGGCTATTCAATTAGAAAAAACAAGTGTAAAACACTCATTAACAATACAGAGTAGGGACACGTGAAAATGGAAAGTTCGTTAATAGAGATGCTGTAGATTTTACCTTGTAAAACAAGTTTCAAATGGAGGCCTGTGGGCCAGATTTGGCCCGTGGTGTAATAAGTATATGGCCCATTCATAATGGCAATTCCAATTTTTATTTATACATATTATGGACAGATCATTTAATTTCTGATCTGTTTATAATATGTAGGCCTTTGGGGTTTTTCCACATTTACTCAAAGTTTATTGCTATATAAAACTAAATTATGAGCACATTCCATATCTGGAGGGATGGGAAACATGGGAAGTTTTTTAATAAATACTAAATATGGCCTCAATTTTACTTTTACAGTTTTCAATTTTTTTGCAAACCGTCAATTTATGGTTGAACCCCCTGCTTTAAACATTCACCCTCTGCAGATTAAAAAAAAATTGTTGAAAGATTAAAACAAACAAACAAAAAACCCTACTGAGGATGGAACCATGTCTTCTAATGGATGGAACCTAGGTGTGCATGCTTCTGAAACCTCTGCAGCCTCAGTTGGTGTGCTGCACAGCCACAAACCAACATGCATTTTCTTCTCCTTCTCATGATTTTTTTTAAGCAATACCAGAAATTAAAACTAACTAAGGTTTCAGAAAAAAAGACTAATTCCCTGAAGTCTTGTGACATTTAGGTTTACCCGTGATCATAGAGGCCACTTGCACGAGTCACCGCGTGGGAGTCTCTGAAAGTTGTTACTGTGAACTGAAATGTGCTCAGTTCCTGGAAAGTGATCTCTGCTGCTTACTCATAGCTAAATTCTTGCAGAAACCACACGCCTAATACCTCCAAGCGAGTATAAGAAATAAAAAAAACATCCGGCTGTTTTCTATGAACTTTATTTTACTTGTTTGCTCAAAACTACAAAATTGTCAATAACATCATTTGAAACTCCAAACATGAAGGGATATTTATTAGATCAATATTAGCGGTTTTATTTATCAATACAGACAGACACAGAGGTTCTCCAATAACTGACACACATGGCACAGTGTGACATATTTTCAGCCTCACACGCTACGGTGATTAATCCTGTTTTCCAGAAATAGGTGTAAAGAGAGAGGCCAGTCAAGATGTTTCACCTGTCAACGTTCCATGGAGATGCCACAAACAAAAACATGGCAAGGATGAAATGAGCATTAGGGGATGGTAAATTAAAGGTGGGCTGTAGTATAGACTGACAAGAGAGGGAAAAATCATCCTCTTTAATATGATGTAATATATTTTAAAGGAATGTTATAACTGCACGATCACGAATACACAATAATGCACAAACCGAAAATAGAAAATATTGACTTAAACATCCGACAATAATACATTGAAGCCAGGCTGATTCCTAATAATTTTAAACTTAATATTTTATGGCTTATTGACTGTAATTTTTTAACTTTTGTGCAGATACGCAATGTAATTTTTTTCCATATTCAGTTTGTTTGCAACCAAAGCTCAATATTAAAAACACAGAAATGTAAACAGGAGTATTTTTTCCTTTTTATCTCTTTATTTATAGCTTTCCAGTTCATTTTGATGAAAATCTTTTTTTTTTTTTTTTTTTTTTTTTTTTTTTTTTTTACAGTTGAACAAAATAAAATAAGATAAAAGCAACAAAATTCAAGTGCTATAACCTAGCTCATATAGCCAGTACATAGATGCTAGGCCAGGCATAGGCAAACTCTGGCTCAAGGGCCAAATGCAGCCCGTTTGGTCATCTAATCTGGCCTGCCTAATTTGCTCAAACATTGTTACTAATTTATACGAACATTATACTCAGCATTTCAGCCTTTGTGTATGATTTATAAATGACATTTACCTTAGTTCACACAAATATCCCAGCCTTTTTGCTCCTGACCTGCCCTCCTGTCTAATTTTACGACCCTGTGCATTGTCTATATGGTGATGGTACACCTCTAGTAATTGCACCATGGGCCAGAGTTTGACATGTATGATCTAATAAGTCACAGTAAAGGGTTAAAAACATACATTGCAATCGCAGCTGTATAATTCTGAGGGTCAAAGTAAAGAATAAAGGTTTGGTGTCACTTTCAACTGTAACAGTGACAGCTTCACTCATGCACCCTGCAGCTTCAGTTCTCACCAACATCCAGACCATCATTGAAATATCTGAACCTGTAAAACTGAAGTGTTTCCACTGCGTTACCAAGCTGTCCTCCTACTGTCTCTAATGTTTCTACCTCAACTATGTTCACAATCAGAAGCTGTAAACAACAGAAATATAACTGTTCACCTCTGTCTGCAACCAGCACAGTCAACCCAACCTCACTGCTCTGACTTCTCTTCAAACAGGAAAACAAAAGGGGAAAAGGAAAATCAGGTCGCCTCCCTTCCTAACAAACCACCTCGTGAGAAGGGAGTGTTTGGTAACCTGAGGCCAGTGGAGGTGTTGTTTCTCAGAAGATCTTTTGGCCCAGGTCAGTGAAACAAACCTGTCAGACAATCTGCACATCTTTTCCTGTTGACTATTTCCACACCGCTCTTTGGTTACGCAAAAGGCAGAGGGAGTTGAGTGTAGTGTGGAGACAGGTGCTAGTGATTTCTTCATTCAGATGAGTGAGTGGTTCAACAGCGTGGGTAACATCTCAACAAATATTTAAACATCAGCTATCAGCAGGTGAAATCAAGGAGTGCTGACTCAATTATTATAAATTACAAACAAAATATTGTTCCACGGGCTGCAACTGGCCCAAGGGTTGCGAGTTTGAAACCCCTGAAATAAACCAAATGGATAAAAGCTGTGTTTTTTTCTTAAGGACATAAAACTTTAGATTTCATCATAACCTGATAAATAATTGAGAGTTGATTGTGTCTCTTTGTATCAAGGAGAAGTGCGTTTACATCACCTGTGTTACTGTGAAGCTTCACAGTCACCAGACCCTTGAAATAAAATGTTGTAGTTGAGGCATGACAATGGAAGATGCCAAACAAATCAGATCAAAAATTTTAGTTAAAAAAAACTTTTTTATTTGGACACATATTTTAAAACATCTTCAAAAATAATACATTGTAAAATCAGCGCAATGTTACATCAGCGTTGATCAGAACAAGTCTGATTAAAGCTTTGATGTCACTGCAGCAGTTGAAACATGGACATCTCCAAGATCTTAGTGGCAGAAAAATCCCAAGATGTTCAAATACATTTCTGGTGCCGAGTCTCCTTCAGGATCTGTGTTGCATCATAACTACTGTAGTGGAATATTGTCATTATCACCCAATGAATGCCAGTGGTTGAGGGCGGCATGTTCAAGGCCAAATGTTTCCAGGGGGAAAATGAACGCACGCAGCAGAGCTCTACTAATCTGCAGACTCCAGAAAACCTGAACTGTGCAGGATTAGAATTAGCCGTGCGTGACATCGCGTCAGTCCTGCGGGACGGTGCACACCACGTGTCTAAGCTTGATATTTGAGCGGACGCATTGCACGGACCCGACAGCTGAATCTGGTCAGACTCAGACCTCCATATTTGCTTCTCTTGCAGGTTGTTGACTTAGAAAATTTGCAGAGTCTCCACTGCCCTCTCTTGGTGTGGACAGGTACTCCAGCTCGTAACCTCCGCTACTGTTGACCGGGCGTACTTCACTTGATGCTTTTTTGTGTTCAAGGATCTGCTTCATTTGGTGGTTTGCATATTTTGGCTTAGCAGTGAGTGGTCCCACTGGAACCTCTATCCCCAGGATGTCAGTGACCATGTAGGGGCGGAGCCAACCGACGAGGGGTGTGCTGCCTGGAGTGTAGTGTGTCTCGCGGTGGTAGAAAAGGAGACCATCCACCTGGATTTACAAATTTGACACGAGACTGCTTTCAATCTGATGCAGAAGCATTTTTAAAATCTTGCTGAGTTAATTAATTTGCAAAGAAAAGTCCTTACGCTGAAATTGTACTCGTCAGCTAGGACTTTCTGGATCGATTCCACGGTGCAGCTCACGCTCTCCAGTCTTACGAACCGGAACTGTTGGAATGTGAGTTATTAAGACAAATATTTAAATATCAATTAAATATGACTAGTACAGAAAAGCCCACTATGTCATTTTAATGGCTCTGTGTGAATCTACAAAGTGGTGTGGTGCCTTTTAAAGTGACAAACTCGAGGCCTGTGGGCCAAATGTGGCCTGCCACGTATGTCTATGTGGCCCGCGGCTCAGCAACTTCAAACATAAAATTGCACAAAAACTGAAGCATTAATACATCAATAGTTACATTAAACTGTTCACTTTGGTGATGCAGAGGTTGTGTGCTGTGGTGTGAATTACAATGACAAAAAAAAGTATTGTGCAGTGTGATTTGGGTGGCAGTTGTGGAGACTGCTATGGATAAGACGACGAAGATGAATGAATAGTTATATTGATTAAGTCCATGCTGCTACTTTTCTTAACATTATACCTTTTTTTAGTACAACTTTCAATATTTTTGACATAAATAAATACTTATCAATTGCAGAAACATTTATTAATAAGTTAGTAATAAGACTCGTTAGGGCCCTTTGCAGATGTGAGGCGATATGAAATTGAGTTTGACAGAACTTTCAGACTTTTTTCCTAAATGAATGCATTTATACAGCAGCCACTTTTGAGATTAAGACACCAGTGAGCACAGAAAAGCGTGCCCTTGTACAACTATGTGTCAACTAAAAGGACAAACGCACTGTTACTGAGTTCAGCCATTGTGCAAATACTCACAGGGTTGCGCTTTGTGATCTGTGTCAGGCCGCTCGTCTCCTCCATTTTGGACTGCAGCCAGAAGAAACGAAATTCAGTCTGTTGATGAGAAAACAGCGATCGGTGAACAGAAAAAAAAAAAAAAACTCTTAATTTATATTCTTCGAAAATGACAAGGAAAAAACATCTGTGGCCCAGACATTGCTACTTAGGCAGTTAGATAAGCATTCCTGGATTGAGTGAGGATTAGAGTCCAGACTTACTGAGCAGTCGTAGACCGGGTGGCCTCCCCAACACATGATGTCCAAGATGTAAAATGTTCGGTCAACTTCACTGTAAATGCAGTCCAAGATTGTGTAGTCTCCACAGGAGAAAAGAAAACAGAATATATATATTTATCAACTCTAATTAGTGCCTATAAAATAAAAAGATAAACGTTGTTGATTGGATTTTTATATGAAATATCAGTACAAATACTGCAGTACAATAAATAACAACAAATAAGACTAAATGAACACAACATGCCATATCCTACGGCAAAAATTAAAATACTTAATGAAAAGCATTGATTAGTGATGACAATCTCAATTCTTAAAGGTTTAATATAAGATTTGATTCATTCCACAACATGGAAATTGAGTTGATACAGCAGCAGGATAGACATGCAGTCTATTGAAAAACAGCCTTGGTAAATACAGTATTTATTTATGTGATTGAACATGACATTTTGCTAAATCTCATACACTTTTTCAGTTTCATAACAATTACTAATGTCATATGACCAACAACTCATGAAAGCTCAACATTTCCTAGAATGCTGGGCTTACAGGGTCATTCTTTTCAACTGGTTCTTTTTCTTTTTGTCTAAATATAGATAATGCTTTGTGGCAGTAGTTACCCTTCCCCCTGGACGACGTTTGCCTGTTTCCACCAGGCAGCATGGAGGGGAAACGGTTCACACACTTGCCACTCTTTGTGTACGCTGCAGTAGAACCCTGCAAGACAAGTTATGAAAGTTGCCATGTAGTTACTTGCTGTGGAATTGGAAATGTAAAAAAAAACCTTCTGGCTCCTCTAAAGTTGGGCCATAACTAAAACTGCAGTATGTGGAGAAGTGTGATCAAAAAATTGCAAATACTGCACTTTTTAACATCAGTATTATTTTTTTTATATATAAAAATGACAGACAGACATCTTTGTGTCTGTTTTCAACTAACCTCCACATTCTACTTGACAATGGGTGATCAAGTGTTACACAACAGTTACTAAGAAGAGTCTGTCTCCAGGTCTAACAGACTGACATTGTCTGTTTGGAGGTTGCAACACAGGGTGTGTAGTGTTGGCGTCTGCAGGACAACACAGGTTTGTGTGTCCTGATAGAGGAATAAGAGCAGCCCCAGTACGACAGGATGGGCATGTTGTACCGGTTGCAAGTGTTGAGCAGGTGAATAATGTCTTTCCTGATGTGTGAAGGACATCAGGAAGTGATGTTATCGCTGAAATTCTCATTGAACTGATATGATTGACATGCTTATTAAATTATTAAAAGTAAAATTCTACAGCACTGTATACATTTTTCTTTGTTACAAATAACATGCAAATACTGTATTAGTTAACTTTACATTTGCATTTTTTAGTCTCTAGTTTAGAGCAGCAGCTTTGTGTTTACACTAACAGATTTCCGTTCTGTTACAGTTACAGTTCTGAAAAAGCATAATAAACAGTTGCAGTATATCATATTGTTGCCCTGTATGGTCATATTGCATCGCTGGGTTCGGTCACACCCTTAGCCAGAATTTCATTTGGTTGGAATAGCTGCGGCAAATAAATTGAATACTTAAAATGGTGAGGCAGACCTAAAAAGATTGAATATTTTACCTTTAAACACAGAACCAGGATTATGGAGCTCATACAGTTGAGTCATTTACATTCCCACGTTACCAATTTTACAGTCCAATTTATACTAATTTAAGTTGATGCAAGTGCATGGCCAGCACCGGTGATTCATGACACTTAGAAAAAAAAACTGTGTGAGGTTATACTGAGAAAATCATATTGTTCTCTATAATACTAAGAATACCTAACTGGAATAGCAAGAAAATGATTCAAATTACAGCATTCCTCGTAACCCAGTGGTTAAGTGATGCAGTGACAAAGCATATTAATGAGGAATAGGGATTATTAGAATGAGGAAATTATTTTATGTGTCTGGGCAGGAAGATGACACATCCAAATCAGCAAAGATAAAAACTTATGTTTTAGACAGGAATCTATGTCACAGCATAAACCTGTTTGACAGTGAAAAGCTGGCTCAACAATACCCACCTTAGAGGCAACAATGAGGGATCGTTTCCCCACAGGACAGACCACCAACAGCCAGTCAGTGTCCAGTTCTGATGGCACATCCACCAACCACTCTGACAGCATGAGCTGCAAAGGAGAAACAGATAGTTATTGACACTAGTGCTGACTCAATTTTAGCTTCATCAACAACGAAAGTTGAACAGTCTGAGAGTAGTTGCTATAGTGGAAAACATCTGCCATCTACTGGACTAAATTAAAAATGCAAGAAAAAGTTTTTTAATTATTTAAGCACATTTTTCTCCAGGTCATGACATAAAAAACACACACCTGGTTGGCATAATCCTTGGGCAGCTTCCTCCTTTCAATTTCCATCCCCTCCTCCTCCATGGTGCTGTTTTGCTCCTCTTCCCCATCCTCTCGTTTCTCCATGTCCTCCTCCCCATCACTGTCTGCCTCTGTCCAGTCTCCATCAGCCAGATGTCGGGCATGGTTGACATAGTTTAACCTTTTTCTGAGAAGCAAAGTTAAAAAGACACTTTATTCTACTTCAACTTCAAAAAAAACTTTAAGAAGAATACATTCAAGTAGAAAGTTGTAAAACGTAAAAATGTATTGTCCACCCTAGCTGTGCGCCCGTTAGACTGGTCTAGGAATAAATTCTAAAATGCACCTTTTCTGCAGTTCAAGAAAACGTCTCCGTCTTTCATTCTGCTCCAAGATGCTAAATTTGCACTTGAACTGGGCCAGCCGAGGGTGGGGGGCAGCTGTACTGTTGGGCTCGGTAGACACAGCAAAGCTGCTTGAGAGTGCTAGGGTGAGGTCATCCATGGGGACTCTGCACAAAAGTAAAATAAATTGTTACAATCAAATAACTGCGCAAACATTGTTGATGTAATGTTCTGTAACTATGATCAATGAAGAGATATCAAGAGTGAAACTGGCCAGTTATGCATATGTATAAAAACGTATGGGGAAGATGTATACCTCTAATGACATGTTGAAATTAACCATATAAGGATTAGATAAATAGATAGATAGAACTTTATTAATCTCTCTGGAGTATCCTTGAGGGAATTATGGAATTATTATGGAATAGGCACATAATGTAAGCTTAAGCAACAAAACAATTGATGATAAACCGGACAAAATATTCTGAGATTAAACCTAGGCCTCACCCTAGACTGCCAGGAACGTTTGTGCCCAGAAGTGCTGCAGTCTTTCGCATTAAACATTGAACCAGTAAGAGGGATGTTGGGATTGTCTGTAGCTGACATGGTGGGATTGTTAAAGCTGTCTGGGCCATTTTTTTACTTGCAAAAACTTAAGTCTTTCCGGAGGTGCAAGGGTAAAAAATCCTAAATGGATTATGTTGTGCTTTGAATGATTTTCGTGGTTTTGACCCATTATTAGGTCGGCAATCGATGTCACTGATGAGTAGAGCTCATTCTTTCAAGACTCGCAATCTAGATGTAGAAATGTGACTATTATGTTCCACTTGTTCCTTTGATTTGATCATTTAGAACTAATAAAAGGAACATGAACATGTGGATGCGTATTGCGAATGTACAGTATGTGTTTCTGTCATGTGTGTTACACTATTTACCCAACAAGATGCATTTCACAGCTTTATCTTTAGCGTTCTAACAATCACAGCAATCGGATAGCATATCTAATACAACCGGCATCTTCTTAAGCTGATAAAGTGCCGAACTGTAGCGAATAATCTATAGAAAAACAACTTCTGTATTGTTATTAATGTAATGTATTGAAAGACAGTATCTATACCGCCATTATCTCGAAAGCTAGCATTGTGCTAAGTGTGTTGCCTTACATGAAGCTGAACGCTAACACCGATTTTTTTTTACCAACCATTTTATTTATAACAGATTTTAAACAGCTCATAATAAATAATATTGATAAAGATATTAACTAAATGTCTTCCACGTTAGATAAATACCTGGGGTACGCCGGAAGTTGCTGCCGCTGTTGCCGCTGTGACGTCACATCGTCACATTTCCCATAATGCACAATATTAAGTTGGCCGATACACAGTAAACTATACCGGAGTTATGTACGCAGTGAAAATTTCTTTTAAAACCCCACAATACCGATTATCGTTCAAAACCATTTATTATGTACTTTATTTATGTATGAAAAAGGAGAAGTCTATTAATATTAATAACACGATTTTTTACATTTTGAGTGAATCTGGTACTCTTGCAGATGCAATAATAGTATTTTATAATAAAAAAATCCTAATTGCAGTAATTGCAATTCTTGAAAATGTAATCTAAATATTTAGATTACATTTTCAAGAATTATGCGTTATCATCATAATAAAATATTAACATCATCATAATATAATATTAACAAATAATAATGAATATAAAAATAAGATTACTATTATAAATCGTAATTAACATTGTGGTGTAAAACGTGTTGCAGACAAAAAATAATTCAACATTGTATATTTCTTCTTGTAGCTTTTGTAGAGTACAACGAGGAAAATAAGAATAATACATAATACCATATTTTTTGTTTATTCAAAATCTCGCAAACCGACATCTTCAAACTCCTCTGAAAGTTTCATTGATGTTGTGGTTGTCCCCTATTTCACCTGGAGGTGGCGGTGTTGTGTTGATCTCTTCACTCACTGAAGTCACATCAAGTGAGCTGATGAAAAAAGGGGCGAACTTGCTTTCTTCAATTGTCCGAACCCATAACGTCATGGAAAGAGTTACTTTGCTGCAGCGCGCACAAAACTAAAGCGTAAGAAATAACAATGATGTTTGTTGACCGTTTGTAGCGCCTGGTTGATTGTTCCTGCGGTTCGACAGACCAGAGATGCCCAGGAACCTGTTTACGAGAACAACGCAGCAAGTTTGAGTCCGGCCGGGATGTGGAATGTGAAGCAGTCAGGCTCAAAATGCACAGGATTATCATTACTCTTCCTTCTGTTTGCCCTCACGCCGGATCACTTCGTGTTGGAAATATTTTCATCAGGGATCCTGTCTGTGCTCCACTATGAGAAACAAGTATCCGAGAAGTCATCGACGCCAGGATTTTAAGGATTAAACCCAGCACCGCTGCTTTCTGAGGAGCTACCCGGGTTAACGCAGTTTTGGTTTCGAACCTGTTGAGTCTGTGATGCGGAGTGATGTAGAAAATCCTTGTCGTTGTTGAGATACTGTGTAATGTATGCGTTGTAGACTTTTGGCTTCATCAGAACGGCAAACAATAGAGGCATAGCCTCAATAAACTAACGATGCTAGTGCTGAGAGCAGGCACATTATAGTCTGGGTAATAAGTAATAAGGTGATACAGGATTGTTGACTCAGTCGAGTTTGCTCAGAATACGACCATTAAATTTACATAAAGGTCATCACCAACACTCCTGTACACCCGATACAATAGTGACCATGTAACGTGAGATGACTTTTAATATTACAGTAAGCTTGTGCTAGTTGTTTCCAAAACAGCATGCATGAAACAGGCAGCAACTGTGTAGTCTAGGCACTATGTGCATGTAGGAGTCGCTACTTGAAGGTCCCAACTACTAAGATAACAAAATGTCAGTGAAAGGTAAAGCCATCTACACATTTCTTAGTGAAAACAAAGAGGAGATCAGCATCCAGGAGAATGAGGAACTAGTTATTTTTGATGAGAATTCCGTAGATGGGTGGTTCCAGGGGGAGAACAGCCGGGGGGAGAGGGGTCTCTTCCCTGCCTCGTATGTGGAAATAATTCGCACTCGCTCAAACTCCAATGTGACTGATTGCTCCATCAGCCCAGCGGGGTCTTTAGAAAAGGACTCTACTTACTTTTCTTCAATACCAATCACCCCACCTAATCTGCAGCAGCCGTACTACGACGATGAAGACGATGACTGGGATGACTGGGACGACAGGTCCACTGTTGTTGAGGATGCTGACTACAGCAGGAGCCCAGGGGCCAATGGACATGCTTATCAGAGCCCTGTGTCCAACAACCCCAATGTGCACTACAGGACCAAACCCCACATGGAGCGACAGGACAGCATCTCTAGCTCAAGGAAAGGCAGTATGGTGGGCAGGAACTTAAATCGCTTTTCCAGCTTTGTCCGTTCAGGCGTCGAAGCGTTTGTACTGGGTGATGTGCCCATGATGGCAAAGATAGCCGAGTCGTACACCATTGAGATGGGCACCGTGGGGCCCCAGTGGAAAGTGAGTCCACAGCCCTTTACCTGCTCTATTGAAGACCCCACCAAACAGACCAAATTCAAGGGCATCAAGACCTACATTTCCTACAGGGTGACGCCAAGTCACATAGGGCGCCCGGTCTACAGGCGTTACAAACACTTTGACTGGCTGTACAACCGCTTGCTGCATAAGTTTACTGTGATCTCTGTGCCTCACCTGCCTGAGAAGCAGGCCACAGGGCGATTTGAGGAAGATTTCATTGAGAAGCGTAAAAGAAGATTGATATTATGGATGAACCACATGACCAGTCACCCTGTCCTCTCACAATATGAAGGTTTTGAGCATTTTCTGATGTGTACCGACGACAAGCAGTGGAAACTCGGAAAGAGACGGGCAGAGAAGGACGAGATGGTGGGCGCCCATTTCATGCTGACGCTGCAGATTCCTAACGAGCACCAGGACTTACAGGACGTGGAGGAGCGGGTCGACACCTTTAAGGCTTTCGCCAAGAAAATGGACGATAGTGTGATGCAGCTCACGCACGTTGCCTCGGAGCTGGTGCGTAAACATCTGGGTGGGTTCAGGAAAGAGTTCCAGCGACTAGGAAATGCCTTCCAGTCTATCAGCCAGGCATTTATGCTTGACCCTCCCCACAGTTCGGAGGGCCTCAACAGCGCCATCTCTCATACAGGTCGAACGTATGAGAACATAGGAGAGATGTTTGCAGAGCAACCTAAGTATGACCTCTTCCAGATGCTGGACAAGCTGTCACTCTACCAAGGCCTGCTGGCCAACTTCCCAGATATAATTCATCTGCAGAAAGGTAACCTGCCAGTATATGTATATTCCATGTATGCAATAACGATATATGTGAACCCTCTAAATCATTTTTTGCGCCATGCACCGGTTAAGTGTCTCATACTATTTTCACGAACTAGTCATTACGTTGTGGCAGATAAGTACCCGTTCAAAAAAAATATATCTCCGGTGTTCTGAAACATTTTCCTACATATAAAATCTTCCTACCTGAATTAACTGTGCATGCACACAACAAGGGTTTCCTAAGTGCACGCAGCCTATAATTTTCTGCTACCAGACCGGTATAAGAAGTTAGAATCTTGTATCAATGACTCTGCGTCATTTTGAGTTTATTGTTGTTGTCTTAACTGAGAAAATATTTCCTAATCAAATATAGTTGCATTGATGATGGAATCCTAGCCATTCTATTGGTCAGTTCTTCTGTTGATATGGGTATGGATCAAGTGGAAGTAATAGCCAGATGGGGCCAAAAGGAAACATTATTTCTCTGCGGCCCGGCACCAATTCACCTACGGACCGGTACTGGTCCCCGGCCCAGAGGTTGGGGACCACTGTTCTTAATGACAAAAAGTTCAACATAAAAAGGCGCCAATAGTTATGGCATGACAGATAACATCAAAGACAAACCAGAATAGTATGTTTGTAGCATCCAAGAATGTTGACAAGCGGTAACCTGTTCGTAAGGTGTTCCAAGCACCAGCACATCGTTTTATTTGGGATCTCAATTTTTGCAGTTAGTAATACAGTACTTTTCCAGCAAGCAAACTGTTACGAGCATCAGAGTTTTACAAATACTTTGAAGATAAGTGTTAAACTTTGATTTATTCTTGCATACGACTTGCAAGATAGTTGCATACAACTATTATAGTTTCATTTTTAACCTCACTGACCAGGAATAAAAAAAAATACACATTATCCAAGAACATTCCTGCTCCAAATACCAGTGGCTGTGTTTAAAAAATGGCTGTTTTTTTGCATAAACCACACAATATAATATGGCAATTCAGTTCCCCAACAAACATTGTTTCCCCCCAAGATAGGGGGAGCATTGACTCACCACTGCTCTTCCTATCAGCTGATTGGAGTTAGTTGAAAAGGAAGAATGGGCTTGTTTTGAGGAACAATGCTGAACAATGCTGCTTCGAATGCAGCTGGGAGTCATTATCACAGTACAGTGATCTATTCAAGCTATTGACTTGTCATCACTCCACCCAGGATTGAGTAGGAAAAACTAGGCAACACAACAAGATGAAAGTATGAACTCACCCTTAAAGTAATGTTTTTATTTGGTAGATTTGTAGACTGAAGTATTTGGATACAAATCACTGTCATGTTGCCTTTGAGTTGTGTCCAGTAAGTTTATTTGTATTCTCTGCTGTTCGCAGCTGGACCCCAGTTGGTTCTTCTTCTTGCACAGACACAGAGGCATTAATCACCACGGGGTGGAAGTGCAGTTTCAAATATGTGTTTAAGGCCCTCGAGGAGTCTCCCCGAATGCTAGTCATGATTCATGTCTCTGTGACTGTCGCACTACATTGGACAAGTGCGACAGGCACAGAGGCATAAGTCATTACACACAGTCAGTACTTTTACATCAGTGTTTTCCAACCTCTTTTGAGCCAAGGCACACATTTTTCTTTGGAAAATCTCGAGAAGCACCACCAGCTTAAAGAACCCATTTAGTGAGACTGATGTCTGTCAGCTTTGCCAATCACTGTCAGAGATCTTGTCCCAAAGTAATGTGCTGCAGACTATTTATTACATGATTATTCTGCAACACACTGACTCATAGCCAACAATGGTACATTATGTTTAAAAAAAAAAAACACATTTGTATAATTTTCCATAGCACACCTGACTATATTTTGCGGAACACAGCAGTGCCTTGTTTGATTTGTTACGGTTCTGCAGAACTCTAACAAGTTTGCATTATTATTGGGGCAGTTGGTGGCTTACTGGTTAAGGAAGAGGACATTGGTCTGCAACGCCCCAAGTTCCATCAAGTTACCGCTGATGTGCCCTGAGCATGGTCCCCCCACACTGCTACCCCGGTGCTGGCTCAGCCAGCAGCCCCTTGCTCACTATGCTGATGGGTATGCAGAGGCATAATTTTCCAAAGGATATTCCAGAGGGATTAATAGAGTTCTAAAATAATAAAAAAAAAATTTATTAAAGAGGGATGGACTTAAAAGTTTTCTTGCCAACAGCAAAAAAGTGCTTTATTAGCCCAGCATGAGATTAGACAGGGGCTGACTCAAAAATGGAATAGAACCTTGAAAACCAATTGGATGTATGTGTCCAATTAACTAATCAATTTCATAGGGTTATTCTATATAACTGTACAAAATATCTCTTTCAACTTAGTTGTCAGAAAAGTAAAAAACAGGTTTATTGTTTCTTCATCAGATGTTCTTAAAGTCTTTTTCTACTTTTCCTTTCGGCTTGTCCCTTTTTCAGGGATTGCTACAGGGAGTCAACAATCAATCTCACCCTGTCCTCTGTATCCTCAACTACTTCCATGTCCTCTCTCACTGCTGGTAGCTCCATCTCTAGGATCATTCTTCCACCAATGTATCCACTGTCCCTCTTCTAAACATGTCCAAACTCTCTCTCTCAATCTGGTTTCTCTAGCTTTTTCTCCAAACCTTCCTGTCTGTGTTGTCCCCCTTATCATATGTTCTTAAAGTAATACTTAATAAAGATTTTAAAGAACACTGAAATAACCATGTATGCAACAGGTTGTGTAATGGCTGTAAAGGAAGCAGTCAGAAAAAGGTTAGTTGAGTTCATCAATCAGCACACTCTCTCTGGTTTATTTAAGTCACAGTTAATAAATGTGACAAATGATCATAATTACTGAGTGAAATGTGAATACCTAAATATTTGTAAGATGCTAAACAAAGCGTCCACGAGACGTGTTATGATTTCCACTCTGTTCCTTGTCAGAGTAAAAAACAAACTCGTCCTGATGTAACCCGTGTCTGGATGAAACAAATACAGCTGTGGCAGAAGTAGAACGTGTAGAACTGAGGTCAAATGTTTCCTGTATTCTCCTCCGCAGCAGTTCATTAAGTTTTTGTTGAGGTGTTTGACGTTCCTTTTTGCTTAGCTTGGCAGTTGTTTTAGATGTTGACCATATGATCTGCAGAAATGTCAGCTTTTTTCTCGATACTGATGGACAACGATTTTATGTGGCCCTGATAAAAAAGCGTGAAGGGAGGGGAGCTTTTCTGGAAATGCCAGAATAATGTCAGAGCGTTCTCATTTCTCCTATTTTCACTGCTTGTGTTTTCGTTCTTTAGCCATTTTGTCTGTACTTCAACTTTTCTCTAAATCTCACAAAGATTGACTACTGCTCTTTTAACCTCCCTCTGCTTCTTCTCGTCTTTTACCCTGTTTCACCTTCATGACCTCCTTATCTCCCAGTCTGCTCCTGCTGCTCCCCTTGTTTCAATCATCAACCCAAATCTCTTTGATCCAGGGATATAGTTTTTTTTTTCTTTACAATTTATTACCTTGTTTGAATCCATTATTGAGCAGATTCCAGAGGAACTTATCTTATTAAATACAACTGGTAGATCAAAAACTGGTAGAGATACATTGGAAAATAATTTGCGTTCTGTGAAGCTATGAATGAATGTTAAAGTCTTTTCAATGCCATAAATTTAAAGGAATAAAATCCACCAAGCTTTGAAGATTAGTTAATTCATATTTTACAAAAACTCTTCAACCCTTATTCCTAAGATAAAGCATTCTGTAAAATATAATCATTATAGAATTTCAGTTTTTAATCTAATTCGATGCTATTTAGTTTGCGTTAATGCTAGTTATGGGACATGTAAACCACTGGTTGACATTTCAACTCGAAGGGTTAAGACAGAACACAAGAAATAGAATAATGCCCTACCGATGATTTAAGCATTTACATCCATTGGTTTTGTTAATTATTGTTGTGATTTGAATGTCGGCCCACCCTACTTTTTTAGTTTAGAGAAAGAACTAGACTAGACAAGGGAAAACTATGGCCCGGGGGCCAGATGTGGCCCGCGGAGCTTTTTAATGCGGTCCATCGACCTTGTCCGAATCAAAAAATTTATTTTTTTTATCATTATACTTGTGCCTTTTCCCTGCAATTTATGCATTTCCCGAGAGATGATGTCATAAAAGCTATTAGAAGTTTAGCGCCGTAGGTTTTATAAATTGGTTTTGACATGCCATTTACCGTAGGTCAACAAACACTCAATTTTTCTGGTCTTGCTCTCAAGACAAATTCTGGGACCTATTCTGGCCCCACCTCTGAACTAGACCCAATCCTATTGGTCATCAGAGGACCAGAAACTACTTTTTAGACCCAATAGGTGTTGAATAGGGGCAGCCTTTGTTGCCGTAGCGATTAAGGAAACTGACTTGGGTCCACAAGGCTTCGGGTTCTAATCCACCAGCTGCCAAGTTGCCAATGAACCCACAGGAAGGTCCACAGTATAGTTTGATGGTATATGATTTGGTAGCTGGTGCTACCGAAATAACATACCATCAAATCATGCTATTGATGGCACATTTAATAGGTTGCCACCAAACATTATAAATGTGCAGATTCTCAGATGGTCATAAACTTTATGAAATAACTGGGGCGGCAGTGGTGTCCTAGTGCTTAAGGAAGCGGGCTTGGGTCCGTAATTCTTCAGGTTCAAATCTCCAAGCTCCGAACCTCTGCACGGTGTATGTGATTTGCTTCCTGGCAACAGATAAGCAGATGAGGAACTGGAGAACCCAGATAAAACCTACAAGATACATTTGCAAACTCAATACAAAGGATATGAGATAACAAGTGAACAAATATCAATCCTTTGTAATTACATTTCACATATTTACCCATCTAAAGCCATCTGTGCATGGCTTTTCTGAAAAACGTAAATTAAAGACACACTTTTCTTCTAATTACATTGTTATTGTCATTTGAAGCTTGGTTCATCAGCCTGTTATAATCACATGTGGGTTATCACAGTCACTGTAGTTTACTGTGCTTCTAATAAACCAAGCTCTTTTGGTCTGGATTCAATTTGTAACCAAACAATAAAAGTCCTTTTTGTGGAAGTATGGATACAGTGACAGCAGCTGGGCTCACAGGGGTTTAAGGGCAAACAGACATGTTTTGGGGATTCTTCACTAATGCAGAGCAAAAGCGTGCACTAAATAGTCACGAAAGCAAACTAACTCTCACTAGGATGTCGTGTTTATCTGTCTCATCTGACTACTCTTGTCAGGTGAAATCAGAGACGCCAGGACACTTTCAGCTCAACTGCATCGTCCGTATCCCTGTAGAGACGTGCTTTAGAAATAAAGACAATTCCCAGTGTTGAACTTTTGAAGGCTTTGCCAAAATATAACAAGAATTGCAGTTACGCAAAATAAAAAGGATTCGCTGAAAGAGGCCAAGGCAGAGTGACTGCAGTGGATGAATCCTTTGGTACAAAAATCAAAGTGGAAACATATGTTTGCTTTGTTTTCTTCATTAAGTGGACCAGACATTACAGTTCTTATACTGTACTGCTGGTTTTAAGACCGCTTTGTTTTTTTTTTTTTTTGTCAGTTGCATAAAATGTTTTTAAATGTGCTTCACAATGAGCTATATCCGCTGGCATCATGCAGGCTTTTAATCTGGAATAAAGCTGACACATGTAGAGTCGGGATATTGTTTTTTTTTGGAGCTTTTGAGGAAATTTGTTACCCTTTTACTGGCGTATAATAGCACTATAAGTTTAAGGATTGCGGTGTATGCAGTTTTTTTAACTTTTGTTGCCATGGTCTAATTGTAGACCAGGAACATATGTCGTGTTTTTACGATCGTACAGGTGTGTTACTGATTAACATTCCATACAATGGTTACAAACAACAAATTAAGTAAAGAAATACGGGCACATTGTGAGCAAATACACACCGTGGAATTTGTGGGACCGGTATAATGAGAGCACACTCCAGGTTTCAGTGCAGTACAGTGACCCGATTGTGGCAGCTTTTTCAATGGTGATTGTAGGTTATTTTGTTGGCGACACTCTGCTGGGCTCAGGGTGGTGACTATGGAGCACTAACACTATTTCTCACGTGTTTGTCTAGCCATAAATCCAGACAAAGGCAAGGCCCTCGCCTCTACTCACACTGTCTATCCAAATGCTCCTGCATTCCTGCCTCTGTTGGCCAAGAACATTGCTGTTTCACACTGAAGGAGGTTACAGATGTCTCCATATTTTTGAAACATTGCTGCGTTACTGAGAAAGGAACACAAGATATTATTTTAGAAATAGTGAGAGAATTGTTAACAAGTGAAAAATATTATCTTTTAATGCTTCAAGGGCAATTTCTGAAGTTCTGAAGAAACCTCAGGACGAAAGAAATCACTTGGACGAGAGGTGAAACGTCTCAAACTCCTTCTATTTCCAGGTGCCCTCGAAGTAACCACGTGGCATAAACCAAACCAAAACCCCAAAGCTTAACAATGCCGAGTCAATAATATGCTCAACAAACACAAGGACGATATCACTTTAAGAGAACGATGTCCCTGCACCAGTGGACACATGTGGATACTGTATCTTCTGTACAATTTCACGCAACCAACCAAGTTGAACCAAGTGACAACAAAGTCCAACTTTACTGCTATAAGACACATAGACGGAAGAAACCCAACTATAAATTATGACGGTTATTATACAGCCTCTGTACAGCACAGTGTCTGTGTACAATACTGCTGTCACTGCAGGGTTTTAAAGTAAAGAAGTGTGTAAATATTTGCAGTGCTGTATACGTCTTATGGTTGTAGGAGTACAACAAGCCTTTATACTGTAGTTGTCCTTGCATTGACTGATGTGTCCACTGTAGTCATCACTACAGTAATGACGACCCCACCAGCCAACCACACTCATTAAATCCAAAATATTTTACATTTCGAAGATTGGCGAGAATTTCGATTTCATAGATTTTTTTTACTCCTGTAAGCTAGTAGTATAATTCAGTGATATTGATAAGATCAATATAGTTTTTTCGTTCAATAAAGGAAATCTGATGACACAATGTTTGTTCACATCTGCGGAAAAAAATGTCCCAGGTCAAGTGTTCTTCAGTAGGGTACAATAACTGGGGATCAGTCCGCTAAGCTGTTCAATAATGGATGCCGTGGTCACGGCTTAAAGTCTGAGTTTTTCAAAATGTCTTCCTCTGAAGACAAGGAAGTCAGGTAAAGCTCAGATGATATGATTACTTACAAAGAATGTTGCTTTTCCCCTGTTCTTTCTTCAGTGACAGCGTTGTTTCTACCTCCAAGGCAGAAAACTGTTGCTAAAACTGTCCTTAATCTTCTGTCTGGCCTAGAAAAAAGAAACTCTACTGTCAGAAAGCCTTTAGGTGTTTAGCAGCTGGTACTGGCTTCATGGTTACACTGACAAGATGTCATAGTGTCCTGTCATGAGGTTTTCAAAGAAAACTAAGAAGTATTCCTATTTAAATGTTGAGTTTGGGGGAATTATTTCAAATTTTTAAGTTTTAACCATTGTAAAATGTATCGGATTATGAAGTACATGGGATCCTTTGGATGTTGAATTGCATGTTGCCAGGTGTTTGTTGACAACGGTGTACAGTATCAGCTCTCAGTGAATGATCTCAGCTGAATGATGTGGGTCAGTTTCAATGGAGTGAGCTCAGTCCCTGATGATGGCTGAGGGCCATCCACCTTCACCAGGTATCAGTTTCAGTACCAGAGGTTTTCGGGTTCCATTGTTATAAAAGAGAAGGGAATCCAACAGGAACCGCCTCTCAAGGGTTAGGATCAGGGTTGGACTCATCCCCTCAAAACCACCTTGAAATTCTCGAAATTAAGATTTTTACGTTGCACTGTCCCCCTGTTAACTAAACTAAACTTAAACTAATGGGAATTTAAGAATTGTTCTGTCAAAACCCAAAGCCACAGATATTTTAGAGTAAATTTCCTTTTCAATCCTTTTCAATGTTTGTAAGGATTCTCATTCATCCAGGTCATGACATGCAAAAAGTTTTGTTTTTGGAAAGCAACTGAAATTCTTCTTGGAGTTAAAAGATGTTTTATTCCTCAACTGAGGGACATAATCTGTCCTCCTCTGGACATGTGACACAAAACTACTCATTATTTTCAGGAGCAGTTTCTGTCCCAAACAGGTGTGACCAAAAAAACTCTTCACACCTTTGTCCAGAGGTAAAGGGAGTGGCCTAGAGGATTAGAACTAATAGAGTTTCCTGTGACATCAACCAGAAACTGATGAAGTTCCTTAGTTGAGGAATGAAACGTCCTTCAACTCTAAGAAGAAGTCCAGTTGATGACAACTTAACCTTTGGTTTTAAATCCAATTTTTTAAACCCAACCCAAACCCAATTTCCTTCAGTTTCTTGATTGGTCAAAACACACGGAGCCAAAAAAGGAGAAGATTTCATTATTTATAAGTTCACTTCAGAATATTCCATATTTCTCATTCATGTAAACAAGCTGATCAAACATCTAAATAAAACTGTAGATTTACAGCATGATGACAGTGACAGTGTGATGTTTGAATACACATGAACATCCGTCAAATGGCTTCAGTTAAGAGCTTTAATTAGCACTTTGGGGGCCGTCACTGCTTCATTTCTGAGAGCAGACATGTTGGATTCATTGTCATAAACAGAGGGGAGCAGCACAGTCAAGGATGCTGCCAGCTAATGAGGAAGTGGACTGATTTAAGGTTCGTGGTAATCCCAGCGATCCTCGTGGAGACTGAGTGGGTGGCTTTGTTTTGCACATTGCTCATCCCTAAAGTAACTGAAATAAGAGAAAACGTTGGGCCCAAAGATAAATAGACGGACGGCCAAAATTGTTTTGCAAAGCACATTCCAGGTTAGGACACAGACTCTTGCCGTGTGTGAGTGGCCGCTGTAAACTTGATGACTCTGCTTACTCAGCACAGGGGCTTTTTTGGGGTTGTGTATCATTAAAGGTTTTCAGGCACTCTTTAAACACCAAAGGATACTAAAAACATCCTCTCACCCCTTGTCATGCAATATCGAAGAGGCCATATTTCGACTCCCTTCTTTTGTTCCCTTTGTACTTTGCTCCAGTTATTTTTACAGTAAACTTAAGCATTTGCAGAGAAGAAACTTGTTTGATATATTCCTCCAGCCCTTGAAGGTCAATTAAGAGCCTGAAGGTGTGGAGATATTTTCTGTCTGGGATGGTACGACTTCTATTTTTTAAAGGTCCAAAACCATTACTGTAATTGGGAATATCTGCCAATTCCGATACTCTCTTCTTTTTACCATTGCTAAGGCGATAGGTATCCCGCACGACAAAGTTAAGTTGCACATTGGGCAAGGTATCGGATGGACGATGGTTGTTTTCATCGTTCTATACTGAAATTTTGACCAATATTGGACCAAAACTGAGTATTGGATTGGGCTAGTTGCTAGACATGGCCAAACTTTTTGACTCACGGGCCACAATTGGTCCTAAAATTGGACCCAAGGGCCGAGTCCAAAGCAGAAAGATGGATTTTTCAATTTAATTAAAATAAATGGCATGTATAAAACAGAAAATCCTGCAAGGTTGGCAATAAACAAGGTTGGCAGGCCGCATAAAAAAGCCCAACAGGCCACATTTGGCCCCCAGGCCTTAGTTTGCCCCATGCCTGGGCTAGCCCTAACTTGACATGCTCTTATTATTGGGTTGTCTTTTCTTCAAAAAGGGACTACTATTCATACAGTATGTGCTAGAAGTACTGGTACTATAGTTCTACTTCAGTACTGAGTTAAATTACTGATGAGTAAAAATGTATCAGTTGTCGGGTAATGTTAACAAACCAAACATCCTGTAAAATTCACAGATCTTAGAGAGTAACACTGATAAACAATGAGTCTCATTAGTTCACTGTAGTGCTTGACACAGACGTCAGCTCCTCTCTCTATCTCCTACACAACACACACACACACAAACTCACACAAACACACACCGACTGCAGCTCATTGGTTTGTGGAAACAGGCAGCATTTCTCTTGTTTGCCCGGTTATCTGTGTGAAATATATTTTTTTACATTCCTGAACCAGACTCCCAGGAGGATGCACTTACACTAGGGTTGAACTAGAACCATTTTAGAAGACTGATACAGTGTTCTACACAGTACTATCCGATACTTTATTAGGTTGGGTTTCAACCTAGTAAAGTAACCTACAGAAAAAAATACTTCTGTTTTCAAGTCTCTCAAAGTTGGACACTGATTTCGCAATTTTAATGCTGTTTCTTGCATAGTTAACATAGCCAGCAGAACAGAAAGTGAGCGGAGCATTTGCTGCAACCAATCATTTTAGTAAACCTATCGACATTTAACCTGTCAAACAAAAATGTGGTGAAAAGAACCTGAAAAGTCTTACTCAAAGTTATGCTACCTTTGCGTTTATAATCTTTTTACTAGTTGCAAAAGTTAAAACTAACTTTTGCAACTAGTAAAAAAATCATAAATGGTATTTAAGTCGTTTATTATTTTGACTATCTCCCCAAAGCCTCACAACATTATATTAACTTCAGTAATGATGAAACTTTCAACATAAATCTCATTAAATTTAGAATAAAATCGATTTAGATTTGTGATAGTGATAATTCTACCCATGGGGATATTATATTTATCTACTTAACAAGCTAATGAACCTTTTTTCTAGTTGACATTGTGGAGTTTGGTTTTAATCTTTCGGCTACTGAGACAAATGAGGACTTGACAGTGTTTGCACTGTAGCTTTCTGGGACTGTCATTACGGTTGTTAAACAGTTTAGATGAGCATTCCACTTGTCAAACAGTGTTACACTTTGTAATTACTCACAGAGACGTGACAGCAGATCAGCAGATATGTCACACAAACTGGCCTGAACTGAAGACTGACGCTAAACAAACACCGTTATCTGGGGCCTATTGTCTGTTGATGCTACGGTGAAAAGGGAAGTGTTGTGGAAAATAACGTTGTCTTGGTTTAAAGGGAACTGTCATCAACGGTAATATTTAAATGTAAACAATAACTCAACAAAAAGAGGGACATTGAAATGGTGAGGTTACAAGGAGCAGATGTGGTGAAGGTGGAGGAGTTTAGATACTTTGGCTCAACTGTTCAGAGGAGTGGAGACTGTGGAAGAGAGGAGAAGCAGGATGGAACAACTGGAGAAAGGTCTTAGGAGTGATTTGTGACAGAAGACAGTCAGCTAGTCAGGGCAAGGTTTACAGGACAGTTGTGAGACCAGCCATGATGGATGGATTAGAGACACTAGGAATAGACAGAAGACAGGAGGCAGAGCTAGAGGTGGAGGAGTTGAAGATGCTGAGATTCTCTTTAGGAGAGACAAGGATGGACAGGTGATTAGAGGGACAACACAGACAGGAAGGTTTGGAGAAAAAGCTAGAAAAGCCAGATTGAGATGGTTTGGACATGTTCTGAGGAGGGACAGTGGTCATATTGGGAGAAGAATTATCCTAGAGATGGAGCTACCAGGTAAGAGATGAAGGCCAAAGAGGAGATTTATGGATGCAGTGAGGAAGGACATGGAGGTAGATGGAGTTAAAGTTGAAGATACAGAGGACAGGGTGAGATGGAAATTGTTGACTCGCTGTGGCAACCCCTGAGAAAAGGGATAAGCAGAAAGGAGAAGAAGAAGAAACGATAACTCAACACCGTCATCTTATTCTGAAATAATCAGACTGCTTAATTAAGGTTGATTGGTTTTTGACAGTCTGTCCCTTGAGTGAGCCCACTCGAAGTTATGAGGGTTGGGACAGTACTATACTCTGAGTATATACCTCATTGGCAACCTGGCAGCTGGTGGACTTGAACCTATGAACCAATGAACATGTTGGTTTATTTTATAGAATCCAGACCCTACAGTGTGATTTTTCTTTTCTCTGAAGCAGTGTGTCCCAAGGTTCTCCGCAACACTTTTGAAGACATTATTGGCGAGCACATTTCACGCTTAAATGTGTCACAGATTTAGCTTCGAAGCTAGGGGTTTCTAGATGGGTTTCTAGATGTTTCAAGACGTTTCACCCCTCATCTAAGAGGGGTCATCGGTTCTGAAGGAAAACAGTATGAAAAACAGAAGACGGGACTTTGGAAGGGGAAACATCTACTGGAAACTAAGACGGCTTTGGATAAAACAACCAAGATCAGTGTTCCTCAAGGCAATCCCAAGTCAATAGACATTCATAAATCGTTGATCATCATTGATCTCGCTGGGGTCTGAAAATCTTTGGGTAGCTGGACCCGGGCCCTGGGGGGTTCCAGGTTCAAATCTACCAGCTTTGGTAATGGGTAATCCAGAGGTTTGCTTTCGTTCTTTTCCTTATTGAACATTAATGCCAACATTTCATTGTTGACCAAGTGATATCTGAACAATTACCGCTACTTGGAAGGACCTCGGTGACTAGAAACCTCCAAAGACGTGTAGCATCTCCCTCACTCCACCTCTTGACCAATGGTATGAGTGTGAAGGTTTGTCTTAGATTGGTGAAATGTCCAAGATGGTTTCGCCTGATAACCTCATCTCCTTCAAAGGACTTGGCGCTAGAAGTTGAATGAATGTGAATTTAAATGTAAAACTCTGTCCCATAGAAAGAAAGGCCTCAGTACATATTATGGGCGATGTAGTAAAAACGTTGTAAAGGCACTGTAAAATGGGAATTTTATTATAGCATCTGGAAATGTCATAAAAAGTCCTTCTTCCCTTTTGTAGTCTACCAGTGTGAAAAGGCACATCTGGCTTTTCGAGGGAGTGGACGGTTAGGTAGAGAGTCAAAGCCATGATTTACCGTGAGACAGTTTGCCCTCTTTCAAGTATAATCTCTCAGTGCTGAGATCATTTATTTTACTTTGTAGATAAATTTATTTCGACGATTTCTCGAGTCGGTTGTTGTCGGAGTCGAGGCCGTCAAATAAACACCGTTGCTGGTTTTGATAAAGAGACAATAGGTGTTTTCTGTTCTTCTGTCTCCATCATCCACTACCTTTCTCTCAAACCCTTCACTGTTGTATCAGTTGCCTGCTGCCGCCACATGAACCTTTCGTGTTTGGGCCATAAAGCATGTGAGAGCAGGTCTGGGTAGACCAGATAAACCCATCTGCCGGTTTTCCAGACTGCTTCGTGTTGTGTATCTGACTGTACGCTGGAAAAAAAAAAAGTGGGTGGACGGAAAGGTTTGGGTACACGCCGAGGAGGAATGTATCACAGCTTTTTTGTATTTTCTCAGCATGTGTTAGGTATTTTTGTGGCACGTTAGAAAGCAGATTCTGGCACCGGGACAAACATTTCAAGCTTTTGTGTTTCGGATTTTGTGCCAGCGAAATCGAAGGTTATAGTGTCGACATAATCCTCAAAGCTTCGAGCTTCTTTTGAGATACTGATCCCAAAAAATGAACCCATTTACCTCGGTGTCTCCTACCTTTCCCTTTATGTTCCACAGACATACTATCATTCCCCTCTCATATGGAAAACAGAACACATGAATCTAGGTCAGCGCTGCAATCCCTTCAGTCCTCATGCCGCTCACTTAACCTTTTTCAAAATGCTGTTCCGAACTGGTGCCAGTAATTCCGAGGAAAATCTGCCGCGACATGAACTAACACATACAGTGCAGGGATAAGTACTGTACAGCGCAGCCGTGTCTCTTAAAGACAGAGCTGCAGCTTGTTTCAACAAGTTCCGGAAACCTGATAGTCCACTCAGTGTCTGGGTGAAAACGCTGTACTTTCTGGTTTCGAGCTCAGGTTGTACGAGATTGTGTCAGACTCACTAATCTGCCGGGAAATGTGGTGTGGCAACATACTGCTCAGTTGCCATGTGGTTCATATGGAAAGTGAGGTCATGGCAGTCTGGGTAAATGCGGTTATAACTTGTCCTCATCTCACGAGACGTTTGGTATGCAAGTGAAACGAAACACCTCTTTTTGTGGTCCTGGTGTACGTATAAAGTGTTGACTTTTACTGTAGTTGTTATTTGGGGGGAAAGTCTGGTTGTACAATGGTTTCATTTACTGTACTGATGCTGTAGCACTCGCTTGAGCCTTAACCCAATGTTGTACTTATGGCGTCAAAATAATTCTTTATCAATCAGAGCAGCACAGATATTGTTAAGAATTGTTGTTCTTCCTGTTTTGTAGCAGAAGAAATAAAAACAAATGCTTTCAGGGTGTCGTACCAGAAGAATTCAGATATGGTATTGTTGTATTAGTTGGAGATGGGACAAGTGATTGCTATCTCGAAAAAAGTCAAGTAAAACTAAAATAACCTGTGTAACCACATACCAATCCATACTCAAATGGCCTAGTCAGATTAGTAGGTGTGTGACGATTCACTCACATAACGATCCGATATCTCGATTCACAGGCTACGATGCAATTCAGGAACGATTCATAAAAAATATGAAACGATCGATCCAGTTCGATCCGATTCGGTTCAGTTTGATCCAAGACGATTAATTTGCACACCCCTAGTATATATAGTGTATATTAGGGGTGTGACGATTCACTCACATAACGATCCGATTTATGTCTCAATTCACAGGCTACGATCCATTCAGGAGTGATACATAAAAAATATTAAACGATCAGTAAAGTTCGATCCGATTCAGTTCAGTTCGATCCAAAACGATTAATTTGCACACCACTACAGATTAGCTTCTTGGTTTGTTATCAGTTAATGTGCTGCAATGTTCTGCTTTGTGTTCTTTTACAGTGTTTTTTTTTAATTCCTGCATCTTATTCTTGAACCCAGGTGCCTTTGCCAAGGTGAAAGAGAGTCAGCGGATGTGCGACGAGGGGAAGATGGACCAGGACGAGGCGGACGGCATCAGGAAACGCTGTCGAACCGTGGGCTTTGCCCTCCAAGCAGAGATGAGCCACTTTCACCAGCGGCGAGAGGTGGACTTCAAAGACATGATGCAGGCCTACCTCAGGGAGCAGATCGCCTTCTACCAACGTGTTGTTCAACAACTGGAGCGCACCCTGCGCATGTACGAGTGCCTTTAAAGATACAGAACTGCTGCCCAGTACTGGACGCTAGAAACTACAGACTACGGAGGATCGCTGACAGTGTCTCGGTCTCTTTTACTGGAGCGTCTACTACGGACAGAGTTGGACTTGCTGGAAATGACTTGCGGGTGAATTGCTTTTTGTTGGCATAGAAGAAAAAAAAATAGTCAAGGTGGCTGTTCACATGTAGCAACTTCTGCAGGTGTAGTTACACCTTTAGGATGATTTTAGGTCAGGTGTAAGGCAAACTTTTTGCCACAATCGGTCCGGGGGCCCAGTCCAAAACAGAAAGATGGAGCGTTTATTCGATAGCATTTATTTGATAAATGCTACATTTCTAATAGCTTTTAGAAATTTACTAGGGCACTGCAGGTAAAAGACAGAAGTTGTTGGCCGCAATGAGGAGCTCAGCTGTCCGCATCCGGACCCCGGGCCTAGGTTTGCCCATGCCTGGTTTAGGTGTACATTTCCAAAAAAAGACACGTCCTTTCCAAAGTCATTGGTTGTGTGGGACTATTTTTGATACAGTTGTCCAAAACTCAAGATGTCCAAAGATAATTCAATTAACCGAAATCTCAGTTTTTAGAAGGAGATGGTTTAAAAGATTCTCTTTCGATTCTCAGGCCAACTTTACAAAAATGAGAGTACTTTCACTCCGAGCTTTGAACGTCTCCGTTTTCTTATGCTACATGCGAACAGCCCCCGACACTCGGATGGATTTACAACACTTCGTAAATGACCTACTGTACTGCGTATGTTTTTGTTTTCTGGACACACAATAAGTAAGCAGTATGACAACATATTGTTTGTTTAACGTAATTTAATATTGTAATGACGAGTTGTAAATTCATAGTGGATCTGCACCTGATTATATTTTACCACATTAAAGCCATGAAACGGGTTTGGTTTCAACCCCGTTCCTTCTTTAACGTTATGCACTTTTTTGGTCTCTGCAGGGACTGATTCAAGCTGTTTCAAATATATATGAAAAAAATGAGAATATCACAGAGTCAATGTTAACATTCCAGATGTTTTTATTCAGCTTTTACATATTATAAAAGTAAAAAAAAAAAAACTGCACAGTCAAGTGTTGGGGAATCGCACCATCATGGGCTCGACTTGCTCAGGTGATTAGTGCTTTTTGCTTTTTGGTCTTTAGAAGAGTCATGGCAGCAACATCATGAACCCTGATTCAATTTCATGTGCTTTTTGCTTTACACAAATGAAGTGCCTTTCAGTGTCTGAGGCATTTTGATTATTTTTTTAAACAAACCATCTCTCTTGTCATGTGACCTGTGTTTGTTAGGGTTTATCGTTGGATTAAACCATGTTTAGTGAGTTTGCACATTTTTCTAAATGTACTGGTGGGTTATAGTGAGTGTGTTTTATGTTTATATGAAAAAGCGAGCAGATGAAATAAGTCAGTAGTTACGCAGTCCATTCATGTTACCATGGATAACAAACAAAACACTGCCATTCCTTAAAGTAACAGCAACTTTTTAGGCATCTGTTGTACGATATAGTCCGATGTTTTTAGCAAATAAAGTGGTTGCGTGAGAAAAAGTGGTTTCATTGTTTTTATCAGATGATCACTTAAAATTTAAGTCCAGAGCCGTGATGCATTTCAGAAAAATCACCTCGTGGTTTTGGTGAACAGCGTGTTTACATGGCCTTCAAACCAGTCAGTTACGCCACTCTAACTGAGACCAGACATTTTGGCTTAACATATTTACACGACTGAATTATTAGCAGTGCACTGTACATGCTTGTTGCCATTGCTTCCAAGTCAGATTTTAAGTAGTCAGTAGGGGGCAGCAGGGATGTCATGATTTTTTGTGGGGTTTAATAGGAATTTTTATTTTGATGCTACAGTATCTAATAGGGACCAGTAAACTCTGTGCTCATAGACACAATTGACCAATGCTCAAAACTAAGGCTCGGGGGCCAGATGTGGCCAGTTTAGCATTGAAATCCGGCCCAACAAACTTGTCCAAATTATATAATTGGTTATATATCGTGATTATACATCTGCCTTCTCCCTGCAATGACAAAGTCTTCTCACTAGGTGAATCAGAGAAGGCTAAAACCTTCATTTTGGCCTTTATGTATGACTTTTTCATGTTTTTTTTAATCGCAATTTATTTATCTGCTCCTAACATGGCCTCGGTGTTAAGTTTTAGGAACAATTGTGGTCCACGAGTCAGAGGGTTTGGCAACACATGATAGCATATATGGCGCAAAGAATATTTTTGTCCAGATTTCTGTACAGAGAGCTCAACCCTCCAGGTGAGTATCTCTCTTTCACACTTTCACATCTTTTCGTTAACAAACCCCTCATTAAAGAGAGCCCAGAATAAGTAGCTATTCACATCTGTGATATAAATAAACCCCTCCTACACTTGTCTAATGAGAGAACAGTTAAATTAACCCGCAGTTAAAGGAAGCTGAAGTTTGGTTGAAGTTTCCATGTGAACACACCAAGTGTTTATAACAGGGGTTACCAAAGTTTTTTGAAACCCAGAGCCGCTTTAAGGACACTACAATATGTAAGAGCTACTTGTTTGATGCAGACTGACCAAACAATGGTTATGGGACATCCAATAGTGACCAATCTTGACCATCAAGATTGCATCCATGAGAATATCATTATAAGTGGAACATTTACTTAAAAAGGCCCTTTTGACCTCGTTTGGACCAGGTTTGTACCATGGGGGCAACCAGGTGCCAGGTTGGCGACCCCTGGTTTATATACTGAATACAGTTAGTCTGTGAACACTGGTGGATGTGGACTTTAAAGTAAAGATATAAAAATCTGTTTCTGCGGTGAAATATTTGCTCCAGGGTTGGGAATTCCAGAGTTTGGTTTCTTTTACAACAACCAGCTGCTGACTCAGCGTGGAGTTTTTTTAGCGAACAACTGACCAGTGTGTTTTTGAATGACTTAGATCCGAGTATTCACTCCTCCACGTACAGCTGCTGCCCAGGCCACATGTGAAACCCACAACAGATCTTTGTCTATAATAAATTTTCAATTGTTATATAAATATATATATATATTTTAAAGCTTTTCCACGTCTTTTCCAAAGCTTTTCTTGATTGTCAAATTCCCGAGTTCTGGTTCTGGTTGGAGTTTGTTCATGTGTGACTGAGTTTCTTCGTGTCAAGAAGGAGGAAGGAAATGTAGTTCAACCAGGCTTCATACTGACACCCGTGTTCAGGGCCTTGTGACAAGTAAAATGCCAGACATTTCACACAGTTGACTGTTTTTTTACACAGATGTGTGATCTGACGACCTGCTGGAGACCTGTGATTTAGTTTCAGTGCCTGAAACAGCAGATGGTGATTTTTCACTCAGCAGTTTGTCACATTGTTAAAGGGAAGAGGGTCAAAAATGTTTAATAAAATTTACTGTTGGTGAATTTTGCCTGTGTTTCATCTATTAAAAACCAGGCCTCCCTTTAGTAATCGGTATATTTTGAGAACAGGATGTGAAACAGAGTTTCCCTTCAATGTGATCCAAACATTGACAAGTCCAAGAGCTCAACATCCGTCTGCTAGTTAACACATAGTTAACGTGTTAACATAGATGATGTATTCTGATGCCGTTTAAAGTACCGGAAACTTCCAATAATACAGTGCTTCTTAATTATTTTCTGTTACGCCCCCTTTAGCAATAAGAAAACAATTTGTTCCCCGCCACCCACTCTCTGCCGCAACAATAAATAACAGCATTTGTCTATAAAATAGTTCTAGCTACACCTCTGCATAACATTGTATCCTTGTTAACATAAAGAAAACAAAAAGAAAGAGATATAGTTCAACTTATAAGCATGTGCAATTACACTTATTGTAGTACGGCGGAAAAAAAGGGCCCCCCTTAGCATCACATCCCAGGGGGTCCCGCCCCACACTTTGAGAAGCACTGCATTAATAGAACATGACTTTATGCTGTGCTGGCAGAAATATATTTTCGATGAAAAAGTACAGTTTCTTTAATTGTATTGACACAGTTGAAAATATTTCAAGTGAAACTTCATCAAAGTTCACTCTGGTTTATGTCGATTATGCCAGGAATGAAACTAAAAACCAAGACAATATTCTGAAATAAAAGGACACTTCTTTGGTGAACTTTTAACTTTGGTGAAACTTTTTAAGATCAACCTTTAAACTGTAAGTATTTCATGTTGCAGACATGAGAACATTATCTTTCCAAACTGTATTTCTCAAATTTGTTTCAACTATGGTCATGAACTTTGGGTCATGACCGAAAGAACGCGATCCCAGAGACAAGCGACTGAAATGAGCCTTAGGATGGAGGCCACTCCCTTAGAAGTAGGGTGATGAGCTCTGTCACTCGGGAGAAGAAACAAGCATGCCATTCGGACGCCTCCCACACTTGGTGTTCGGTTCCCGTCCCACTGTGAGGAGACCGAAAGGAAGACCTAGGACATGCTGGAGCGACTATGTTGCCTGGCTGGCCTGGAAACGCCTCAGGATCCTACCAGATGAGCTGGAGGAAGTGTCTTGGGAGGAGAAAATGCTGCCCCCGATGGACGAAAATTTGTTACAATGATGCAGCACATTTGTTAAATTAAAGTAAAGAAAACTTTTAACTGTAAAACATATTTAGGGTAAATAACAGAATAAAATTACATTACAAAATTAAAAGTTTGATTGTAAGAAACCATAAGAAAATGCCAAAATGAAGCCATATATACTCGTAATTTTTTTTCCTTACAATTTGTTCCACAAACTCAACTAATTTGACATGATTTGCTTAAATGAGTACTTTTTGTTCTAACCTTGAATACAGAGTACTGCTCAAAGAGTGCTTTCTTTGTTTTGTTGTCTTAGCTCATTCTCAGTAATTTACCATATTTTCTAAAGGTTTCTTTTCATGACTTGCAATTGTTTCACCTTAAAATTAAACCAAATCCAGATGTTCACGATTCCACCCAGCGTCTGAGACCGACGGGTGGATTTAAGGCAGGCCCAGGGTTTGGTAGGCAACCAGAGGAACAGGCATGATGTCACCTTCATGATATGTGCTGGGGCTGGAGACCTAACACTTTGACCAAAGATTGTTTTTGCAGCTCGCTGCACATCATTGCTCTGGAGAGGTGAAACACTATTTAGAAACTATTTTCTTGGGAATAGAGTTTGTTTGCGTCTTACGATTAGTCTATCAGAAACTGTGCTAGATCTTTGAAGTATCGCCACAGTCGCGTTATCAGTTAATCCACTAGGGTGTGTGGATGTTGAAAAGAGGAAAATCAGTTTTGGCTGCAATTATGTTTGCTTCTGGAATTCCTCATTCCGAGATGTTGCATTTCAAGAATTTCCTTTTCATTCCGTGAGTTTCAAAGTAAGACACTTTGCTCTGTCTTAAGAGACAAGCGGGCGGTTCTGTAGGGTCTGCAGCCTGGCTGCAGGGGCAGATGGTAAAAGCGTTACGGCCAAAGTGCCAGCAGATGTCTATAAAAACAAGATGCTTGGTGGAGGAAAGGAGCAATTTCATGTCTGCACAGTCAAAGGAAGGAAAACTTCTCCTTCCTCTGTGTGCAGCAGCTACTTCAGAGGACACAGCGTTACTCATACGTACCTCAGGCTGGACGGCAACGCTTTTGATGTCGGCAGTAGAACCGCATCCTCCATTGGCCAGATTGAATCTGCAGACGAGAATGAAATGTCACGAACTAATTTCTCTTTTAATTTTTGCGTCAAATGTATATAGAAACTAAGACGTTTACCTGAAAGACAAGCCCAGCAGTAAAATTAACCATCATTATCATCACGTTAGTGTCTGAGTGGACAATGTGCATCACATTGTGATCTGTTGACACTATGTTGTGGACTTGGGGTCCATAAGGGTACAGGTCTGGATCCATCAAAGTATAGAGCAGTGTGATTTGGGTGGCAGTTGTGGAGACTGCAACCCCTGTAACAGGTAAAAGGATGAAGGTGAAGACACTAGTTTGGACAATAAAAATACTCACTCTGGTTCTACCTCGTCCCGTTCTCTTTCTGCCCTCTACTGGGGGTCGGTCAGAGAAAGTTGAAAATTTTTGTCTTCGTTGTATATTTTTTATGAGAGGAGCCAAGCATGAAAAATCTTGAGGTAATTATTACCAATCTTGACATGGAAATCGAAGAGAGAAATCCTCCAGTGTTTCATTCATGTCCAACCACTGCAGAATATTTGCTGGTCTCAATTAGTCC
Source organism: Paraplagusia blochii (assembly GCA_016785265.1). Classification (NCBI taxonomy): domain Eukaryota; kingdom Metazoa; phylum Chordata; class Actinopteri; order Pleuronectiformes; family Cynoglossidae; genus Paraplagusia; species Paraplagusia blochii. The sequence continues at coordinate 176,149 of JAFBJS010002161.1, read as the reverse complement.
CCTAATTTCTTAAACACTCTGCAACTCTTTAGCAGAATCTGGAAGGAGAACTTCTCAGAAATATTCAGTGTTGGTCCACATTCAGCACTTAGCTGTGTAGCCTGTGTTGGACGCAGTGGTGGAAACTAATGTTGTTAACTAACCTGGTCTACGTCATAAGTTTCCCTTTTCCAATTCATCATTTTTTCTTCTATAAAATTAAAGACCAGGATCCTGGAGCTGCATTTCTGCTTCTGGACTATGAGTCTTTATTGGACTATGGCAGTGCTTGGTGCGATGCAGATGGGGGCGCGTGTGACCATGGGGAAGATGCTTTTTTTCTCTCGCCGTACTACAATAAAGTGTAATTGGACATCCACTCCAGTAGTTGGCAGTGGCGCTATCATTGTCCATTGTGCACAGAGTGTTGAATTATATCTCTTTCTTTTTGTTTCCTTTACGTTAACAAGGATTCGATGTTATGCAGAGGTGTAGCTATAACTATTTTATAGACAAATATTATTTATAGTTGCGGCTGAGAGTGGGTGGTGGCGCAAATTGTTTTCTTCTTGCTAGGGGGGGCGTAAGAAGCACTAGACTATGGCAAGGATGCCCAATAGGTAGATCGGGATCTACCAGTAGATCTCCAAATGAGTGCTGGATCCTGAGCAATAAAAAATTATAGTGTTAGAGAAAAAATAGTATTAACAACCAGAGATGTATTTTTTTCAAGATGCTAATCACTGGGCTAAAGAGAGAACCATATAGGTAGTGAGTCAGACATATGTGATGTAGAGAGTAAGATATCCAGTTTATATTGGTAAATGTATTTAGAGTTTTCAATCTAAGTAGATCACTTCAGCCTGGTCATTTGAGAAGAAGCTCACAAGACAAAAAAAAGTGTGGACACCCCTGGACTATGGAGTACTTCTCATTCATTCATTTTTATCTGCTCGCCTTTTTGCATGGACAAGAAATAACAAGAAAGTGCGACTTATAGTCCAGACGCTGTACATTTTCACTTTTTTTTTCAAAATTATTTTACTAAAAAAATTCACAAAAACTAATTCAGGAGAGTATCCTTTTTGATTTCTGGTCGACCATTCCATGCTCTGGGACTTGGCTCTGGGACAGTTGTCCCGTATTACAGTAAACATCAGACAAAGGCAAAGATAAATGTCTTCCTGAATTTTGTTTTGACCAACATGTTGAGACAAACAACAGTTCACGCTCATCTCCAGTTCAACTTTTCCAACGACAGCATAGAAGTGCAGCGGTAAAAGGAACTGACGCTACACTACATAAAGTGAGGCGTCAATGCAAACCACTCTTCATGTGGCTGTGAATCCTTCCCAGATGTGAATTCGATAATCAAATTTGATTGTGCACTTTGTCTGGGAGAAAATTTAACAATGCATATATATCACATTATCACATTGTCTGTCCCCAGTGAACAACATGCTCCTCAGGCTTTACATTAAGGCTCCCACTTGTCTTTTAAGTGAACTTTACCACTCTGGCTCTGCAGCCAGGCAGCACAGCGTTTCTCTGGAGACAACAATCATTTCCTCAGAACACAGTCTACATTCCTGAGACTCCGTCCAGTGCCTGTAAACAACATTCCCGCTTTGGGAAATAAATGCCACAAAAACTATTTACCAAGTGTGAGATTCAAACAATCAAAAAACTTTTTTTTTCTTTGTAACTACAGTGAAATCAAACGTCTGCTTTTTCTGTTTTCAAAATCAAAGTCTTTATTTACTGTATTATTCCACATTACAGTTAGGATCAACCTGAAGTTTTTCAAGGGTGAAGTTTATTTTGATCTGGAATATTAAAACCCCTCACATTGTTTGTACAGCATTGATTCTCAAAGCCTGGGTTGTGACCCTCAGATGGATCGCAAGAGATTTCTTTGGGGAGTTGTCTCGCATATTGTTTACTAAGAGTTCATGGTCATTTTTGCTGGTTCAATTACAGTCTCTTCATCGTTTAAAACTTCAATAATACTACAACAAAAAAATTCCTTTATACAAGAACTTCAAAGTAAAAGGTTTTTTTTCTTAAATTATCAGGCTGCTCTTCAAAATAAAAGTCTCTTACAGGGTTTGGCAGCACAATAGGGGGAAAAGCTGTACGTGTCTCTGCAAAATCTCGCCCCCTAAAAAAATACAAAGTGCCCATAATGCCCTGTGGAGGGTAATGAAATATTAAACAACTATATTAGACAATATTAGACAACTCTACATATGTACCTATTAACTAAATCCCCTCCTGTTGTGCTATTTCAAACCGACTCCATATTTTACCCCAAACACAGAATTCCTGGGGAAGCAGTGACCTTAACTTTTCTCGGTCTTGGTTCTCCGCAGAGACACCAGGCACTGAGTGGAAGTAGTAAATCCCAGAAGCGGTTGACTGGGCAAAACCCAACAAACAGGAGGCACTCCTGATGTTGGCTTACAGGCAGGAGCAGAGGCTTAAGGGCAACGGTAGTTCAACAGTGCGAGGGTTTGTAGAGGGACAGCATGACTACGGGACTGAAGGACTGAGAGTGAGGAGGAGTTTTGGTTTTGTAAGGAGTGGATTATTCATTGTTTACCTACGATTTCATAATTGTTGTCGTGCCAAGAGGTCTGTAACCATTTCCTTCTAATAAAACCAGGACTGTGGCAGACGCTGCCTAACGAGGCTTCATTTGGGCTCAATTACCAATTGTGCAACAGGGTCTCAGTGGCCTGTGCTGTTTATAACCTGTTACCATGTGTGTTTAATTCTGAAGGCTTTAATAAAGAGACAAGCTAACAATTAAGTGTTGGGACGTCTGAACGTTAAATTGATGTTTGTGTAGTGGTTAATCTCCCAGTAAAAAACGTATTGAACCAGAATTGTCTCAAAAAAAACACGCGCGTAAACACGGATCCGCGTGCATATTCTGAGAAGAGCACACAAACAACGCTTCACACGTTAAAATACGTTTGTGGATTGTGGTACGTGCATGCAAATCGTGCTTTTAATTTGTGAAACTACGTGTACGCTAATTTGTATTTTTGAGACTCATTTTACGCCGACCAGATTTGTGAGCGTAATTTGGCTACATCACTCCGTCACCAGCCAATCAGAAGTTTCCCTCGTTTGCAGCCAATCACACGGCAGTGTCAATAATGTGTACAATAATGGTGTCTGGAAGCGGTAATGGCGAGCGTTTGAGTGTAAGTATGTAAGCATGTTATCACATGATACTTACACTTGAATGCTCGCCATTATTATTATTATTATCACAGACGGACCCTCGTGGGGACACAGCCGTGTGATTGGCTGCAAACGAGTAAAACTTCTGATTTGCTGGTGACGGAGTGACGTAGCCAAATTACGCTCACAAATCTGGTCGGCGTAAGACGAGTCTCAAAAATACAAATTAGCGTACACGTAGTTTCACAAATTAAAAGCACGATTTGCATGCGCATACCACAATTCACAAACGTATTTGGAAGAATTCACAAACGTATTTCAACGTGGGAAGCGTTGTTTGTGTGCTCTTTCTGATCATGGAACGTATAACATAAAAAAGTGCGTTGCACTTTAGCCCAAAGGCAATGACAATGTGACCTCTGCATTTAACCCTTGCACCAAAGTGAACAGTGGGCAGCGTTAAACACCTGGGGACCATTGAGTGGGGACGGTGCCATGCTCAGTGGATCTTAGTCGTAACCTGGCAGTTGGTGGATTCGGACTTGGACCCCTCCGGAACCTGTCCGGTTCTTTAACCACTTGGCTACGACTCCCCATTTGGTGTGGAACTCCAGGGTTTACCCGTTGGGCAAGGTTGATTAGGGTGGTAGGCGCCTTCTAGGGGTCTCACCACCTCCAAAGAAGGTTTATGTGGGGCTGGTACGGTGCAATGAGATTTGGGCGGTGGTTTTGGAGACTGATGCCCCCGTGACTTGGCAATGGATAAGTGGACAAAATTGGATGGATGGAAGACAGTTTTAACCAGAAGACAAAGGAGTCTTTAAAGAGCTGAAGATTTCATGCTCAGATTTCTGTGCTTTCCTGACTGTTGAAACGTCCTCATACCAGCTGGACCCACCCCTTTGTCCCCTGGGACCAAATAATCTGTCTGTGAAATGGAAAGAGCAAATACCGACGGTGAGAGACTGGCATCAGACGGTAGAAATTAAAATGTTTTGTTCCAACGGCACTGTTGTAGACAGTGATTCACTGGTTCCTGATGTAGAAAACAGATTGCTTCATACTTGAAGATCAACTGCAGAGTCGTTCCATTATCCAGCACTGTCCATATTTGGGAAGTATTTCATCATTATTTTTACTTCGTGGCTTGAGAAGGGATCAGTGATGAGAAGTCCTGCCAGTCCAGCCTCTGTTTGTTAACAAGGGCTGACATTTTGTTATTGTCACATGAATCTGTTCAGATTTGTCTTTGAATGACGTGGTCTGGGCTTCCTCTGCTACACATGCACCAGATTCACATCAGATTCACACCAGATTCACACGAGAGGTGGCAAAACTGAACCAAATTGAGGTCCAAAATTTGTCTGGGTATCATAGGTCCATTGGTTGAATGTAAGGAAATACGAGGACGGACGCCTGTCTCTACCACACCGTATCAGTGTCTGGCTGGACGGGATTAAAAAGCCCAGCGTACCATATCTGTTCCCTGGGCCATAGCTTTCTCTGTTCTGATTCAGACTGATGACTAGATTAGAACGCAGAACAGTACCAGCGTCTACAGCCTGGTGATAACAACCAGTTCACATTAAAACAAATAAAGAAAACCTGTTTTTGGAGTCAGGCTTGGAGTCAGCTTCTTGACTCTGTAGCTCCGAGATATTTGTTTTTGTTCCAGAATGAGTCTGTGGTTGAATCTAAACTGTGAACAGATATCACCAACAATTGGACAGAGACCAGTTTGGATTCCACAACAGAGAGAAAAAAATCACCATTTGAAAACATGACACAGACAGACAGACTGACAGAGACCGTCCAAGACCGACAGTAGACATACAGACACAGACCAACCTAGACAGACAGACTGTCAGACAGACAAACAGACATAGACCGTCTGAGACAGACCAAAAGACCAAGACCGACTGAGACAGACAGTCCGATGGACACTGACGGAGACCGACAGACAGACATACAGACACAGACCGACCGAGACAGACAGACAGACAGACAGACCAAGACCGCCCGAGACAGACAGAGAGAAAGATCCACCGACCGAGAACCACAGATTGACGAGACAGACATACAGACATAAAGATAGACAGATAGATACTGTAGATAGAGAGACAGACACAGACCAACCAAGACAGACAGAAAGTCAGATAGACAGACGGACAGACAGACAGACCGAGACAGAAACACAGACCGGGGCCGACTGAGACAGACAGATCGACCGAGACAAACATACAGAGAGAAAGATAGACAGACAGATAGATAGAGAGACAGAGTGATAGACAGTGAGTCAGTCAGACAGACAGACTGAGAGACACAGCTCAGCTTTTGAGAGAATCCAGATAAGTAGAAATAAATATTTCCAAAACCTTCAGTCTTGCAGCTTGAATCGTACGACACGTGATGACAACATGTGTCAATGAAAGTTCATGGTGCGTCTGCACAGTTGAAGTTATTTTCTCTTCACACAGTGAAGCCGTTTTCCGACCAGTGTTGTGACGACCTGTGCAGACGGTGGAGAGAAGTGAATTTCCAGAATAACCTTCCAGTCCCCAGGCCGCCCTGAACCAACCACCACTGCTGCACTCACTGATCACACACCTTCAGGACCTCCTCAGGTCCAGACTTCCTCTGCTCAGGTTACAGCTCTGTAAGAACAACTGCACCGCCAACATGCACAACATCCCCACAGGGTGTTGAGTTCCTCAAAAACTGAAAGGAAGAAGAAAGAAATACAAAAAACTGTTTTGCATTTTCATGCATTTTCACTGCACTCCTTCCTGTAGTGACATGATCCAGGAACTGAAGCTCCTCCTGCTCCAACTGAGTGAAGGAAAAACAAAAAGCAGATCCAGACCTCCACCTGCCTTACTTTCATAGAAGGGTAGTGAGGGCAAACCTGGGTCATTTCCTGTTCAATCCACAATCTTGGCTTCTCCATCATGGACGTCAAGGACAGGGGCGTTAAAAACTAGGACTACGTCATGAGCCAAACCTAATATTTTTATTAAAAAAAAGGAAGTTGTTCACGTTGTCCTTTCTCCTCACATATGTAAATCTAGTAATTTTTTCAAACAGAATCAAACTTTTTCTTGGTGGAATTCCCACTACATCGGTAGTATTCCTATCTTATTGTGTCACTGAAAAAAAATGATTCAGGGGCTGTAACATGGGCAAGCTAAGGCTTGAGGGCCGTATGGAGCCCGTTCAGCTGGTGATCAAGCTCGACAAACTGTCCAAACATTGTAATTAATTTTTTTTATAATGATGGCATTAGCGCTACATATGGTGTACAGATATGCATGTAAGTTTTCTTAGTTCACATGGACCTTTTGTCCTAACCTGACCTCCATGTCCAATTTGAGGACCAACTGTGGCCCACGGGCCAAAACTTTGTCCACATCTGTGCTATAAATACAGCCCATACACCATTAATACTACATATCTAGCCAAAACCTAAGGTCTTAATGGTGGGCCAACTCGTAAACAAATTTGACATGATTTTGCGGGCCAAATAAAATAAAACTTTGGACCACATTTGGCCCTCGAGCCTGAGTTTGATTAGTCCACCAACCTTTTTGAAACCTGGAGCAACATTCAGGACACTCGTTACGTGTCCTTGTCCATCATTGTAAGTGTAACCTCTGCTAAAATGCACAGGAATAGAACCATGTTGACCTTTTAGGAACACAGACCCCGGGAACTTTAGGTAGACCCTGTGGGCCACCAAGTTGGTGACCCTTGGTTCACAGCGTTACGGTGGATGAAGGGAAAGGATGCGGAGGCGAGGAGTTGTCATTGCACTGTCCTGATGTAATCTTAGTTCTTCATAATCAAGTATTTTTCTGTTTCTAAGTCATGTTCCAGGGAGGAGACAACTTGGTCTCAATGAAACTTTTCCAACATTTAAAATAAACAACAGAATAGAATGCAGTGAAAAAGGCGGCTGATACCGAAAGGGTGGGACGGTAATATTAGTTTTCCTGTTCCTGGCAGAGTCTCTGCAGACTGTTCCACACTGGTTGCACAAAACCCTACAGACATTTCCATGACAATGGAGCTGGAGCTGATGGGAGTGACAGAGTGGAGCGCAGCACAGTCATTCTCACACAGGAAGAGAACAAAGTGTCGCTCCAAGTTGGGAGTAAGAAGAGGAATGATCTGATTTCCCGCTCTGGTTTCAGAAACCAACAAGAGAAATTGACTTGAGAGCCATGTTGGTGTCAAGGTCACGCTCAGTCAACGTGGGGTACTAGAGTACTCCACAGTAACTGGAGTACATGTAAGACGGATGCATGGATTTTATTTCTCCATGTTAAACAGTAGGAACGTTTACACGAGTCCAAAGTGGAGGAAGTTGAATTACTGTCCTGTTAATGTCAGGAAGTCTGGGAAACTAGTTTAAGACCCAAGGTAATTCCACTGTATTTCCAACATCAGGTTCTTTGTACAGAATGTTCTCTTTTACAACACTTTCTGCTCAGAGCTGGAGATTAATGTAAAGCTCATGAAATGATTAGCGTAAGAATGTCCCCAGTTAATAATCTAAATCAGAAGAGATGTCTGATTATCCTCAAACTTTAGCTTGCATTATGTTCAGTTTGATCTGTTTTCTTTTTTTTTTTTTTTAACCAAAATCAAAGCCAAAGTCTAACTTTTACCAGACTCCAACAGAAAAAAAACCACATATCTGCAGGATCTTTTTCATCAAACAAATAAAAAATGTAATTTTTTTTTCCAAACAAACCCACATTTCTGAGTTTATAGAAGGTGGAAAAACACAAGCATCTGTGGAAAATACATTTAAATGTTATTATTATGACTATTATTTAAATAGAACATCGCCTTTGAGCTGAAGGACGATCTGAAATGACTTGAACTTAAAAGATAGGAGTTGAATGTGCAATGTTATCAAAATAGTCATTGGCGGAAAACTATTAACTACTATACTATAAAACTACTATATTCATGAACATGAACATAGTACATGAGACTTGAATTTGGGTTAATGATTACATTTAATTGGTGGGTTTAATTCTAAACCGGAAAATTCTAAAACAGGAGAAGAACCCCCAGTTTTTGGGGGTTTGCAGACCTTTGATTTGACAATGAAACTGTTTTTAGAATTAAAAAAAAAACCCCGTCATTTTAGAATTTCCCCCCATCCATCCATTTTCACTTGCTGGCTCGTGGGAGGAGCAGTCTCCACAAATTTCACCCAAATCACATTGCACCTCACCGTACTGTCCTGCAGGTGGAAGCCAATCGCCCTGACTGGGATTCGAACTTGCCCAGGAGGTGAACCCTGGGCCAAAGTGATGGCCAAAATTTAGAATTTTTTAATAATAATTTTAATTTTTAATTTATTTATTTATTTGAATTTATTGCCAGCACAAGTTGCTGAACAAACTTTACTTTTATATTTTTATTTTAATAACAGGTGAGATAAGACATACCTGCGAGGAACCACTGTCCGCTAGTCAGTCAACAGACATGTTTTGTCTTAATTCAAGACTTAAGGAAAAACCCATTGACTCCCTGCGTCAGGGATGGACAGACAGACAGAGACAGAAACGTCATAAAAAAACGTAATAACATTTGTTGACTGCGGTGTAAACAACACACAGCCGTACATCCACGTATACAGACTGTACAGTGAGACACAGGCTCAGCTCCAGACCAGCCCTCGTCTCCTCAGCTGTCTGACCCTCAGTGAGTGAATGAATGAAAGGCCTTTCTTTCTCCCCAGCAGGAGGGTGTGTGACTCCCACCCTGGCCAGACAACTGACACTGTTCTCCTGACCCCAACATATGGCCCCAGCAGACCCACCTCCACTGACAGCTGGAGGACTAACATGTGTCTTCACTTAGACACAAAGACATGGGCCAGTTCTAACCATGTTCATGGGTGATTTCAAATATGGAGATGGGTTTGGTGATTGTTCACCTGGTTACAGGTCCAAACAAAGGGCTCGGTTCTATTGGCTGTTCATGGAACAGATGGACAAAAGAGTCAGGAGTGATCTGTCATAGAAGAGAGACAGCTAAGGTGGAGGGAAGGTTTACAGGACAGTGGAGAGACCAGCCATGATGGATGGATTGGAGACACTAGGGATAGGTAGAAGACAGGAGACAGAGCTGGAGGTGGAGGAGTTAAAGATGCTGAGATTTAAGAGAGACAAGAATGGACAGGATCAGGAATGAGGTGATTACAGGGACAACACAGACAGGAAGGTTAGGAGAAAAATCTAGAGAAGACAGATTAAGATGGTTTGGACATGTTCAGAGGAGGGACAGTGGAGACATTGGTAGAATAATGATAGAGATGGAGCTACCAGGTAGGAGACAAAGAGGAGATTGATGGATGCAGTGAGGGAGGACATGGAGGTAGTTGGAGTCAGAGGTGAAGATACAGAGGAAAGAAGGAGATGGGAAGTGTTGACAAAGAAGGGACAAGCCAAAAGGAGAAGAAAAAAGACTTAGACTCTGATAATATCCATTCATTGACCTTCATCTCCATTCGTTACTGGGTCTCGGGGCAGCAGTCTCCACCACTGCCACCCAAATCACAATGCACCATACTGGAAGTGATGTCTCCACTGGAATATTTGATAAGATGTCTAATATTTATATCTATACAATCAATTATACGAGTTGCTGCCACCTAGTGGCTGAAGACGTCTTGTCATTCAAGTATTAAGTTAAAACGTCACGAATACTAACCCGTCAGTTGGAATTCTTCTGGCAAAGACAAAAGGTTTCATCACTCCTTTTACTTTTGAGCGTTGTCGTACTTTTGTGCTTGTGTTCCACAACGGAAAGAACGCTTCTAAAAAATGCAGAATTATTTAACAAATAAGGAAATCAAAATTTTTTTCTGCAGCTCCACACGTTCTCTCCCATGAATCACATCTTCAACTTGTCGACCTCCGCGGCCCAGGTCCCACCTACAGGATTTTCCAGCGACAAATTACGTAACAAAGCTTGAAGGCAACACCCAAAGCAATTACTGAGCGATAACCAACAAAGTTCACCGCGGCAGCTTCCTGCCGTGAGCAGGAACTGAACTCTTGCACACGGGAGCAAACAGAGAACATTTCTGGTGACCACATGAATTTGAGAAAATTCGATCGCTGGATTAAATCTGACAGCAGTGACGCACCAGTGGGCCAGAACTTCTTCTGTCGGCTCACAGCTCTTTGAGATGACGTGAGATGCTCGGAGAAGTTTTCGTCCGTGCCACAACTGACCTCCCAGGGCCCGGTTGAACTTGTAGATAATGTAACAGAGTCCAGTCCAAAGCAAACAAGAAAGTTTCTGGTCCTGACTCAGAGTTAAGGCCAATGTCAACACACGCACAGCTCCAGTTGTCTTGAAGGGTTAACAAGCAGGGAAATATTCCTGTAGTCAGAAAGGCTGACGAAATGCTGACTTAATTGCTGGCGTTTCATGAAACTGGGCTGAGGTTGTTTTTCTTATGCGGCTGCTGATGCTGAGCAGATGACAAATCAAAATCAACTGCAGCATCTGGAGAGACTTTCGCTTTAATGCAAACATGTTACATATCTGTTTTATGCAACGAGAACAACAGTTAATTAAAAAGAAATCATATTTGACCCCACTTCCCACAGAAAGTCAAAGTATTTATCTACTGAGGCTCCTCCTCCTCCTCCTCCTTCTTCTTCTTCTCTGTGTGTTTTCATTCCTTTTTGGTCCACAGGGAGAACAGAGGAGGCGTTTTGTTCCAAACTGATGCTGGACAACATCTGACAATCAGCACCTCAGGCTCCTCGCACCAGAGCAGCACATGAAAGCGAAGTCCTGCTTTGAAAACCACAGTCCAGCGCGTATCTGGAATTCTGGTTAATCCACGGAAAACAACATCTCGTCCCGACTCGCAGCCACACACAGTCGGGTGCGTGTTTGTACAGGAGGACACTGAGAGGTGACGCTCACCCTGGAGAGGAGGAAATGAGCTCTTCCCGTCCCTGCCTTGTGTTTCCTCAACAGTTGGCAGTTCATTAAAGACAAAGTCTTCATCGGCAACACTGTGTCCAACACTGATCCTGTCTCAGTGACTGTGATGTCACAGGAGCTACTGTGAGCTGATGAAAACAATAACAACCAACACCCAAGAAGGCCAGGTCAATTTATATTTATATATGTACAAACTATTGTGAGTTTAATTAAATGAGCCGCAATGCTGCCATCTAGTGACTTTAGTGTCTTATACAACCATTTATCCGCAGAACTGTCTATTTTGTGATTGGGTTTTCATTATCGCAGCAAATAATAATAATGATTAGACAGTCAGACAGATAGACAGAGACAGAAAGAGAGACAGACAGGCACTTAGATAGACAGACAGCCAGCCAGCCAGACAGACAGAAAGATATGCAATTAGACACATACAGACAGATAGATAGACTGATGGACAGACCAATATATATAGAAAGACAGACAGACAGACTTATAGACAGACAGACAGATATGCAATTAGACACATACAGACAGATAGATAGACTGATGGACAGACCAATATATATAGAAAGACAGACAGACAGACTTATAGACAGGCAGAAAGACATATAGATAGATTGATAAATAGATAAAAAAGGAACAGATAGACAGGCACATAAAATGTGAATAGATAGACAGACAGACAGACAGACAGATATACAGTCCAGCAATAAAACACATAGACAGATGGATAGATGGACAGAGACTAATATAAAGATAGACAGACAGACAGACCAATACATAGATAGACAGACAGACAGACAGACATATAGAGAGATAGATAGACTGATGGACAGACAGATATATAGATAAATAGACAGACAGATAGACAGGGAGACAGACCGGTAGAGAAATACAAACAGAAAGACAGTGTAACAGGGTTAGTGAACATTAATTAAAACATTAGTTTTAAGGAGAACTTCTCCTGAAAGTGCGATCAGAATAATTTTCATTCTTTGTCGCTTTCGTCACCTTTTTCTTCCATTTCCTGGGGTTTACAGTTGGACTCTAAAGTCCTGGGTCCTTGGTGAGACCATACGACAAATACATTCAACCCGAGACCATGACATAAGCAGACACATGTGGGGGGAACAGCTGTGAAAGGACTCCAGCTGCAGCCTTGACTACAGCCACGCCCATACAAATAAAACCACTCCCATCCTTTCTTTAAAAGCCAGTAGAAGCAGCAGCTAACCACGCCCATTATTACCCATGACCCTAAGCCGAGCTTCGAGATCATTTCTGGCTGCAGCGGGAATATTCCTACCACCTTATAAAATCACCTTACAAGAGCTGCGGGCCGGAAAAAGTAAAAAAAAAAAAAAACTTTAGCAGCAAAGGCCAGTCGTTGGAAAGAATGACGGTCCGATGGTACAAAAACCTGCACCCACTTCTGACTTTTCCTCATGCCAGCGCTACTTTACTCTGCTGCCATCTGGTGGCCACAATGACAAACTGCAACAGAGAAAAAAATTGTCTTTCCCTATAAGCAGCCACAAACAGACCTTACTGATTACTGATAACCTATCAAGCTAAGAAAAAACTGATTGTGATACGAGTAAGTTTAAAGTTAAATGAATTATTTGTGTAGCAAAGTCTGTTTGTGCACAACATACACATAACATGACTGTCATCACCTTTATTACCATTGTTATAGGCCAGCATTAAAAGAAGTCGAATTATTTTTTAGAAATTTCCTGGAATGTCAGTTTTCACGTCTTCATAGTTTCTCAGAAGACAGTCTAGAGAGACTTCCTGAGGTAAGACGTCCCTTAAAGAACACAGGCAATACTATATTTCAGGGATGAGTTCCAGCCCCTGAGCTTAGGCAGATCGAAGTAATTTATCTGTAATGACACAAAAGCATGGATCCAATTACCGGGGCTGAAATGAGCTTTTTAATGTAATAATGCATCATACATGTCAACAACAGTATAAATACCAACGGTGGAATGATGTTCCTCCAAAGATGCAGGAAAATCCCAGGGGCTGGTTCCCAAATTTTAAAGTGTCGGGGGCTGGTTCATAAATCAAATCAGAAGGTTGATTTAACTCCTGCTGACATTAGGAATTCAGGCGAGTGATAATAAACAACAGTTCAGACCCAACTTACAGTTAGTTAACTTCATCTTTAATAATTTATTTCCAACTTGGTGAATTCCTACATTCCATCATCTTCGCCCTTTATCCGTTAACAAGCAGGAGTCTCCACGACTGCCACCCAAATCGCACTGTTACACCCTGCCAGCCCTTCCTGTGGGTGCTGCTGGTTGTATATGGGTCGGGTCAGTGCTGTGATCCGAGCACCTCAGTGGCAACATGGCAGTGGATGGATTCAAACCTGAAGCCTTGGGAACCCGAGTCCGCTTCCTTAACCACTAGGCCACCACTGCTGCCAAGGTTGTTGAATTCTGTTGAAAACAATAATTAGTAGGCACTAATTTTTCTTGGTGATGCATGAAGACACAGTAAACACTTCATCAGTGAAAGAGGTAGTCAACCTGTGGCTCCTGGGCCACATGTGGCTCTTTAGCCACTCTGCATTGGTCCCTACAGTGAAGCAGCTTTAGCCAAAATCAAAGACCAGTACAGTATAATATGAAAAAGTAGTATCAAAACGTTGCCAAAGAGTGTAATATAGTGAAAATAGCGCCACCTATAGTCGGTAATATACAATGCAATACAAATACATCTGCAACTATGAAGGCGTCATATTATCCACACAGAATTTGTTGCTTCAAAAGCATTTTTATTTCCGTTAATTCTAAGGACAGACTTAAATGCAGCTTTAAAAAAATAACGCAATGCATTTGGGAGAGACAGAAATTATAAATAACGTAAAAAAAATATGGTTAGTAATGAAATGTTGTGATGAAAACACCAACCTCTGCACACACTGGTTTGTCTTCTGTTTCCTTTAGCTTTAATATCATTAATTCTAACCTTTACATTAATTTAATACTGAATTTTTCATCCTAACTCCAAGCTGAATCTGGACCCTGGACTGAACAAAGTCCCCAAAAGAAAAACTGTTCCTACAACAGCAATATTTTCACCACAAGTATAGCTTTACCAGAGACGGAGCCATAATAGGCTCATATATACAAAACCTTATGACAGGAAACAGATCAAATTAAAAACTCAGATGTAAATAAAACACTTCCCAACCCGATAACCAGCTCAATTAACAACTCAACAAGGCTACCGTAGTCATATTTTATCAACGCTGTGTGAACATTCTCTTTATGTCAATTCTTTTTGCTCTGTGAACGCAATAAACATAAAACAAAGAGGCAAAGAGCAGGGGGAAACGTCTATATTTGATATATATAACTAATGAAGATTAAGGTGTCATCGGCATACAGTATGAGAAAAAGAAATATACAGCAAATAGCAAAATCTAGAACGTGGAAAAACATAAGAGGTCCCTTCCCTTCTATTTTTTTTTTCTTTTAACTGCAGCCGTAGTATGTCATCCAACATCAGTCCCATTTACAGCAATGCTCAATATACAACACGAGTCTAATGGGCTAAAAAAAAAAAAAAAATTCAATGAACCTTACATGGTATATTCAGCTTACATATGGAATGCTTAAAGAAAGAAAAAAAATGATTAAAAATCTATTAATCAATGTTTTAATTCATTATCCACCGCTATAGAACAGGCCAAGTGGCTTCCTAGCTAAGAGTTGGGCTAGAAATTTGGCTTTAACACCACATTAGATCCTAAAACTTGACACGAAGCTGTGGGTCAGGAGCGGACAGACTTAGCATTTTCGCAAACTGAGATAAATGTTGTGTAAAAGTCGTAAACAAGGCGTAAATGCCTGTATGCTTTTATCCTTTCCTACACCAACGGGTAAAAGTGGCCATTGCAGGGAAAAGGCACAAGGATAATGATGATAAAGATTATTAGTATAATTTGGATATATTTGGCGGGCCAGATTAAAAAGCCGAACGGGCTGCATCCGGCCCCCGGGCCTTAGTTTGCCCAGGTCTGGTCTAAATGGATATGTTGACATCAACTTCTATTTTAATCAGAAATTACATGAAAAAGCATTAACAAGCACTTTAGAGGCAACCAGGGACAAAAAAGGACTTTGACTGAACTTCATTAAACTACATACAAACTGCTTTTAAAATAACACACAAAAATCACAGAAGACACAAAGTTATGTCTCTCAAACTCTCCCTCCTTCTATGTTACACTGTTTGTGACCGGAGATCATGTGAGGTTGGTGGGCACACATTTCTTCACCGCTCGCCATAAGCGGGTGTGGACCTGTGTCTAAACGCAGCTTTAGAAAAACACTGCTAATGTCGTCCCGCTCCAAACAGTGATGGGAACTTTTTCCAGTAAAACACACGATTTGGGAACATCCCGTTCCCAGAGCGAACTTAGGGCATGTAAATAAACATGCGTCAGAGCCTGTAGCCAAAACATCATTCTTGTCTGATTTATCACCACTTTATGAACAACGCTGCCCCCGGCTGTAGCTCCATTATTACGGCCATATTTGTGTCTTGTTTAATTTGACCAACCGTCAAAATTTTTGAATTTAGCCCTGATCACAAACAGTTTCTAGGAGACCAGATCCTCATGATATCGTATCTACACGTTGACCTCACCCCGTCCCTTCTGTCCACTGTTTAGACAAACCACAAACACTTTAAATTACCTATTCACTCCAATGACTAATACTGCTTTTGATACCATATGGGATATAAGGACGGAGCACCATCAAAATAGCTCTTGCAAACACTTGGCATGTTTATGTCTTCATATGTGCTCTCCGATCAAAGAGGAATGATAAAACTAAAATAAATAGACATGGCAGGAACCCCTTACGAACAAAAGACCTCGCTCTTTTGCCAGTGAGTATTCAGTGTAAATTGCCTGAGAATTTGTCCACAGTTGTGTTCAGAGACGTAAACAATGGTCGTTAGAAATCATTTTCATTTAAACTGCGTTGGCAAGAGGTCTTCAATACTGAGAGGAATGATTTGAGAACGATTCTAAAACACCTGAGGATCCACCTCCACGTGTGCTACAGTATCTCAAAGCGTCTCAGACCCAGTACTGGTTCTTTTTAAGCGCTGGGTTCGTTGTCCGACAGTGCTGCAACAACTCCGGGTCTGCGTCCTTGGAGTCCATGTTCGACATCGGGATGTTATTGGCCGGGTCGGTCTTGCGGAAGGTTTCAGCGCTGGCGACTTCCCCGTTTTTAGGCTTCGTGGTCGCATTCTGGACATTGTGCTTGCCAGTCTTGTTTTTACGGATCAGATAGTAGGCCAAGACGCCCGCGAGCAACAAAAGCAGAAGGAGGACGAGAATCGGGATGAGAATTGACCAGATGTTGCTACGTCGAGAGACGTACGGTCTTCCGTGAGAGTCAGAGTCAGGAGGCGACGTGGTGGTGGCGCCTCCACTTGGCCAATCTACATCACCTCTCCAGCGAGGGCTTGCAAGGGTGGCAGCGGGGGTTTCTGACGGAGTCCGGAGCAGAGTGACAGGGTAGACACCCGATGCATTGTAAGGACCTGTCTGAAAGGAGAGAACACATTCAGCTGGAGGCACTCCATGGGCCTTGAGAAGAAAGCGAGCTTCATCTTGGTTGACGTCGCCTTGTGACCCAGAAGAGCGGTTGAGAATTTCCATGGCTACGTGTCCTTCATCTATGTCCCTGTGGCTAAATGTGTCCACCGGCTGACCCGCACCAGCACCACCTGATTTTACGAAACGAGCTCCTTTCGGCTGTTGGATGACAGTAAACGTGGGAGATGTTCTGGTCTTGTTTGCCAGCGGAGAAGCATCAAGAAGCTTCCTGTCCAGTTGGACTAAAGTACCTTCAGGCAGGAGAGGATCCTGAGCTATATTGGCCAGAGGTTGGACTGTGATGTTGAGGACTAAGGAGATGTTAGCAGCACGACTGCGGGCCACCATGGCGACACTATCTCGGGGTGAGGTCGACTTAACGAAGCGGACGCTGACTCGGCCTTCTTTGATCTGTTTCTGGGTGAATGCTGAGGTAGGCTGTCTGTCCACCATGATAGCTGCGTATTTGGGAACACTGGTGATTTTATAAAGGATATCCTCCTCCACAGCGCCCCCTGTTGTGACCCGCAACATTTCTTCGTTGACGAGAGTTTGATCATCACCCTGTTTCACCTTAATTTCTGGAGCTTTGTCAAGGAACAAGGAGCGAGCGAGGACGCCGATGTGTATGGTGTGAGGCTCGGTTTGATACTCTCCGTCCGACACAACAAACTCCACAGAGCCGTCCACCAGGCTGCCATCACTGTAGAAGCCCACCTGCCCACGGTTGACCATCTCCTGAGTGAAATCACTGATGGGGTCCATTGTGAGCGAGTCCACCAGACGACCGTTGGTTGGTGCTTTGGTCACCTTGAAGTGAACCTCGTCTGGAGGACTGTCCTCATCTTGAGTGTTGAGATGCTTCTTGCTCAAAATGGTTATGGAGCCTTGGAGAACCTCAAGAAGCATATCTGCAGTGACCAACTCAGGTGGAGTAGATCCTCGCTGTTTGACCGAGATGTTGAAGACCTCCTCCAGGACAACAGAGTCAGCAGGTGACGATACACTGTGGCCCTCAGACTTAAGGCGAGCCCTGAAAGAAAAGCTATCGGAGGAGGCCCTCGAGTCATCGTGGAGATATTCTACCCTTCCTTCCATTACATCCTGCTGCATGAAGGTAGGAGTGTTGCGAGGCAGGTCTTGGCCCCCTAGTGTTACACGACCGTGGTCAGGGAAACGCTTGATCTCAAACACTACGTCCACATTATCCTGACCAGTCTCACGTATGCTGGCCAGGAGATTGGAGGCATCAAGGATCGAACCATCGATTGTCTTTCTCTGGCCTTGGACGACTTCCAGACCTGAGTGGAATAAGAAAATGAGAACGTTAAACATGTCACATGATGAGATGGACATTTGTAGTAATGACATTTTTACAAGAGCCATCAATCAGATTTCATCAACTTATTCTGGGGCAGCGGTGGCCTAGTGGTTAAGGAACAGGACTGGGTTTGAGAGGGTTTGAAGTTTGATTCCACCAACTGCCAGGTTACCAATGTGGTCCACTGAGCATGGCCTGACCCCACACTCTGCTCCACAGGGGGCTCTAAGGTGCCCACTGTTCACTTTGGTGATGGGTTAAATCAGCAAAGTTAGAGAGAGTGGCTTCCTTCCTTCCTTCCTTCATTCTTTCCTTCCTTCCTTTCTTTCCTTCGTCTATCTGTCTGTCTGTCTGTCTGTCTTTCCTTCCTTTCTGTCTTTCTTTCGTTCCTTCGTCTTTCTGTCTGTCTTTCTTTCCTTCGTCTTTCTGTCCGTCTGTCCGTCCGTCCTTCCTTTCTTTGTTCCTTTCCTTCGTCTTTCTGTCTGTCTGTCTTTCTTTCCTTCTTTCCTCTCTTCTTTCTTTCCTTTCTTTCTTTCCTTCATCTTTCTGTCTGTCTTTCTTTCCTTCTTTCCTCTCTTCCTTCCTTCATTCCTTCATTCCTTCCTTCCTTGGTGATGGGTTAGATCAGCAAAGTTAGAGAGAGTGGCTTCCTTCCTTCCTTCTTTCATTCTTTCCTTCCTTCCTTCCCTCCTTTCTTTCCTTCGTCTATCTGTCTGTCTGTCTTTCCTTCCTTCCTTTCTGTCTTTCTTTCTTTCCTTCGTCTTTCTGTCTGTCTGTCTTTCTTTCCTTCGTCTGTCCGTCCGTCCGTCCTTCCTTCCTTCCCTTTTTTCTTTGTTTCTTTGTTTCTTTCCTTCGTCTTTCTGTCTGTCTTTCTTCCCTTCTTTCCTCCCTTCCTTTCTTCCTTCCTTCATTCCTTCCCTTCCTTCATTTCTTTCCAAATTGCTACCAAATTTTCTGGACTTTAAGACGCTCCTCCAAAAAAAGGTCGTTGAAAAAATTAAAACTGTACTATCTAGTCCAAACAGTGCCCTCTAGTGGGCAAATCTGACATTTTGTTCAACGATCATCACCCATTCTCTAAGAATTGTATTAACCCTCATCATATCTCTGATTTTGTCCCTGACGTTGTTATTTACCTTTGTTTTTCCACAGCTGAGTGGAGATGTTGCTGTGAGCAGCGTAGTAAGAGACGGTGATGGGAAGAATGTGACGGACATCTGGAGCAGGTTGAGACGACAGCGTGAGCTCGATGGAATCCCTCACCACCCAGAAGGGCTCGCTGGGCAACTGATGCTCGTAGAAGACCTCACCCGCCTCCAGCTGCATAAGTCAAAAAAAAATGGACAAGTTTATTTATATATCAACCCCTCAAACATTTCGGCTTCTGAAACTGGGAATATTCTTTGAACTTTCTTTGTAGAAATAAGCTCATATTTCTAGGAATAATGGTCGCAGGCACATTTATGTAACAGAGAAAAACTGTTTTGGGTCAAAAATCATGGAAAAGCTCCGTCTCCCCCTGATGTTGCTAAGTGCCACAGGAAGCAGAGGCTCAAATGGCTGCAGCAGTGGTTTGGATCAGTGAAGCTGGGATAATGGTTGGAGACCTGGAATGCAGTGGCCTGTGTTCACTCTCTGAGGTCACTGTGTCCTGAGCTCAACTCTTCATTCTTCCTTTCTTCACTTCCAAAGTCTGGAGTTTGACTGGAAAACTATTCATTAAGAGATTCTGACACTAGTGCAGGAAAAAAAAAAAGATATTATTATGATGATTCTTCACATTTAACTGTCACGGATTCTAACTGAGAGTCTGCCAGACTAGAAAAAAGTGAGACTGTGTTGAAGGTTTTACTATATGACAAAAATATTTAATATTTATATATATTTTTTAAACATCTTATCTCTGATTTTGTCGGCAGTGGTGGTTAAGGAAGTGGATTTTTGTCCAGAAGGATTCAGGTTCCAATCCACCGGCTGCCAGGTTGCCACTGAGGTGCTCTGATCTTAGCACTGCCTCAACCCACATAACCCAGGAAGACAAAATGGTGCTGGGGCATTTGGGTGGTGCCGGATACACAGTTACCCCGGCAACAGACACGCAGATAAAAATGATTAAATCTCTGATTTTTTTTGTTATTATTAGTTTGGTGGTTAAGGATTCGACAGTCTCACCAACACGAGTCAGGTTTGATTCCGAGTGAGGGGATACATTTGGAGCAGTGGTGGCTTAGTGGTTAATGACTGGACTTTGGTCCCGAGGGTTTCAAGTTTGAGTCCACCAGCTGCCAAAGCAGCATGGCAACGTCCCTACACACTGTTCCCCCGGGCGCTCAAAGCTGGTGTATAAGTTAAATGTCAAGAACGTTGCTTCCCTTCCACAAAAACACGCTTCACAGTCGTCTATGAATTATACTGTATTTGGTCCAGTGGAAAGTCAGGAACCACAGGTTGAACATCTAAAATAGTCATAACACATTGTGAAATGAACTGCAATCTAATGGTGGTTGGGGGGGTGGGTCAGAGGACGGGGGTTGAGGCAGGGTCTTAAATCATCAGTAGTAAAGTCGCTGCTCTAGATGTTACTCCCTCTTCATTTGATTGGATGTTGTGGGTTTCAGCTCACGCCCCCATCACTGCTGTAACTCCGATCTAATCACTTTTATGAGAGGATCAAGTCTTTAGAGTTCTCACACCACAACATTACTTTGTCAGATGATCATTGTAATTATTGTAAAGAGCAAAATCAATCTTTAAAACCATCATTGAGATTCTGAATTCACTCAAGAAAACTTTTATATTACTAATTATTTTTCCAAAACTCTTATCTTGAAAATCTGCACCAATGGGATTTGATATGCTCTCCAACCGAGCCTGGCAAGGCCAGACGTCAGGAATGAAAATTAAAAGATAATCCTAAAGGGGTGGAGATCAGTGGAAGAACACAAACCCACCAAAACAAACAAACACGAGGCCAATCAGACAAACACGGCCAACATGGGAAACACTATAATTAAAGTTTCAAACCATTAAACTTTAGAAACTGACCTCAGATCTGCTCTAGTCCACACAAAATGAATGTAAATGCTGATTGTTTATCAACAACGACCAACCATTACCAATAAACTGTAAATTAGGGGTAAAAACTAAACCTTTAAATTAGATTTAGGGGCAAATGTGTGACAGGTGGGAGACAGAAGACAGGAGACAGAGCTGGAGTTAAAGATGCTGAGATTCTCTTTAGGAGAGACAAGTATGGACAGGATCAGGAATGAGGTGATTAGAGGGACAACACAGAGACAGACGCAACTAGAGAAGCCAGATTGAGATGGTTTGGACATGTTCAGAGGAGGGACAGTGGACACATTGGTAGAAGAATGATCCTAGAGATGGAGCTACCAGGTGGGAGACAAAGAGGAGATTGATGGATGCAGTGAGGGAGGACGTGGAGGTAGTTGGAGACAGAGTAGAAAATACAGAGGACAGGGGGAGATGGAAAATTATCATTTGCTGTGGCAACCCCTGAAAAAGGGACAAGCTTTAAAGGAGAAGAAGAAAATAAAATGATAAAGTTATAGAGAGATACATAGAATAATAGTAACCTGAGGAAAAGTAACACTGGTGCAGTGGAGTGTAATAACAGAGAGAGGGCAGTCATCCCTAACACCACAATAAATAAATAAATAAAATAAAACAATAAATACACACTAACATACAAAGACTAACCTATTTATCTACTACTAACCTGCTCATCCACTAACATCCACTGATCTGGTGCCACAGATCCAAATTTCATGTATTTTATTTGTTGCATTTTGTTAATATATTTTATTGCCAAGTGATTAATAAGTTTCTAACTAATCTAATGTCAAAATATACAAGTTTAACTGCTTTTAAATTGATTAATGTGTATTTTTAAGCTCAAATGTAAATTTGTGAGGCTTATTATTATTTCTTATATTTATTTAATCATATCAGTATCCCTAAAGGGGAATTTGGACATATAAATATAAAAAACAGCACGCTGCAATGCCTTAATGTGCCACTAGAGGACGCTGGTTGGTCCGTCCAAGTTGGTTGGAAGACTATTGTATGTGACAACCCCCTGCTGGCCGAGTAGAGGAAAATATTTGTGCTGTGCAGAGTTTGTATTTTCACAGTCTGTTAGTTACAACATAATAATAATAATATATTTTTTTTTATTAATTTGCATGTGATACATAAACATAAGGATGTTCATGATGTTTATCCATTGTCAACACAGATAAAAATAGTAATTATTGTATTACCTTTTGTGTATTTAAAGCACATATATACAAAACAAAATAAATGTTTGTTTGTTTGTTGTAATAAGGGAAATATTCCTGTTAACAGTAAACTTAAAGACCAATTTTCTTTTCTTTTGTCTGTATCAACTAGTCTATGGGAAATGAATTCAGTGTGTCCTTGTGGGATTGTGTAGGAAGACAGTGACCAATGCAACAGTGCAGAATTTACCTGTGTTTGTGAGAAACTTGTGATTTCCTCAAACTGGTTCTTGTCCTTGGCCAGGATGAGTCTCCCCAGACGAGGAGGACGGACGAGTGAGAAGCTGATCTCGTTTCCATCGTCACTGGTCTCAGCCCCCAGATTGGCACTTGTGATTGGTTGCCTTGTTCCTGGAAAAAAAAAAACAAAAACATTTCAACACAAACATGAAGCAGTCGTAGCTGCTGGGCCTGACGTGTGGAAACCTCACTCTCACTCTCACTCCTTCTCCCTCGGCAGCAGCGGCGGCGACTGTAAAATTAAGCAGTTCATAAATGTCGCAAAACTTAGCGACAGAATTTATGGGTCACAGTAACTCGGGTGCATTACCGTACGGCACGGTGCAGTTTCATTACCAAATTTTATCCAAGCTCTAAATAAAAACTTGACAATTCCTCCTCTGTGCAGGACATAAAAGTGGAGATTTATGAGCAAAAGAAGGAAGGTTAGTGCACTTCCTCACACTCTGCTGCTCCTCCTTTAGACTGGAGC
This sequence comes from Paraplagusia blochii, assembly GCA_016785265.1. Lineage (NCBI taxonomy): Eukaryota > Metazoa > Chordata > Actinopteri > Pleuronectiformes > Cynoglossidae > Paraplagusia > Paraplagusia blochii. The sequence continues at coordinate 153,020 of JAFBJS010002161.1, read as the reverse complement.
AGCTCTGATCTTCTGCTTTTAGGGCTGGAAATTGACTCAATCTAACGAAACTGAACAAGTTTTGTTTGTAAAAAAACATTTCCAGTCGAACGTTGTCAAGTTGCAATTGAGATTTTGGTCACAAGTCAAGTTATGACTTATCATTCATGTAGGTAATGAGTTTGGAGCAAGTGACATAAATGTCTTTGTAAAGAGATTAAAAAAAATACTTAAATGTAAACTTCAGAGTATAGTTTATACGATATGGTTATTAATATATTATTACTATTATAATTATTCTAAAATTAGTAATAATAATAATAATGTCGATATTCTGGTGAATTTATGGAAACAGATACATAATTCGTAAATTAACCTTAATTTTACTGTCATTGCCTGCAATGTCATGTGACAAACGAAGCTTCTTGAGCTTCTTGAATACAGTATAAACCCTATTAAAGACGTATGGACAACAAATATGACATTTATGTCGGATAAAAAGCTGAAACGTGATTGATGTATCACCTTTAGCATCATAATGCGCTGGAAGATCATCTCAAAGAGCTTGATTTCTATTATATTTCAGAATATTTTGACTACTGGGCCATAGTTGGTACTAAAACCTGACCAGGGACAGAGTAAGGAGCAAATTGGAAGAAAAAACTGGGAACTAAAATAAACTAAGTTTAAAAGTCAAGAAAGGCAAAAATATTGAAAAGTTTTAAGCTTTTTTTTTGCTTTCTATTGGGAAAATGACTAGTTTGGCGGACCAGATTAAAATGTTGTTGTTAAATGGGCCACATCTGGCCCCCGAGCCTTAGTTTGATATAATGGAATATACTGTATAAATCTTGGACTTTTCCAAGACTGGAACTTTTTATTGAGCTTTGAAAACTAAGGAACTTCATCATCTCTGGACAGAGGAATAAAACAGCCTTTAACTTCATGAAGAAGTCCAGTGGACCTACAAGTAAACCCTCTGGAAATCATGACGTAGAGTAGTGGTTCTCAACTGGTGGGTCCTGTCCCAAAAGTGGGTTGCAGACCTGTACTGAATGAGTCGCAAACAGCTGGTCTAAAATCAAAATAATGTGAATCAGCTGTTGAGCATGTGTTTTATTTTTGAAAATCTCTTATTTTGAAAGGCACACTCTGCTGAATAAAAAGAGTATGTTAAAGGAAATTATCAAATTTTTTGTTTTATAGGAAATTTGCTTTTGATTCTATGAGAGTCGGTCACGACTTAATGACCACAGGAAGATGTGGGTTCCAGAGTGAGACCAGTTGAGAACCTCTGACGTAGAAGAACGAGAATCATATGTAAATGAGCAGCATTAGCAGATTAGGTGTCATATAGCTTCTGTCTTGCATAATTCTACTTTTTTGCATTAATTTGTCAAAATGTGTTGTAAACGGTGTCGCCTCAGAACGCCACAGCTCACACGAGCGTCGCCACGAGACGAGAAGGAAGAAAATCCCAGACTTGTGGCGGTCTTTTCATCACCGCTGTCACAACAGTTTAATTTCTGGAGGATTGTGGCGTCATACCTGGAAACACCATGAGCTCCTCCTGTGTTACCATGGTAATAGTAAGAGGCCTGGCTGTGATGACAAATTGGTAGAGAGGAGACGTGTGCTCTCCATCTGTCACTGTGAAACCGAATCCACCAGAATCTTCACCTACAGGAACAAATGAGATGGATGTTAGACCGACCGAGCCGTTCCTGCGTCACGTCGTCGCACGTGTCCACTTCAGAGAGCCCGCTCTGATGTCGACACGTGCTCAAAAGCACTTCACACACATTTTTTTTGGGCCTTTGTCGTTGAAGTGATCAGTGACGTTGGACTAGAGATGCTGCGACACAGCGCGTCTGTGATGGAGGAGCAGGTCTACACCACACACTCACTGATGACTGGTATTAATAACACGGTGGAGAAAGTCAGACCGTTGTGCTGTGGAATTATTATTCACACAGCGTGGTGAAGAACGCTGTTGGTGCAGGTAAAAACAAAAAAAAAAATGAAGGTGGAGGTGCAGGAGTTTATGTATTTGGGATCAACTGTTCAGAGCAGTGGAGACTGTGGACGAGAGGAGAAGAATAGAGGACAGACAGGATGGAACAACTGGAGAAAGGAGTCAGGAATGATCTGTGATAGAAGAGAGTCAGCTAAAGGTGGAGAGACCAGCCATGATGGATGGATTAGAGACACTAGGAATAGGTAGAAGACAGGAGACAGAGCTGGAGGTGGAGGAGTTAAAGATGCTGAGGTTGGACAGGATGGACAGGATCAGGAATGAGGTGATTAGAGGGACAACACAGACAGGAAGGTTTGGAGAAAAAGCTAGAGAAGACATATTGAGATGGTTTGGACATGTTCAGAGGAGGGACAGCGGATACATTGGAAGAAGAATGATCCTAAAGATGGAGCTACCAGGTAGGAGACAAAGAGGAGATTGATGGATGCAGTGAGGGAGGACATGGAGGTAGTTGGAGTCAGAGTGGAAGATACAGAGGACAGGGTGAAATGGACATTGTTGACTCGCTGTGGCAACCCCTGAAAAATGGACAAGCTGAAAGAATAAGTAGTTATGCAGAGTAGTTGTCCCAAATACTGATACTCATAACTCATAATATTTTTTAGTTATTTTCGCTGTGGCAACCCCTGAAAAGAGGGACAAGCCGAGAGGGAAAGAAGAAGACTGAAGGACCGTGTTTCTCCTCACCTTCATGAATGAAGATGACCTCCCCGTTGTTGATCTGAGCCTGGGTGAAGTTGAGGATGCTCTCCTCTGGCGACTCCTTCAACGCCACCATCCCATTGGTTGGGACCTCAACATGGTAAACCAGCTCCTCGGCGTTGGTATCTGCATCTTCTGTGCTCAGCATGCTGGAGGTGATGTCAGCCTCCTCACCTGCAAGAACCTGTAAAGACCCCGGCAGAGAAGATGGGACGGGAGAGACAACAGATTAGAGTCTGAGTTATGTTTGCAGACACAGACTTCGAGACAGTGGTCAAGAGATCGTCTGCAGATTATCGGACCACGTGCTTCGTGTGACAGGACGCCATAATGTCTCCAATCCTCTGTGGTGATTACAGACACAATGAAGTCAATGATAGAAACCGGGCGAGTGAACATGGAAGGAACCTACAAACACTCATTTGCAAAGTAACAATTTAGAAGCTTAATTATTCCTGGGTGGCAGCGGAGACGCCGCCGTTATCAGAAGATGGAGCGCAGCACCGCGGGCTGAAAGACTCTCCCTCCCCTCGCATCTTTAATGGACATCTAATGGCTGCCAGAGTGAAGGGAGCATTAATTGAAAGAATGGGCTGGACCCCCGTAAAAAAGACATTCTTAAATCTGTGGAATCCGTTGGAAAAGTAAGCAGAAGGTTCCTTGAGTTAAGTACAACGTATTGATCTTCAGAGTGGACTCTGTTCATCCTTTGGTTCTAATACAGAAATTATTCAGACATTAATCTGGATTTTATTATAAAGCGTAGATTAAGGAGGATTTATTCACCTGGACGTTACGTCACAAATACTTAGGGTTTCAACATGGCTGCAGTTAGAGGAAAAGCAGCCTTTAGTGTCCAGATGAAGGCTAGTGGACGTTTTAATTACTCATTTCAGCATGTCCCCCTGTCAGGTGTTTCCACAGAGAATCAATGTCTTCCATCTCCCCCTGTCCTCTGTATCTTCTACTCTACCTCCATGTCCTCCCTCACTGCATCCATCAATCTCCTCTTTGTCTCCTACCTGGTAGCTCCATCTCTAGGATCATTCTTCTACCAATGCATCCACTGTCCCTCTTCTGAACATCTCAAATTCATTTTAATCTTCTTCTCCTTTCAGCTTGTCCCTTTTTTTCCACACACTGCCACAGTGAGTCAACAATTTCCATCTCCCCCTGCCCTTTTAATATGTAACTCAAATATTATTATTTTTTAAATTTTGTGTGTCTTTTGGATAGTGATACATGACTAGGACAGAATTATCCACACGTGGTCAAACATATTGACTTTTGGGACAAAATAGTTCCTAAAATTGGACAGAGAAGAGGGTCAGGAGCCTTCTGCTAGCCTTGTCTATGCTTTCTACAGTGAAAACCTGGCCAAATCAGGAGAATAATCACACAAAACAATCAATAATATAATTTGGCGGCCTGAATTACAAAACCAAATGGACCACATCTGGCCCCCAGACCTTATTTTGCCCATGCCTGGCATTAAGTATTATTGAAAACAGGGTCTTAAATTCAACACATTTGGAAAAAACAGCAAAAAAAAAAAGAAAAATAAATCAGAAAATAAACATTAATTCAACATCATAACATGTTGATGCATGCAGATCATGAGAAGGAGGTGGACAGTCAATCAATAAACAGAAGAGCAGACCAAAGAGACTTTTTTTTTTCAAAATAAAATACCACACAGACGAAAGCAAATTAAAAATAATAACTAATTACTTCAAAATAAATTGATATTATTTTTCGTTGGAGCAGTAAAAGATCCAAACACTGGCTTCTAGAGACCAGTACTATCTTCTTACTTAAAAAAAAATGTAATCAATTTAATTCTGGGTCTATTCTGCTCTTCCACCACCATAACTGTCCATTTAACTGTAACCATTTAACAGTTTTGTCCAAAACGTCATTTATCGGTGCAGTAGGTGAACAAACCATCCTCTCCTTTGTTACTGGGCTTCGCTGCAGGACCGTGATAACCTGCCTGGAACAGCTCTGCAGGTGGCGTGCTGCTTTAAAAGACCGACTGTCACGTCACGTCTTGTCTCCGCTCATGTCAAACCCTGGGATGGGTTGCACCATATAAGACGACGTTAGCAAATAGGCCAGCGTTTCATCCACCGCCCTGTGGTGAACCTGTAATATCTGACCTCAAAGAGTCTCTGCCTCCACGGGGTGGTTTTTTATTTCAAGCCTGCAGAGAGCTGAACATGATAGTCAGACCAAACAGCGCTGCCTCTGGTGAGGAGGCACAGACTGGAGTCAAAACCAGACAAAAAGAAAGTGATCCTGTTTGCCTTGAGACAGATCAAGGACCACCTTTGGTGGAGCCAGAGTGAGACAACTGCTCTGCTCGGTCCCTCCCTCTGTTTTATCCTCCCCCTTACACAGAACCACACATTAGGTGATGGTAGAACCTACGTCGACTGTAAATGCAGCTCCGGATGCAGGCAGCTGGTAACAGCACCACCCACCTGGAAGTTTTATTCCATCATTATTCTTCCACTGCTACTTACAGAGTCACATTTATTTTTTATTTTTTTTCCCCCGTAGCTTGAGGACGGTCTGCGGTGACGGCGGTCTGAAAATCTCTGCCTTCGGAGAGGAAGTGAACCTCAGTCAGAAAAGACCAGGTTGGTAATTAAACAGGAATGTGATGTCCATGATGAACAACTGTAACGACCACCATGTGGCGCCATTAAATGCCAACTATGTGCACCATTGCAGCACCAGGTGAAATATAAACACCTCATAAAACGTCAAGGTGAACATGGTCATGAATAAGTTCATTAAAAATGTTTCCTGTGAAGAGAAAGGAGAAAACATCAAGTTTCTAAATAGTTCTGTCCGAGCAGTTCACCATCCCTACCGCTAGATGGCCTCAGCATCCCACTCTACATACATGGGGGCAGAGAAGCAGACAGTCTGTGGCAGGTAATCTGAAAATGGCCTCACAGACTGATGGTTTATATAACAATCGATGCATTTAGCGCCTGAGAGGAAGAGCTGCAAATTTAATTTGATCGGACACAGGGTCTGATATTTCATTTGGAGGCAGTAATGAAGGAGCTACCGTAGGCAAATGACTCCGTCTGAGAGCTGCCTCTCCTTAAATGTTTAGGACTGTGAGGGCGGACGGCACGAGACACCGGTCCAATCCTTCTGTGTCCCGAAAAACCTTAAGTAAAGAGCAAACTGGCTGTTTGTGATTGGACGAGAAGGTGAGGTGAAGCCAGACGGAAACAAACACACACTGGACGAGACGAGGACGAGGCTGAGGCTGAGGCTGCTGCGGCGGCTGGGAGAGACAGACAGAAAGACAAACAGGCAGACAGAAAGACTGGCCAAATAACCGTCAGACAAATACTGAGAGAAAGAGAGATGTGAGACACAGACGGGCAGACTCTCATGAGAGAATACTGACAGAGAGACGGTTTGCGGACGGATAGATAATGGGAAGACAGACATATCAGCAGACGGAAAGACAGACTGACTGAAGAGTCAACAATAAGACAGATGACGGTCTTTAAGGCTGTCTGCCTGACTGAAAACAATAACAGTGCGTCTCCAGTTACTTCAAATATTAGTGAAGGGTGGGTCGGTCGGAAAACTTTTTTGTCGTAATTACTTTTTCTTAAATCAAGCAAAAATAACGTTAAGTTTGTGGGTTAGTGGTTAAGGTTCGACTCCACCAGCTTCCAGGTTGCCACTGATGTTCCGTAACCACCGTCCCGAATAATGTTATGTTTTGGTGCAAGGTGGCTGTCCAGTTCATGCTAGGAGGCAGACGTAGTCAAATATACTTTAACTCCAGGGCCGCAGGTACAGACTGATGGAGTATACAGTAGGTGGAGACTAAGACAAATAATGTGGACACTGGACCAATTGTGTAGCTGATTGATGACAACACTCCATGTTTTACTTAACGTTACTGATGCAGAGGAATTCTTCCAACTGTCCACTAAAGTAGGACAAATCTTCTCAACACTTGACCGCATTAACAGAATGGACTAAAAGCCACCAGGGGGGGCTACACGTTGCAGTGAGCTAAAATTAGTGGAAGTATTCTTTACCCTCCACCTAACACCCATAATATCTACCTATCGTCTCTTTTAAAAGGTGTTAGATAGACATTTTGGTTTAACAGCTATAAAAATACGCTACCAACTAAAAAACAGAGGGTAGGAAAATCTTATGGGTAGGAAAAAACATCAGATATGGCTACACATCTTAATAAACAACAGCTGTTCTACCACACGGATGAATAAAAATGTTGAGCTTCTGGAGGGACTTGTTTCGGTTCACCTGCTGTGATCGGGAGACGATATGAAGGTTATTAGCCTCAGGCGATACTACGATACTACGTGTTACTTTAAATAATTATGACACGCTAACGCTTTTTATACTTAAATATTGAGGTGAATTTCTAATGAAAAGAATTCAGTTGGCAAATTTTAATGTGGTCAGTGAGGCTGGCCTGATATTAGTCTCCTAAGAAAAACTTTTTATCACATGAAGACCAAAGAAATTGGTAGGTTTTCAGTCAGACAGTTGGTCAGGGAGACAGACAGTCATCCAGTTAGGCAGTTGGACCACTCTAAACCTCTGACTCCGAGACTCGTGACCTCGTGGGAGAATCATCTTGAAGTTCACCAGAGTCACAGCAGAAGCAGACAGACAGAAACACTCAGTCAGAGTGCAGCTCCTAATGAAGACCAGCTGGACCTCTAGACTGGGCCAAATGGGATCACTGGTAAGCATGAAGTGAGTCTAATCACGGCCATGTCGGCCATTGTGTATCATCATCTGCTGCACAGGCCACTACACGCTCTGCTCACACTCTCTCGCTTCCGGCTTTAATAAATCAATAGTGCGGCCCGGTTGGGCCGTGACGTGTGTGAGTGTACCACGGGCCAGACGTCGGCTCGCTCAGCTGTCCCAGCAGAGCAGGCACCGCCACTGGATACGGCTCTGACTGCTGCTGCTGCTGCTGTGCCATAAAGCTGCGGTCTGGTCGACCATCTTGGTTTTCCAAAAATACAGGTTGCCACGGAGACACAGAGCCGCAGGCAGAGCAGGGAGGACTGAATGACACACTTGGTTTCCAGTCCTGTGAGCTGATTACTGCTGTCTTTTTCCAAAGGCCTTCCTGCTTTTACGGCACCGACGACGTCACCCACCCCTCTAAACTTTTTTTTTATTTTTTTAATTTTTTTATGTGAAGTAGTTTGACAGCGAGTGTCAGAAATGCACTCCTAAGTAGGCATAAAGAAAAGCTTTTACTGCACTTCACACTGGATCAGCAAATATATCAAATAAACTTCCATGCATGGGCGCCCCGGTGCATTCTGGGTGCTTGTTTATGGCACATGTTGCTTAAAGTCTAATTTTTTTCATCAGGGTCTGCAAATGAGAGCAGCTACACTGCAGGCTTCACACACCTGAGACCCACGTCTCATTGGGGAATAAGCTCTGCAGCCCATTTGGGGTTTATAAAATAATTATGTGAACCATATTTTTATATTATCATGATTTTTTTTACTGTAAAAATAGCCCAGTAAACACTTTGGCACCAAGGTTCACACATAAACATACATTAAATTAAGTTGGAAATGTTTCCCGTCTAATCAATAATAAGATATTGTTTGAAAAACCCCGGGAAAAGACTGAAATTGTTCGTCTTGTTCCAGCACAATGGACAATTATCCGACAATGGCGCCTGATAACAAGCATCATGCCTCTAAATATAACCGAACCAGCTGCTAGCTCCTGATTCCCATTTTTTTTGTGTGTTTTATTCAATAATACGTCATCAATTTTTTTCCTCTAAATGGGATCACGGATTGTTTTTCACAATCTCCCTGCAGTACCACCAGGAACTCACTAGGGAAGACTAAACTCCGCGGAATGCTTACGTATTTGAAACACTCCTCGTTTTCTGTACACGCAGTACATCCCAACTACATTTCCTGTACAGATTTCAAAGTAAAAGCTTTAAAATGACCTTAACTGTTACCATGACAACTAAATATCCCTACCACCAACATCATAAACATTAGAATATGGAACAATTACAGGACAAACTGACCTGGTTCATCACACTATTTGCTTTTCATATAGTATCTGCAACAGTGGGAATCCTGCGGGTTAGAAACACAAGGACAGGGACACTGTCATCCTGGACCGCACTTCATCCATGTATGAATCCAGGATTTCCAGGCTGTAATTCCCAACTATCAATTTAATCCCAATGTTTTTAGGCGAAATAAACAAAATCCCTACCACCAACATCATAAACATTAGAATATGGAACAATTACAGGACAAACTGTAATTTGCTTTTCATATAGTATCTGCAACAGTGGGAATCCTGCGGGTTAGAAACACAAGGACAGGGACACTGTCATCCTGGACCGCACTTCATCCATGTATGAATCCAGGATTTCCAGGCTGCAATTCCTAACTATCAATTTAATCCCAATGTTTTTAGGCGAAATAAACAAAACAGACAAGACCACGTTTTTGTTAGACGCCTGTCACATAACAACACATAACCTAGAATTTAAGACATTTTATATATATATATATATATATATATATATATATATATATTACATCAGCATCTAATTATGAGTAATGTCTAACTGGAAAAAGGCAGTAGCAGTTAACCATCAGGGGGCGCTTTACCGCAACAAGAATTTGGCCTAAATTAAACTCTAGGTTAAAATCAGTCTCACACTGACATGGATTACAGGACTCTTTACAACAATCCTATTTAGAGGACACTTAACTACTAATTGTCTTTTTAGGACTTCATTTTAAAGTTGACTCTTTGTTCCCGGTAAATTCACTTATCCAGACCTGACAACATGACTTGATATCTCAACTCTGGAAAAGAAATCCTTCCAATAGATTCCATGTTTGTGGTCCTCGGTGCATATCAGCAAAGCGGGGCTGCTTTAAAATGCATTAAGATACTGCATCCTCTGCATGTCCAGCAATAACTCACGGCCTCCTTATAGTTATGGAAGCAAAGTCTTTCCTGGATTTACAAGTACTTTTAAATCTCCCTCTTCTTCTTATCTCCCCGACTTTGGCACCAGACCAAAAACGCAGAGTCAGGACCAGGTGGAAAACGTCTCCAGACTGCTAACTATACATGCACGAGGCCAAATGGCTGTCCTGTCCTGTTGGGACACATGTCCAAAAGCTATACATGCACAGAAATTTTTGTATTATTGTATTAATTATTGTACATATTTTGGGTCAATTTGGACCACAAAAAACTGTTTTCTTCTGTATTAAAACATCAACAGTTGAGATCAATTTGATGTTGTAGAAATATTTCCAGGAGAAGCTGCAAAGTGCAATAAATTACCTCCAGGCCCGTGTTGCGTGTCAGCTGCGGCGGCTCGTCATTGACTGGGATGACAGTCACCGAGATGGTGACAGGGAGGCTGCGGCGCTCGATCTCATAGGCCGAGGCGGTGAGGGTGAAACTGTCTTCTGTGCTCTCGGAGCTGTCGTGCATGTAGTAGATGTGTCCAAGTTTTACCTGCAGGAGACCAAGAAAATCCGGATGTCACTCTGATCTGACTCGGATCGGGAGGATGATAGGAAAAAAGGGAGCGGGGAGGAAAGAGTGTTAAAGCCAGGATACTTTTTTAAATCTCATCTACAAAGTCTTTTAAAGAAAACTCGGCTTTTGAGAAACAACGTCGCCTCACAGGTTTCTTGGGAAAACTGGGAGACAGACCTGGGATGCGAGAACGGTTTTCGCTCCTACGGTTGAATTCCCATACCTGATTCCAAGATTCTGTTTTTCCTTTTAGACTTTTTTTCTGTTGATAAGACACCCGTCAGTTTGGACTGACGATAGAATTTCCTGCACAAACACTCTGCTACACAAAGCATATGCGCATCAAGGCCGTGTTTTCTCTGGATTCTTCTGGTTGCAGTATAGGAAGTGCATTTTCCAGTTCCAAACAAATCATTTCACTGTTTGCTTTTTTGGAAACGTGGAAAATGAAAAACATCCAGAGCTTATACTGTCCACACTGTCCCTTTTGTTTTGCTTCTAAGCAAATCACATATGTTTCTTAAAGTTCCCATATAAAGGCTGTAATCACGTCTGGCAGAAACTCAGGACCAGGGAAGAATCTCCCCCTGTGGGATCAAACCTTGAGGGAAACCAGATGCACAATTGAAAGGGTCATCCACTGTTGAATGAGCTGGATGGAAAACAGCACCTGTGGCCAGGACAGACCAGCTCTGGTGACTTTCTATATACAGAAGAAGAATCTGAGAGTCTGCACGTCTGTGTTGATGTTCCCCGTCGTGTTTTGTCTGAGAGTTCCTGACAAATTTGTGAAAACGTAGCGCTGGTCTGCTGGAAATACGTCACGACGTTTGCTCTGGAAACGAGTCAATGAGAAGACGCTGCCTTGGAGAACAGGAAGTGTCAAATGGAGACCATATGACGAGCATCAGCGTGAAGTAACGACCCCCTCTTCATCATCCCCTGATCGGGGAACGTCAAGCAGACGATGGGTCTGGAAACTCACGACAGTAAACAGTGGGTGGTGGTTGGACATGTGGCCCTCAGATTTATGGGGAAGTAAAAGAGCGATGCATGTGTCAGCACTCAACGCCGTGGCTGCTACTTAATTTATTTTACTTTGTAATTGTCGCGAAATCGTGATGGATGTCGACCTGCTGTGTTCAGGTGCAAATTGGAGAAATAAACCACAGAAGTTCCTTTACTTTGGAGATCATTTTTTTTTTTCTCCAAAACTATTTTGTGCTTTGTGAAAAATAAGGGGCGGCCGCGTGGACTTTAATAAGTTCCCACAGACGGAGGAGCTAACGGAGACCCGATGGAGAAGTGATTAAAGCAAAGGTGTATTTCAGCATATTAATTTGGATTTGACACTCCACCCCCCCACACCTCCACCCACTCTGAAGTACCATATGTTAGTCTAGAGGTACACGACCTGCTGTTTTTGCTCAAACTTTTTCTCCCTCAACTCTCAAGGTATTGATTTTGCTTGATTTTATTGCTTCAACTGCGTTCGTTTGCCTCCCCTCCGTCATCCCACCCCTGGAGGGAATTAAGAACTATGTTTTAAAGGTGCCATAAAAATTATTAAGTTATAGTAATGACCGCAAAGAGTTTTCCAAAGCCAGCGAACATCATGCTCCGTGGAACTGCATACATCTAGTGAGACGAGTCTTCTGAAGGGACAGATGTGGACCATATGGTAGAGTTGTTACATTCTTTTCAGCGTTACTTTCCCTGCACCCACAAACCTGTGTCACTGTACTGTACACTTACACAACCACAATGAACCCCCGACCCAAAATCACAGTTTTATTACTCTGGGCTCCAGGGGGCGTCCAGCGTAGTTTCTGCAGAAGTTTGAGTTTCGCTAAAACAGTAAAGAAAACCAAGGAGAGAAACCACAGAGATGTGGAGATGAAGGATCTGGAAGTGGATCAGGAGAAGATTCACTTGGGTGATCTGGTCGTTTTTATCTGTAGTTAACATTGATGACGACAGAAGACCATCCTTCTATTTTCTTCAATTTCTTGTTCATTTTATGGCCTGGTTTCACTAAAGGTGCATTTGTTTGGACAAATATAATGATACCAACAAACACAGACCTTAAGAGTTGAATTTCAGAGCTAATATTTTAACATTTTCAATGGTTTTCCTGATAGAAAGAAGAACATTAGACGTTACATAATAGTTGGTGTGGAATTGTACTGACAAAAACACGGCTTTTCCACATTCCCTGCTTTTGTGTTCCTCGTGTTCTTCAGGTGATAAACCTTTAGTGATACTGCTGTCTACTGAGTGAACTGACTCTTGTTTTATACAAATGTAATGAAAATTATTTCTATCTACTGCACATATACAGTTTTCTTAATACTGCTTTTTTTTCTTGCTCTTGCTTTTATTTTACTTATCTTTTTTTGTGTAAATTGTTATATATTTCTATTCTATTTTGTTTACATTTTGTTAATATTGTAGTGGACACTGACAGAAATGGACATATTATGTGGTCACAATTCACCATAGTGTTATTACAACGTTGTCCCTTTAAGAGTCAATGAGAAATTGTCTCTTTGTTGCTCTCGCACAGCAATTTCTACAATATTTTATTTCACTTTTCTGCTTATTTTTTTCTCTTGATAAAGCTACTGCACCTTCATTTCACTGTCATTGTCTGCATTGTCATGTGACGAATAAATCTTCTTGAATCTTCTTGAACTAATTTAGGAATGAGGTGATTAGAGGGACAACACAGACGGAAAGGTTTGGAGAAACAGCTAGAGAAGACAGATTGAGATGGTTTGGACATATTTAGAGGAGGGACAGTGGATACATTGGTAGAAGAATGATCCTAGAGATGGAGCTACCAGGTAGGAGACAAAGAGGAGATTGATGGATGCAGTGAGGGAGGACATGGAGGTAGTTGGCAAGATGGAAGGAAAAGAAGAACTAAACTCATAGCATCAACCTGACCCACATAACTTCAGAACAGTGTGGATTTTCATTCATCCAGTTCAGGATATCCTAAAAGCCCAGTTGTAAGCTGGACTTCTTCTTAAAGTTGAATGTTTCAAGTTTCCAAGATGAAGTCCAGCTTACAAGTAAACTTTTTGGATGTAGTGTATTGTGTGATTTGAGTGACTGTGGTGGAGACTGCTGCCCCAGAGACTAGAGACTAGGTAACATATAAGAGGATGAAGATGAATAAATGAACTAAACTCAATTTGGACAAAATGGTTCAGATTTGCACTACTACTACTACTACTACTACTACTACTAGTACTACTACTTAAAAAAAAAAAAACGTGAAAGAAAAATACACAGTGAAAGTCTTCAGAAACAGTGTTTTCCTTCTCCTCTCTATGATCATTTCAAAGCAGACAGTGAAGAACATGTTCACCTTAGCTCCTCACTACCAACATAATGACTGCCGTGTTCCAGTCCTATTTAAGTTGCACTTTGGGATCTCTGACACAGTGTGAGTGAGTCTGGCAGCAGCTAAACGCGGGAGGTTTTCCTGCACTCAAACATTATTATAGAAATATACTGGACCGGTTTATTTTGGCCCCGGGCGGTCAAATGCATCGTCAGTTTTTCCACAATGGTTCAGCAAAGTAGAGAGGAGTGGAGGCAGGGAGACCGGTGGCCTCGGAGCAGGAGCTATAAGATATGTGTCCAAATATGTGTGCTCCACTAAACTATGTGGTCTATTGAGAATGCATGAGGTTTTTCCACTGGTAACTACTCATGCATTTTTAATACTTTCCTAAAGCTGGGGCCTCGACCACATGGAGGGAGACCAGATAACTGCAGCAGCAGTTCACAGATTCCCTCTTCCATCTCTGTCTCATTAGAAAATCCAAAACAGCGTTCAGCACTTAGGACAAAACCCGGGAAAAGTTCACCAGAGTTGACTTTCACAGTCTAATTCATCAGTGGTAATGAAACAGGACGCGTCTTATGGTTATTGTCTACGATGGGTTAAATATGGATAATTATCTTTGGCTGCATTATGGAGCAGGATTTTGTCTCCAGACTGAATGCAGAGCCGATTTGACGGATTTAAATGTCATGCTTGAACGCACCGTCAACCAAGAGGCGTCACTTAGTCCGATAAATGGCGGGGAATGAATCGGAAGGAACCGAAAACTGATTTCTCGCTACGCAAAATGCAGCGTTACAGTACAGTTTGTGTGTTGTTGTAATGTTGACAGACTGTGTTTGTTTACGAGACACCAATGGGGGAAACGACCGTATCATCTCCAGCAGGGAGTGAGTTCAGTTCTCAGAATTGTATTCTATTTTGCACTATGTTCATACAGACAAATGCAAGATCCTCTTCAGCTGCAGTGGGATTCGTAGGACGAATAAAACTTTATTGTCAAGCTGAGCAACTGAAATATGCAACTGCTATTTTTTGACCTGCTCTGAATGATGACTTTAACACAAGTACGTTTCCTGATCCAGAAATCAAAGGTCTCACCAAATTTCACCAGGGTCGTCCACAAAAACGGATTTGATCTCAAAGGATTTCCTGGATAAAAAAAGGGCATAGAACAGGGCAAACTAAGGCCCGGGGGCCAGATGAGGTCATTGGAATTTTTAATCTGGCCCGCCAAACCTGTCTAATATACTGTATTATCATAATGCATTTTTCCTGCAATGTCAGCACTTCCCAATAGATAATACAAAAGTAAAATGAAATTTTAGCTGCCCATAAACCTGCCCTGCGTTGAATTATGGCATCAAAATATTTGCCCAACTTGGCATAGACCAGGGGTTTCAAACACGCGGCCAGTGGGCCATTTGCAGCCTGTGGAATGATATTTTGCGGCCAGACCTTGATGTGAAAGTTGAATTTATGATAATATTTTATAGATTTGTTCTCCACATTTTATGGTAAATCCTATAGTTCTCAAAACCCTGATCCACAGCCTCCTACTGGTTCAGTGTTGTATTACACAGAATCTATATTTTTTTTTTATATTGAACACTGAAAACTAGCACGGTCCTTTGCGGAAATGATAGTGTGGGTGGTGGCCCTCAACTTATTGAAATAACACATCGAACTTGACATTAAATTTAACTATAGCCCCTCTATGAGGACGATGAAGAAAATCGTGAGTTAGCAACATTTTCTTCAAACCTACCTCTTCCCACGTAAAGTAAGGAAGTTCGTGTCCTTCCCGGTAACGAATGCTTCCGTGCTGCGGCGGCTCTTCCACGAAGAAGTCAATGTGTGCAGAGTAGTAGAAGGGATGTGAGACGTTTATCGTCTCAGCATTAATGACTCTGCTGAAGCCTTCCGCCACAGTAAAGTTGAAGGTCTGGATGGGGATGAGTCGGGGCACGATGTTCACAGAGATCTTCAAGTTCTCCAACGTGTTAAAACCATTACTGACGTCCACGGTGAAGGCATCATTACCCTGAAAGAAATTGATGCTGAAATAAGTTATGGACGCCACCAGGAATAAACCTTGTACCTTAAAGACTCCAGAGGAGGAGGTCAGGTTTGGTTTTGGAGCTTCCTGACTGTGTGTTTATGTGATGGGCTGTGATTTATCCTGACAAAACAAATGAGATAACAATAAACCTGGACGGAGGCAGACACGTAGAGGATGAGCCCCTGATCAATGTCGTCCTGACTGAAGGTGTGGATGTAGTCGAGGACGGGGGACGCCGCGTCATCGGAACCGTTCGTCAGCTTCACCACATGACCCAGTCGAGGGGGTTCTTTTATGGTGAACATCATTTCTGTGGGAAGAATGTCGCCCTGTTCCACCTGAGAAGGGAAATAAAAAGGGAGGGAAGAAGATTTCCTGGTCAGTGGAATCACATGTGCACATATAGATTGAAAAAAAACTAGAACTGTTCGCCGATTCGTCTTCATCTTGACCAGGCTTGGGCAAACTAAGGCCCGGGGGCCGAATGTGGCCCGCCAACCTTGTCCAAAAAAAATAAATTATCATTATACTTCTGCCTTTTCTACCTGCAAAACTTGTGTTTCCCCAGTAGATGATATCAAAAAGGCTTCTAGAAATTTTGGATTTTATTTTTTATAAATTAGTTTTACATGCTAATTATCTTAGTTCAATTGAACGCTCCACATTTTGCTCTGGACTCATGGGCAAACTAAGGCCTGGGGACCAGATGTGGCCCGCCAACCTTGTCCAAAATATTTAAATAATTCATATTATCATTATACTTCTGCCTTTTCTACCTGCGATATTTGTCTTTCCTCAGTAAACGAAAGGCTTCTAGAAATTTAGTACTTTATTTTTTATACATGGCTTTTACACGCTAATTATCTTAGTTCAAATAAACGCTCCACATCTTTGCTCTGGACACGGCCCCCATGTCCCATGTTAGGACCAATTGTGGCCCGCGAGCCAAAAGGTTTGCCCACGTCTGATCTTGACTAATAATTAACTTTTTAGAGTACCGTTTAGTAAAGTTGCACAGATAAGTTAAACAAGCCTCAAGAAGGGTTAACAAAAAGAAAGAAAACAAAAAATCTAGCATGTCTGGATGGAACCAGATAAATATTTTCGTACCAAAAGTATTTCTACAAATTTCGTTTGTCAAGATTTACTTGTTACCTTAACCCTAGAAAAGTTCAGAAGTAATGTCCTCAGTCCATTTTAATGGGCTGTATCACATGAAACACCTAATGGCTTATTTAGCAGCACTTAGATGGCTGTCGAGGCCAACATGTAACGCTAGCACTTGCACTTGACCCAAATTGCGGCCGCATTGTGTGTGTGTGTGTGTACCAGAAGATTCAGAACACGGTGTTCTCTATATGGTCTGAATGTGCTTCCCTATGGAGACGTCCATGGGGTTGAAGAGAGCAATAAAATAAAAAAGTAAACATAACGTGAAAAAGACAATGCGACATGTGAGACCATTCAGAGCTGGGCTGTAGACTCGCACACGTTGATTTAATGCGACCCCCAGTTTTAATAAACACTCTGGAGTCTGAATCCGTGGAGTTCTCGGTCGACATGTTGGTGTTTTACAGTGTTCCAGATGAACCTTCTCACTGTAAGGACACACGCTGGAAAAACTTTCAGAAGCTGAGACAATATTTTATCTGCTGTAAAGATGATTTCACTGGCAAGATGTTGAACGCATACTTCAGTCCTACAGTATGTGAACCAGGTGTCCACGTCCTTCTCTAGTCAATGGCTAAGATTCAGGATAACAAGTTTGCAATGAAAAAACAGGGATGTTTTAATTCTGTTTTTCTCAAAGCAGAAGCTAAATTTACCGGGTTGGTGTAATGACTGAGTCAGCAAGTCAAACCTCATTAATTGCTTTCAAGATAGAACGCCAGAGGAAGACCATCAGGGGGATGATGCGTTTCCTCACGTTGAATAGAATTTAATTTAGTGCATAAACGGAATTAAAAGAAGCTAAATGCACAGTCATGTCCAACTCCTGTCCATCTGAATGTTGATATTGGAGAAATAAAAATCATGCATATTTTTGATAAAAAGGTGGACTTGGCTGAAATTGCATTTAAAGTCAATTTTGTTTTAGCAAATAGCAAAGCAATAGCAAAGCAAAAACAACGTTAAAGTGAAACATGTAAAGGTGAAGATCCTGAGTTGGGATAGAATCGATTAAAATTGTATGTTTATTAACTATGCATGGAAATTATATGTAAAAGTGTATGTTAAAATATGCAAGGCCACAATCAGTAAACATTACCTTGAGTTGATCCTGGCTTATGATGGTGTGCTCGCCCTCATAGGATATAATGATTTCATTGGTTATCACCTCAGGTTCAGAGAGGTAGCCTTGTTTGAATATTTTAATCCTTAATGTGCCCTCTTCAGAGCGTCCGTGTGCTCGAACTACGAAGGTAAAGGAATCCTTGGACTTCAGACTCTCGTAATTGTGTTCGTACGATACGACGCCCTTCTTGAGGTCCTTCTGGGTGAATGTTGAAGCCTCAATGCCGCTAACAATGATTTTGCCGTCGCTTGGTGGGGAGGTGATGTAAAACTGGATCTCGCCGTCGTCCCTGATGTCCATGTTGGTATCAGCACTCAACAATGAGGTATTCAGTGTCTTAGTACTTCCATGGTCGATGACAATCATTGCATTATTCAGCACTCGTAGATAGGGCTCACCAGCCTGGATGTCAAGCAGCGCGGTGGTTTTGTGAAAACCATCAGAGACCTGGAGGGAAAATCGCTCTCGATCTGCTCCGTGGTGTATGAAAAGGACGTTCCTGTCTCGCAGGTCAGCTTGAGTGAAACGGAAGAGAGGCACTGAGGGATTGGACGTGGAGACAATGTTGCCCGATAGAATTCCTTCACGAGCGAAAACAAGTTGGGTATCATTGAAATTGGAGTCATCGTCTTTGAACTGAATAACATCGGTTGTGAGCAAGCGCTGCCCGTGGCGAACAACGTTGAAGACTTTATCGACGACCCTCACGGGGGCGTGTTCGTTGATGGACATGATTGAGATTCTGAAAATACCTGTTACTGCTTCTTGAATGTCCAACTCTTTTGCTTGTTCATCATATGCGGAAAAATGGAACTCGTCATTGATTGCGTTTGAGCCATCGTGCTTGTAAACAAGTCGGTCAAGACTGAGGTCTTCGTTGCTGAAAACCCGAATCGCTCCCTCAAATCGAGGCAGACCAGGAGGGGAGTCCCTCATCAGTCGACCATATTTGGGCTCTTGCGTGACCCGGTAAACAAAATCTGTAGAACTTGGAGACTCCGTCCAAAGAAACCTTTTGTTGAGAATATGCTCACCACCATTAAACACTTGCAGCACCTCATTGGTCAAAATAGGGACGTCTTCGTTTGCCAGGATGGTGACAGGGAAGGTGTACAGAGGAGAAAACTGATCTTCAACAACTACTCTGAACTGGAACTGGTCTGAACTATCTACAGCTCTTTGCACTCGGACTCTGTAAGTGATAATATTGTCCATAACGTCTTTTTGGGTGAATGTGCTACCCTCTGAGAGCTCTTTCCCCATCAACTGAAGACTGCCAAGCGTAGGGGGCTTGACAAGGACATATTTTATATTTTGTGCATCTGGATTTTTGTCTTTTACTTCAGCTTGAAGCTCTGCAATTCCAACTGTTTGTTCCTCTCCAGCTTCCACCTCCAGCGGAACCAGGGTGGAGACTTTAACTGCTGCAGGCATTATCTTCACTGAGAAAACGTTGTCCTTTATAGAGAACTGGCCGAGGTGGGCATCAAACTGAACACGTTCCACAACAAAATCTTCCTGGTCACTTGAGTCTGTGCTGACATATCTCAGCCGATTCTTTTCGATATCAGATTGAAAGAAGGTTGTAACCTTCCTGTACGTCCCATCACTCCTCAGAAGTTGCAGTTCCCCAAAAGAAAGAGGTTGTGTGATGTTGTACATAATATCTCCATTACGAGGGTGAGCAAGGGCGGCCAGATTGAGAAGGCCTATAGACGAGTTGCTTCCTTGAGGTATGAGAAGCCCGGTGTTTGTGACGATAGTCATATGCGGTTGGGTGACAGACAGTTTTAGAGTAGTTGACTGACTCACTGACTGTCCATCGGACACTTGAAGAGTCATCCCGGCTGCATCTCCTCCCTCATGTACGAAATATATCTTTCCGTCCTTCAACTCTCTGCAGGTGAACTCTGAAATACTTCTTCCTGGTTGCTGAGCATTTTCTACGTAACCAACATCTGCCGAGGGCCCCGATGTTACAGTTACTACCAAGTCATCGCAACGAGTGTCAGAATCCGTAATTTTGATGAGGTTGGGACTCAGTTGAGTCCTGCCATTTTCTGTTATGGTGACTTCCTCTCCGCTAAGCTGTGGTATGTCATTGACGGGAATGATTTCCACCGGGAGAACATACTCACGGGGAGTTTTGAGACATTCTGGAACATAACTGTTACTCTGAGCAACCACCTCCAGTCGGATTTGATCTGCATGCCTTTCATTCCCATCATGCATGTACTTAATTTTTTTGTTGACGACGTCCAGAAGAGTAAACTTCTGCGTGCGCTTTGTGTTTATGTTCATGTCTAATAAGCCGTACCAGGGTTCGTTCTGCAGAGTGAAGACTATATCCGACTGTCGCATTCCGGCAGCGTTGAGGTCAAATGTTGGATTGAGGTTATTGATGCTGACAAAATCCTCGCCACCTTCAGGCACAAACAACGACGAAATATCCAGAAGTTTTGTTACATTTCTGAAAATCTCCGGCATATCGTCTGTTGGAATACAATCACCGTGGGTGGACTCCACCTCACTGTAGGTGTAAATGCGTACGGGAGGAGACGTCGTTGTGGTGTCATCGTAATAACTTGAGTAGTCATAGTCCTCTCCTTCGCATTTCACGTGGACATCTTTGGTCACCAGAGCGTCCTGGAGGCTGCGATCCTTGTGGTTCACTTTGATTTCCCCTAAACAGCCAATAAAGGATTCAGCCGTCATCTCTTCCTCGACGTGATTCAGGGAACCGCTTTCACGAAAGACCTCCTTCATTTTACTGTGGATCCCTCCCAAATACAGATTTCCCACCAAGTCCAGATTTTCAGATGAGTCAAGAGGGAGAGAGGAAAACTGGCTGTCTACATTCAGCACAAAGGAATTCTGACTAATTTCCACTTTGACTCTATGCCACTGATCATCATCCAGTTGAACCTGCATGTTCTCCAGGATCTTCACTCCACTCCCCACGTTCAGTATACCTTTAAGATACCCTTTCATGACCCCAATAGCGATGAAGTCTGCCTCCCTGCCTGGATGGAAAACAAGAAGTGCATCCTCGATCGTTGTTTTCATTAGGAATTCCAAGGCCCTTGGAGTACCACTAGCCCCACTCCAGGTAGGTAACGACACAAAGGATTCTGGAGTACTGAAACTTGTGGCTTCACCGTCTCCTGCTTCAAACTCACTGCTGCAGGATTCTCTGGTGTCGTGACACTGTTTAAATGCCGTGCCAAGAATGTTAAATTGATGGGACTGAAATGTGACCTCACTCATACATCCACGGAAAGGGGGGATGGCAGTGCTGAGATAAGGAGTATCCAGGTCCCCTGTTCCTCCGAGCCAAATCCCCTGGTCAATGTTCAGCTGTTCCCCATCATCAGCCACAGGGACGTAGGTTGGGAAAAGCTCATCAATTAACATGGTGAGTTTGCCATCCTGCAATGTCAGTGAAATTTTGTGGTCCAGGAGGTTGTTAAGCTGGACTCCCTGGGATGAGGACAATGTCACCTCACCGGCTCCTCGATTCATCCGGGCCTGGAAAACACAAAACACGCCAAAATTTAGGTAAAGATTAGATGTTGAATACATTTATATTGTTTTAAATCTACACTAAATCTTTAGTTCTGTACAAAGTAAAACTGATTAAATCCCTACATGCCTAAAGTATTAAGAAATGACCTTGAAATTATTTGCCTTAACATATTTCGCTTTAAATTTGGAGTTGTGTAAAAATATTACATAGTCTATGACAATTGGCCTGTTTTTCAAAAGACGATTTACAAACAAACCTGCCATAATAATGCAGCAGATGTTGCCCTCGGCAACACAAGTGGCTGAGCCTTTATTGGTGCTGTGGAGATGAAACCTATTGTTTTACATCACTAATTGTAGCCTAAAATAGCAATAATTTCATGTACAATACAGGTTGGCACGAATATTTGAATGCTATTAAAATAAGGCCCGTACACAGGGTACAGTAAACAAAAAGAATAAATAAAATAAAAAAATAGAAATCCTGGGATTCCTGGAAAATTTTTGGGAAAAATATTAAACCCTTGTACTCAGGTGTGTCCCTATCTTATTGCAGTAGCAGTAAATAATGGGAAATCAAAAAAAAAATCACAGCTGAACTATGTCTACGAAAGAGATTCACAGTATTGCTTGGGCTTTAACACCACTGACAGACAGAGTGATTGGTGGTCATGCAAAAATACTGAGTAGAGAAGAAAAAAAAAACTCATTTAGATTCTAACAGGTGTAACATCCTGACAGACATTTATCTGTGTGGACACAGTCCTTGAGTAGGACCAGGATTGTCCAACTTACACAGACTGTTCTATTGCTGTTAAGATATGAAAAATGCCTCAGTGTCACTGAGTGTGCCCTGCATGAGGCCCTTGTCCTCAATAAATGTCAACAGCAGCTGCCCTTATCTACCTTGGATCATGATTCATGATGGAGCCAGGAATATGGCAGATAAGTCGGTAAGCCTTGACCATGTTAATGTTATTTTTGAACCAATACTTTTATAATATAAATATTTTCAGATATATTACATTTTTTATGACAGTCTCAGGCCTTCACACAGTATGCACGTCTACAGTATGGGCTACACGAGGAAGGGTTGCACCACATTATTTATGTATTTATTTATTTTTTCTGAAAAGCCAAGATCTTTTTTTTTTCTCCAATATCATCAGACAGGGGTTATCAGTCAGATGAGGTTTGGGTTCAACACAGAAGCGATTCTGCTTTTTCTTCCAAATTAATATATATATACAAAAAAACTTTTCCATAACTCTGTTTACATGTCCTTTTATTTTACTACATATTTAAAAAAAAAATTTGCCCTTCAGATAGACGTTGATCAGGGGTCTCAAACTCTGGGGTGTTGCCATTTTCACCCACACTGTCATTACACCATTTCACATCAGCTTTCAGTGTTCAAAACAAAAGAAAAAATTTAATAAAAAATCAGTTTCCGATAGATACCTTGTGGAACAGGGAATTTGGGAACTATAGGATTTACCGTAAAACGTGGAGAACAAATCTATAAAACACTATCATAAATTCAACTTTCACATCAAGGCGGGGGCAAAATATCACTCCACGAACCGCAAATGGGCCACGAGCCGTGAGTTTGTGAACCCTTATTTAGATGCTACGATGCCATATTCAACTTTCATATCAACGTGGGGGCCGCAAAATATCACTCCGCCGGCCGCAAATGGGCCACGAGCCGTGAGTTTGTGAACCCTAATTTAGGTGCTATGATGCTATATTCAACTTTTATATCAACGTGGGGGCCGCAAAATATCACTCCGCGGGCTGCAAATGGGCCACGGGCCGCCAGTTTGTGACCCCCTGATGCAGATGCCATGTTGCTATATTTCAGTGTCCACCGCATCTATCTTGCCACTCACTTGTATTTTTCCATTTTGGAGTTCGAGGAACAGGTAGTCCTCCATCCCCGCAGCCAGCAGCAACAGACCACTTCTCCGACTTGTCTTAATCTGCAGTGACAGGTGGAAGTTGGAGACATCCTGGAAGACTTGTAAACTGCAGTAGCTGTCCCCAAAGTAGGATTCTGTTGAGAAAGGCAATAGTAAAGTGAGTAGGAAAGCAAAAAAAAAAAAAAGTTTATGGCATATAAAAATTGATAGCAAGACCTGGAAGTTCAGTTCTGTACCAGAGAGATGGCCATCGGATATAAAAAAAACTTCAGAATAAGACGGGATTAAAGAGATACAGAGGGGATTTTTTGTTTGTCTCTATTTTATTCTTTGAGAGATTGGATGCTTTGAAGTGAAATGGAGGTATCTGCTTAAGGACTACTCTGGTTTTAAGTTTATCTCAAGTAAACATCCCTCTCCAGTGAGCACTTTTGTCTGTGAGCGCGCTCGACTTTTATGTAATGATTTAAAACAGGAAGGAAACTAAAGGCTGCATAAAAAAAGAGAGACAACACTGACGCAACAGTTTTCCTTTCAACATGGCAACATAACAGCTCATAACACAGCAACACAGCAGACCCAGGGCTCTGTGTCTACTGTGAAATCTTGGACGCTGCCAATTAGGTTGTTACAGTGCAGCTGCCTGAGGACTAACGCCTTCATTAACAGGTGTCCCTCAGCTGCATGCGATTTCATAGAGTGCTGGTTGGATCCTCTTAGTAAGACATCACACCCCTAACCCCTGCAGATGTGTGATCTAAAGTCTGCAGGGAAGGAGGATTTCCCTGTTTGACCAAGACTCTTTTCCAGTGATATGTCAATTTAGCCACATTAATTAATCAATTAATTAATTTAGAGAGTCAGTTAAGGTGGAGGGAAAGGTTTACAGGACACTTGTGTTTGGTTTAGAGACACTAGGAATAGGCAGAAGACAGGAGACAGAGCTGGAGGTGGAGGAGTTAAAGATGCTGAGATTCTCTTTAGGAGAGACAAGGATGGACAGGATCAGGAATGATGTGATTAGAGGGACAACAAAGAGAGGAAGGCTTGGAGAAAAAGCTGGAGAAGACAGATTGAGATGGTTTGGACATGTTCAGAGGAGGGACAGTGGATACATTGGTAGAAGAATGATCCTAGAGATGGAGCT